>JBCNJP010000009.1:67696782-67758097 GCA_039602395.1 Deinandra increscens subsp. villosa | reverse complement strand
AATAAAGTTTTGGTCTGAAGCAGTGCATACTGCATGCTATGTTCTCAATCGTGTGCTAATTGTTAAGCGATTTAACAAAACAAGTTATGAGTTACTTAAAGGTCGAAAGCCAAATTTAAACTTTTTGGAACCATTTGGGTGTTTATGCACGGTTCTCAAGGAAGGTGGGAAGTTTGCAGCTAAAGCTGTTGAAGGCGTTTTTGTTGGGTATCATCATCCAATGAAACGTGTTTATTTTCCTTCTTCTAAGACCATTGAGAATCATGTGAATGTTGATTGTCACAAACATACTTTTATACACCCCAAATCGGTTGATAGTCGGGCTTTTGATTACAAATCTTTACTGGATTCTTTCACGGCTGCAAAATCTGATTCTGATGAAGAGGATCCTGATGTGTTAGCTGCTTTGCTGCACTCACTGAAGAGTCCTGGACCAGGATCATGGATTCCTAAGCTTCCAAGTACTTCTACTGATATTGCTTCATCTAGTCAGAGTGTTTCTAGTTTAGAAACAATGAGTTCTTCTGATGATGATGAAAGTACTTTTCATGAAGCTGAATCGACACCTGTTGATGATCAAATTCATTTGCCTAGTACAAGTTCTTCTGTGCCAAATTCGTTACCGATTGGTGATTTATCAAGTTCAGAAGTGGCAGAGGCAAATTTAAATAATATGGCAGATAATCAGGCAGTTTCTGATTCAACAACTCTTAGGATTCACAATATTCATCCTCAAGAAAACATAATTGGAGATCCGTCTTCGGGAGTTCGTACACGAAATCAATTGTCAGAAAATGTTGATGCTTTGATTGCCGAAATCAGAGATTCTGGGGTTCAGAATGAAGTTTTTCACTCGTGTTTTCTATCTCAGGTGGAACCTTCAAATGTTGATAAAGCGTTGGAGGATGCTTCTTGGGTAGAAGCAATGCAAGAAGAGTTGCAGCAATTTCAAAAATTGGGCGTTTGGCATCTCGTAGATTTACCCAAGAATTCTAAAGAACCGTGTGGCACAAAGTGGGTATTCAAATGTAAGAAAGACGATCGCGGTGTCATTGTCAGAAACAAGGCGCGATTAGTGGTTCAAGGTTTTTCCCAAATCGAAGGCATTGATTTTAACGAAGTTTATGCTCCTGTAGCACGAATTGAAGCTATCAGGATATTTCTTGCTTTCGCGGCACATCACGGATTTAAGGTGTATCAGATGGATGTCAAGAGTGCTTTTCTGAATGGGAAGATTCGTGAAGAAGTTTATGTGAAGCAGCCGCCTGGTTTTTATGATCCGGAATTTCCTGACAAAGTGTACAAATTAGACAAAGCTTTATATGGTCTTCACCAGGCACCAAGGGCTTGGTATGAGACACTTTCTACTCACTTGCTTGACAATGGGTTTCAGCGTGGCAAGGTGGATTGTACACTATTTTCAAAGAAGTTCGGGAAGGATCTGCTGCTTGTTCAAGTTTATGTTGATGATATTATTTTTGGTAGCACAAAAGACAGCTTATGCAAAGAATTTGAGCGAGTTATGCAAACAAAGTTTGAAATGAGCTCAATGGGGGAGATGGGTTTCTTTTTGGGTCTGCAAGTCCATCAGTCTGCTAAAGGCATATTTTTGCATCAATCAAAATATGTGTCTGATGTGTTGACTCGATTCAAGATTGGCGATGTTCGGATTCCAAGTACTCCAATTCAGGTTTCACATGGTATCGAACCAGATGAATCCGGTGCAAATGTTGATCCGACATTGTTTAGGGCTATGATTGGTTCTCTTATGTATTTGACCGCATCTCGTCCTGATATAATGTTTGCTGTTTGTTTATGTGCTAGGTACCAGGCTGCTCCGAAAGCTTCACATATGCTAGCAGTAAAAAGGATTTTTGCTTATTTGAAGGGTAATCCGGATCTTGGCATCTGGTATCCTAATGATAATAAGTTTGAGTTATCAGCGTATTCTGACTCGGATTATGGTGGATGCAAAATCAACTTTAAATCGACTACCGCCGGCTGTCAGTTTTTGGGGGAGAGATTAGTCTCTTGGCAATGCAAGAAGCAAACCTCGGTTGCAACATCTACTGCTGAGGCAGAATATGTGGCTGCTTCAAGTTGTTGTTCACAAGTCTTGTGGATACAACAGCAGTTACGCGACTACGGTTTGAATTTTCTAACTACTCCAATTTACATTGATAACTCAGCTGCTATTTCTATCACGAAAAACCCTGTTCAGCATTCCAAAACAAAGCATATTGACATAAGATATCATTTTATCCGGGATTGCTATGAAAAGAAATTAATTGATTTGCAGAAAATTCATACAGATTTTCAACGAGCTGATTTGTTCACCAAAGCTTTTGACAAAACTCGTTTTAAATTTTTGTTGCAAATCAATGGGATTACTAAATTGGATGCCACCTAATTTGGTTCAGTTGATCATTTCTTTGTTGTTAATGTTTTTCTTTGTTTTCTGCTTTTTAGGGGGAGATTTATCTGAAAAATACAAAAATATGTGTTTCCTGTATTGAAAAATGAAAAAGCATAAAAAAAATTTGGAAAATCCAAAAACTTAAAAAAAATGGAAAAATAAAAAATTGAGAAATGTGATCCAACCTTGTGAGAAATGATGGTACATCAGTGAATGTTACTGACCATGGATAAAATAGATTGAAAGGCTGTAGGTTCTTGTATGTTTCATTGAATGTGTCAATCAATATCTGATATTTGCCAGTATGATATAAATATAATGCTTGCTTGAAATCTGTGGTGTAACATAATTCTTGTGATTGAGTGATCTTGATAAAAGATGAAAAAAATGCAAAAACAGAATAAATAAGTGTTCTAGTGTATGCATGCGTTCTTTTGAAAGATTTAAACTTGTTTGATTTTCTTTATTTTGTCAAACGATCGGACGTTCTCTGCGTATCGAAAGATCGACCTGATCGTTGTTCGTTTGACGTTCTGCTTTATTTTTCTTGGTGTTTCGTATAACTCATCGGACTTTCTCTGCGTGTACGGAAGTACCGACCTGATTGTTGTTGAGTTATACAATTTCAACTTGTTTTTACTTTCTTATTTTCCTAAACAATCGGACTTTCTCTGCGTATCGAAAGATCGACCTGATTGTTGTTTGTTTAGGGTTCTGCTTTCTTTTTGCATGACACACTATGAATGACTTATATCTGTAAATATTCATGAGTGAATAAAGGAAAAAGAAAAATCAAAAATATAATAAAATCAGATTCTCAAATTACTTGGATTTGTGGGTACCACGATTTCTATGCATGATAAATATACCTAAATTGTATCAGAAAGCAGTAAACATTGATTTGATTTGACTGAAATAAACATGAAAATGTTATATTCGTGAACTGCTTGACTTGCATGCTAAATAGATTGAAATTGAAATGTGTTAAGTGCATATCACTGGTATGATCTCACGTTGCGATCTTTCTCACAAAAACATAATTTATTGCATTTAAATTTCTGATTTCAGTTGTTTTTGTTATTTCTGAAAAATTCCAAAAAGATTTTTGGTGTGTTTTAGCTTAAGTTCGAAAAATCAAAAAGATTTTGGTGTGTTTTGATATAAAATTTGATAAAAATCAAAAAGATTTTGATTCTGCGTTATTTTAGATCAACTGAATTCAGATATGGAAAATTTGTTGTTGAAAGAACCACAATCGTTGCTTAAATCAGCTCATCAAGCGCTAATTTGATAAAAGTGTATCTTTTGAAGAAAAATTGCAAATTTTAAAGAACAGGGGCAAAATGGTCATTTTTGGTCCGGCGTACCATATGGTACGCGGGACGTACCAGATTGCATATAAAAGGCTTCTTCTGGTTCGTGATACGCACAACCTGCGTACCAGCCACGAACCTTCACAAAAAACCCTAAATTTTTCCTCTGACGTTTTTCCTCGATTTCTCAAGTGTTAACCAACCTCTGCTCGAGATTTTTGTTGCAACAGGTAGGTAGGAAGATTACGCATCTACTGGTGGTCTTGGATTCTGTTATGGTGGTCTAATTCGTGTGATTTTTGAGATTAAAGTCTCGGTTTTTAGTTAAATCGAATGGGGGATTGGTTTAATGGGTTTTCTTTGTTCTCAATACATTTCAAACACATGAGTAGAGTCGGTTTTTGGTCTAGAACAAAACTCTGTCAAGTAATTTGGATTCAAAAACAATGTGGTGCGTCAAAATTCGAAAATGTCTCTTCGGTTAACTGTTCTACCGACGTACCATCTGGTACGCGGCGTACCATTTGGTACGTAACCTTAAAGTGGTCCGTATCTGGTTCGTTTGACCTTATGGTACGTGGTCAACTTTTTGGTTCGCCGTACCAGATTTGGTCCGTATGACCAAATTTGGTTCGCCGTACCAGATTTGGTCCGTATGACCAAATTTGGTTCGTTGTTGGTTCGTTGGAGATTTTTCAAAAGTTAATTGTTTGAGCGTTTTAAATTGAATTTGCATCCGTTGTAATCGGTTTTGGCTCTATCTCATGATTTTAATGATTGTTCGTGTTTATATTTTTCAGAAATGGTGGAATTAAAATCAAATGATGAACACAATATCTGTGCATATCTGAATGCATCTGCTCGATGGAAGCCACATTTTCTTGGAATTTTTGATTTCCTGGAAAGATCGAGAATTCATTATGCTGCTACTCATGAATGTACTCCATATAAGGATTTATTGATAATGTTCTGGAATTCAGCTCAAGTGGATTGTTCTGTGGATCCTTCAGTTATTCGTGCAAGAGTTCATCAAACTGATGTGATTATATCTGAAGAAGACGTTCGTAGAGTTTTGAGGTTGAACGATCAAGCTGATTTTCCAGTGGTGTTTGATGAGATTGCTTTGGTGGCTCTGCTTCGAAGGATAAAGTACGATGGTTACTTATATGATTCGTGGCTGCTTAAGTCGAATCTAAGTCCTCCGTACAAGTATTTGATGCACGTAGTCATCAAATGTTTTGGAAATCGGTTAAGGGGGCATGATGTGTTTGACATAAAGATTCTATCTTTCTTCTATGCTTTGGTCATGAACCGTGAATTCAACTTTTCTGGATGGATCTTTAACTACATGAAAGACAACATATTGTCGAAACAGAACAAAAGTGTTATGTATCCAAGATTTATTCAGATGATCTTAAATGATCTACATCCAAACCTTCCAAAGAATCCAGCAAGTGTCTTGGTGTTAAAGCATATGAATGAAGTTGCAGTG
The DNA here is from genome assembly GCA_039602395.1 of Deinandra increscens subsp. villosa. Classification (NCBI taxonomy): domain Eukaryota; kingdom Viridiplantae; phylum Streptophyta; class Magnoliopsida; order Asterales; family Asteraceae; genus Deinandra; species Deinandra increscens. The sequence goes on along the minus strand of JBCNJP010000009.1, from coordinate 67,752,876 downwards.
GGTAAGCTTCCAGTGTATCAAAAGAGGAAAGGTCCAGAGAATATTCCTCCTCCTACTAAACATCTGATTGGTCACTTGGCAAAGCCTGATTATATAGCTCCTGCAAATAATGCTGTCAGACATGAGGATAGTTCAGATGATGAGTTAGAATATGATCATAAAGGTTATCCTGTTGAAGAGGATGAAGATGAGGAAGAAGACCAAGAGCAACCAGTTAACCAAGATGCAAATGTTCAAGATCCTGTGCAACAAGAAGCTCAAGAGCATGTTGTTCACGAGGCGGTAAATGAACCTGAAGCTGTGAATGTTCAGGATGATGAAATGAATGATGATGCTGATGTTTCTGGTGGTGATGCTAGTGAAAGTTCATCGGATACTGATTCAGACTCTGGTGATTATGTCACAATCTTACATAATACCAGAGGAATTCAAGTGAAGAAAGGTTCTAAGCAACACATCGAATACTTGAAGTCCAAGAATCTGGATACTTCTAAGTATGAGAATAGAACCAAACAGGTTGAGGATAAAGATGATGATCCAACTTACACTCCTGCTTTGGAGGAACCTGTTCAGAAGACTAAGACTGCTGATAAAGGAAAAGCGCCTATGGTTTCTAAGGGCAAGCATATTAAACATATGGCTCAGAGGAATTTGCCAGTGAAAAAGGGCTCGTTCCTTGCTGATGCTAGGAAAGCAGGTCTTAGTCCACCGAGTAAGAAGCAGAAAGTGTCTAATCAGTCTTCACTTCCAGTACAGCCAACCACAAAATCTGCTAATGTTCAAAGCTCAAGTAATCCACCGGTTAGAAAGCTTGTTATTCGAAAGCCTTCTTCAACTGCTGCTTCTGCTTCTACTACTACTGCTTCTACAACTTCTACCATTTCGTCTACTGATCTGAAGCTGGCGTTACATCAAACAAGACTCGATGAGTTGGAATCAACTAATCGCCAGCAAGCTGATGAGATCAGAGGTTTAAAGAATCTGGTAAAGGAGTTGGTCTCTAGAGATCAGGCGAAAGATCGGGAGATTGCTAAACTGCAGCAACTTTCTCTATCTCTAGGTGAGCAGTTAAATCTGTTACTCAAATCTTTACCTGCTCAGGGGGAGAGAAGACCAGATCCTGAGGAAAGTTGTAGAGATGATGATGATGTGATGAAATATTTGAATGAGGATCCAGATCCTGAAGGTGGAGTTGGTGGTAATGGTTCTAGTGCTGGTGCAGCTGGAACATCTTCTGCTGCTGCTGGACCATCTACTACTGCCCAGGGGGAGTCTTCGGAGAAAGAAGTTTATGATGTAACTCCAATTTCTAGGGTTGAGCTGAAAGAAGGAGAATTTATTAATCCGTATTCAAAAGAGCAACTGGCGGCTATTTTTGCATTGAATGTGGATGATGTTGATAAAGTTCCTTTTGCTGATTCTTACGGAGAAGAAAATTCTGATGTTGATATGGATTTTGAAGAAGAACATGTAGAAGTGGAAGATATGACTGCTGAAGAATATCCAGATGATCCTAAGGTTTATGGAAATTTTTCTGCTGATGATCAGTCTGGAGGCTTTAATTTCTTTGGTAATGAAGATGAGGAAAAAGTGGATGAGGAGTTAAAGAAGAAAGAGTCTGAAACTGAGCAACCAGAATCAAATGAATCTGAGAAGTTATCAGAAGAAGAAGAAAAGAAAATGTTATTTGATGCTTGGTTGAAAGAACAAAGAGCCAAGAAGCTGCCGGTAGTGAAACCAACAAAGATTGTTGATCAAAAGAAATATTTTGACAGAAAAGGTGGTGAAGCTACTGGTGGAATAATCAGTTGGATGTATGACTCGGAACTCAAGTGCTATGCAATTAAAAAGGAGTTTGGGGTGATGTATTTGAAGCATGCTACAAGATTTAATACTTTACCGGTTTGTGATGTTAGAGATTTGTCAAGAAAGCCATTCTTGAATTATGGAAGTAATTTGTTGGCTGAGGTCTTCAAAAACAAATTAAAAGAAGAATGTCAAGGCAAGTTTAGATTTTTGACTCCACAAAGACCGAAGTATGCTGAACATCCGACTGATATTCATCCAATCACTGGAAAACCAGTTGTGGTCTTAAAGTACAAGAAGCCGATTCAACTGAAGAAAATTCCATTGAAGAAGCTCGAACAAGATTTTATCAAAACTTTAAGATGGTGGTATTATGACGAAAATACTGGAGAAGCAGTGGTGGTGGTTAAAGAGCAGAACAAGGTGGTCAGGCTGTATGATCCGATGTGGTTGATTAATCTGTCAAAAGATGATATAGACAAGCTCTATCACAACAATATCTTGTATAAGGCTGAGCATGCTGAGCAAGCCTTGCAGTTTCAACGCGTGATTAGAGTATGTTTTGCATTTGGAATCCATGCTGGGAATAACCGAACACAGCATTGGAAGAAGACTTAGACAGAAGCTTCTGAAGACTAGCACAAGACAAGGGGGAGTTTGTTAGAGCATGTTTGTATGTCTAGTGCTAGGTCTTTGTAATTAAGTGTTTTGTAAAAATTGGTCTCAGCGTACCAGTGGCGGACCAGATGGTACGCACGAACCATCTGGTACGTTGGTTAGTTGGTACGCTGGACAGTTTGGTATAAATTGTTTAGTTCGTTTAGAGAGTGTAAGTTTGTGAGAGTTAGTCGTGTTAACTGTGTGTTTCTCAAGGTGTAATCTCTCTGTAACCTCTCTCTTAAACGAGCTAGTGAATCAATCGAAGAATCGTTATTTACTCGTTGTGTACCGAATTCCGATAGCAATCATGTCTTAGCAAGTATGATAACGAGATAGGAAAAACTCAGAATGTTCCTAAGTTGCTTCGGTTGGAAGAGTATCACAAATGGAGAAGTCGGTTTGAATCCTACATTTATTCTCAAGATATTGATGGTTGGATTCCGATTGAGAAAGAATATGAGTATCCGATAATAGGTCCTAAGAAGCCGAAGATGATTAGTAGTTTTGATGCGGGCGAAAGAAACTTTTTTTTCCAGAGAAAAGAAAACATATAGTTATCTTACAATGGCCTTACCAAAAGATCTAATGCATCAATTTAAGCAATATACAACGGCTAAAGAATTGTGGGATGTGAGAAGGCGTGAGCGTATGATCGTCTACTCAATCGTATTGAAATCAGTGTCAAACGAGAATGACACGAGATATAAATATAAAGGATTTGTATTAGACCACAGAGAAACACCACAGAGTTCACATACAAGATATGACCAAGAAGCTTTTAAACAATACACAAGACAATCTATTTATAGTGTTGTAATACGATGGGCCGAACCTCAGGTTCGGACCAGGTTCGCCTGTGTCCGAACTTGGAGTTCACCTAAGGTTCGGCCACTAACAAACTTGCACATCTTGTCTTGCATTCGATACTTCACATGACGATCAGGAACTGTGTATCAACAAACTCGCCCTCGGCATGTGCAGTATCAATTCCTTCATTAAAATTTGTATCTTGTATCCTCAATCAAACTCTTCCTCAACTTGACGATGAATCTCACCTTGAATACTATCGTGTGTAATTTCTTTATCAACAATCTTCCAAAGACTTGAAGTTGTGATGTTCTCTTTCCACATAGAAACCTGCCAACATAAATAATCTTTGCACAAAACGTCTCTTCGAGACTCCAAGATATTATGTTTTTTTTTTAAATTTGATTTCGTATTCCGTGTTGTCAAGCGAAAAGAAATAAAAAAATAAAAATCTTTTTGATTTTTAGAAACTTTACATCAAAACACACCTAAAATATTTTTGGTATTAATGCAGTCTAGAATCAGACACTATTTTTGTCTTTTGTGAGAAAGATCACAACTTGGGATCATACTGGACATAACATGCTGAACTACACTTCAATTTCGATTATTATAAAACATAAGTCATGTCGATTGCAGATATAATTTGTCCAACTTTAAACTCAGGCAAAATCATACTTATAACATCCGGATATGTTAAAGTATTGATTAGATTTGCTTTGACCAGTGTACCCCACACTATCAGACATACTCAAATATGCTTTGCTTATCATATTTTTGTGATTTCATTTGTGATTTATCACATAATGATTGTATATATGATATAGTCAACTGTGTTTCATGCAAAAAGAAATAAGAACGTTAAATCGTATAACTTAAGGTCGATCTTTCGATACGCAGATAAAGCCTCGGATTTAACAAAATAAGAAAAATAAAACAAGTTGAAGTTGTATAACCCAACAACAATCAGGTCGGTCTTGTGGACACGCAAAGAAAGTCCAGTGAGTTATACGAAACACCGAAGAAAATAAAGCAGAACATCAAACGAACAACAATCAAGTCGATCTTTCGATACGCAGAGAAAGTCCGATCGTTTGACAAAATAAAGAAAATCAAACAAGTTTAAATCTTTGCAAAATGAACACATGTATACACAGTAAATTCTTATTTTATCTTTCACATATCTTTTTCTTGATATATCTTGATATACGCATCAAGATGTTGTTCACTAGGTCAAGCATTAGATTTAGTGTATATCACATTTGAATATTTTCTGATTTTCCGAGCCTACCTTACACATCGATCAAATGGTCTTATGGCTTTTCATCTATTTATCGATGAGCCAGACGATGTAAGCCAATGTACCACCATTTCCTAATCATGTCGGATACAATTTCTCATTTTTCAATGTTTTTGTCTTTTCAAATTTCTCCCCCTAAAAATGACAACTCTATTTATAGATTTTCATTTTTAGCATTTGATAAACAACACACTATTTTTGTAATTTGCAGAAACAACTCCCCCTTAAAATAAGATGCAGTGAAAAACAAATCAGAAATTAAGCAACCAACACGAATACTTGCCGTTTTAGCATTTTGAAAACAAGATTGATTTTGAAATTCAATTTAAATTAGCACATATATTTCACAATCAGCAATTTTCCAATCACCGAAAGGTCTTCCTGAAATACCTGCTGACACCCGATAAAACATTAGTCGCTATAGGATCGACTCGATTCAACAGCGTCGGGTCGCCCGGTGTCCTCCACATAGTCATTATGGACCTTGGAAAAAAATCCTTGGTTTCCATATCTTTAAAGATTTTGATTTTTGATCAGAACCAGAACCAGTATCTACTGGCGTACTCGGTTTAGACCAAGACGGCTTACGAGTTAATTTTACCTTTGGAGACCATGGTTCATTAAAAATTTGACCTTTATTATCCACATATTTAGCAGTGTTGTGGACATATGTAGTCGTTGGACAATCAGCAGCAAGATGTCCTGGTTGACGACATGCATAACAAAGTCGTTCTCGAAAAATATTTGAAAAATTCTTTGAATTTAAAAAACCAGATGAATATTTAGAATCAAAGTTATCAAAGAAATCATCATAGGAATCATACCTAGGAGATGGACTCCTTGAAGATGATGACCTTCCAGAATAATAAGATTTTTCTTTCAGAGGAGGTGATTTATTTGGAACTTTAACTTTGGAAATCCGCTTAGCTTTTTCTGGCTTCTTAGCTTGAACCGGTGCTTCCTTGACCTGAAAACCCAAACCTTTGTGTTTATAACCTGGTGTCTTTGATGAACTTGAAGAAGAACCAGAAAGTTCTCTCCCCTTAGCTTCTCTAGTGAATTTAGCGTTGATGTCTTTCAGTTTATTCTTCTCAACCAAAACTGTGTCTTCTTAAGTTGCAGATGAAGTACTTGCACCACTTTTATCAAAAACTTGTTCATTTTCTAGAAAATTAGACTTTGAGCTAAACTTCGGAGCTTCACCCAAAGACTTTTCCTTTTTCTTAGACTTTGACTTCTTCTTCTTGGATGCAATGGCAAACTTCGAATAATCATGCAATTCGTCTTTAGGATCAAGCAGAGCAGACGTAACCTCAGATAAATCCACCAATTGAGGAACCACGTGAATATCATCCTTCTTAGAACTATCCTTACTCCTATCCTGCTTGTATAAGAAATTCAGCAATGTCGGGGACAAATTGCAATTCTTCACTTGCCTTTGTAAATCCAAAATTTCCAACGTCAATTCAGAGATTTTCTGTTGAGCATCAAACACTTCTTTTTGTGACTTGATGAACTTTGCATTGAGATCATCATATTCATACGTTTGCAACTCTCAGATCTCACATTCAGCAAACAATTCTTCAAGAACACTTTCTCTTTTCTTCTTGTAAATCTCAAACTTCATTTTTATCCCAATAAAGAATATTTACATCTTAAATAATATAAATTTTATTTTGTAATTTTTCAATTGTAGCAGCAGATTCAATCACAAGAGCATTGGCTTTTCTATACTTTTGTTGAACTGGATAACTCTTTTCAAACCAATTTTCAACATCTTGTGTTGCATCTAAAGCTTCAGCTTTTGCTTTTTCACATTCTTCTGCCAATTTACTCTTTTCTTCCAAAACAGCATCATGAACATGGACCAATGCATAATATTTCTTCTGGAATTCTTCGAAATCTTTCTTGAGGACTACAATTTCTCCAGACAATAATTTAGAATCTTTCACAAGAGTTGCATTCTTCTTTCCCAATGTTACACACTCAAGACATTTTGAACTCTCAACCTTTTGACTTTCAACCATCTTAACTGGAGCTTCATCAATCAAAGATATTTGGGAACTTGAATCAGAAGCAGTTAAGACATCATCATCAACATGACGAGCTGTTAAAGCAATAGTAAATGGAGCATGTTTCATTTTTGCTTCAGAATCTGCATTCCAGGCAAATTCATCTGGATGCCAAAACACCTCTGATAGTTTTTCGTCAAAAGAAACCGATTTTTCTTCAACCTTGGGAGCTTCATTTGGTGAATGAATAACCAAATGAGCATGTTGACCACATTTCAATTTATGTTTAGTGGAACTTGGACATTCTCGTGCAAAATGTCCATAAACAGAACACTTATAACACTTAACCTTGGACTTGTCCAATCCAATTTTTCCATCCTGATTCAATCTTTTCTTGCCAGTTCTATTGAAAAATTTCTTCGTTCTTCGAACTAACATGGCATACTGCCAGTTCAAATCCATTTCTTCTAAATGATCATAATCTATCTGATCGTAATCTTCATTTGTCAATTCGGCATTACTAACAGCACCAGTAATAACCCCGAAATATGAAGATACCAATGCAGACATTAACGCATTATAATCATCGGTAGTTTGAGCCGATAAAGCATTCTGAATTGAAGAACTAGGAACAGAAACAGTACAACCAGCAGAATAACTAGGAGTTTCTGATTTACCTGCAAGGAATGTTGTAGGAGGTGCGGAACTAAGAATATTAGATTTCCCAGCATTCATAGTTGAATCATTGTCACCATAATACATTGCAGGATTTTGAACTTGTGCAAGAAGTGACTTGTTCACCATTAAATCCATATCCCTTGCTTGGATTTTTTGAACCAGATCATTAAATGACAATCCCGAATATTCCTTATCATGAGTGATAATCATCACATAATTCTCCCATTTCTCATGTAATGCTTCCAAAATATTTTCTTTCATATCAGTGAGCAAATCTTGCAATCAGATTTGGAATTGATTTGTTTTTATAATGCTTGAAACTATGAAATTTGTTTTTTTAAACCTTTTGTCTACTTTTCTTATATTGTTCATTGCCTTCACATCGCTTTTCCAAAGCATCCCACAAACTCTTTGATGTGTAGTGACCCAAAAATTGATGTAGTAACTCTTTAGGCAAAGCCATTGTCAAAGTACCATATGCTTTCTTTTCAGCTTGATATGCTTTCTTTTGTTCAGATGACATCTTTCTTTGAAGTACTGGTTCCCCGGTTTCATCATAAGGATAAACATATTGATCAGTAAATGACAACCACATATCAATATCATTAGTATCAAAGTACGCTTCAAATCTTTTAACCCAACTATGATAATCTTCCAATTTTAACAATTTGGGAATTTTCTGACTTGTTTCGATTTCATTATCATAGTTCATCATAGTTTGCATCGTTGCTTAAACCGAATTTTGAATAGCTACAAACGCTTGAAAATCAGACATTTTGTAAAACTGGTTACTGTTCACCCGAACCTCTTCCGAAACTCGTCTGAACTTCGTCCGAACCTGATCCGAACATAAATGAGCCGAACTCTCTCCGAACCTAAACTTCAGAATATCTAACCAATACAGAACCGAACGTGTTCCGAACCTTCTACAAACCTCAGCCGAAATATGTCTGAACGTAACCCGAACCTTGACCGAAACAAGAATCAACCGAACGTTGTCCGAACCTGGAGTTCGGATCGGTTATTTATGAGTTGTCCGAACCTCAAACGAAGTCGAACACTCTCGACTCCATTTTTATGATTTTCCGAGTTTTTGGATGAGATTTTCGACAGGAATTCTAGTAAACTGAATAGAAACAGTCGAGAATAAGATTTTTCACGAAAGACACACTCGAGAAGATCAAACGAATTCAAAAATGAACTCATTTTTGAAAAACTTGGATTTTGACTCAAAACTTCGAAAAACAGTGATCTCCGAGTAGTAGAAAGAACCGAATGCTCTGATACCACTTAAAAATGCGTGAGTGTATGATCGTCTACTCAATCGTATCGAAATCAATGTTAAACGAGGATGAAACGAGATGTAAATACAAAGGATTTGTATTAGACCACAGAGAAACACCACAGAGTTCACATACAAGATATGACCAAGAAGCTTTCAAACAATACACAAGACAATCTATTTATAGTGCCGTAATACGATGGGCCGAACCTCAGGTTCGCCTGTGTCCGAACTTGGAGTTCGCCCAAGGTTCGGCCACTAACAAACTTGCACATCTTGTCTTGCATTCGATACTTCACATGACGATCAGGAACTGTGTATCAAAAGGATGCGATTGCAGAAAGGTGTGAGGGTAATGACTGATATAAAAACACTCGAAAGAAAGTTTTGAATAAGGAGTTTGATAATTTCAAGCACTGCGAGAATGAGAAAATCCCAGATTTGATTGCAAGATTTTCACATTTGATAAATGAACTTGATGTGGTAGGTGTCAAGAAAGATAATGATGAATTGAAAGAGAAAATTCTAGAAGCTTTACCCGAAAAGTGGGAAAATTATGTGATGATGTTGACTAATGATCCAAGTTACTCAAATTGGACATTCAATCAATTAACTAGCAAGTTACAATCTCGTGAAATGGAACTGATTGTGAAGAAGTCAGCACATCCTTCTGTTCAAAATCCTGAAATATATTTTGGAGAAAACTGTGCTACCGTGCATGCTAAAGCAAAGTCACATTCTAGTTCAAGCATTAATCCACCAACAACAGCTTTTCTTGCTGGAAAGTCTGAAAATAATGGTTATTCTCCAGGTTACAGCTTTACTATTCCTGATAGATCAACAAACAAGTCTACTTCTGCTCAAGCAACTGAAGAACTAGCTGCTTTGTTGTCTGCTTTCATATCATCTTCGTCTGGATCGGTTTTTAGTCAAATTGGTCAATCTGTATTGTTTGAAGACGATTTAAATCAGTTGGATGAAGATCAATTGAATAAACTCGATCTGGAATGGCAGTTTGCTATGGTAGTGGATAGGGGAAGGAGATTCATGAAGAAACATGGCAAGACATCTATTCTTCAAGGAGGAAAGCTTGGTTTGGATAAACGAACGATTAAATATTTTAAATGTGACAAATATGGATATGTTATTCGGGATTGTCCTCAACCGTCTTCTGACAAGGGTAATTCTGATAAGCATGGTCACGATAAAGACGCAAAGGCTTTAGTGGCTGAGGAAGGTTATGATTGGTCTGCATATTTTCCAGATGAATCTGCATTTTTAGTTCACTCTCCAGAAAATTATGGATTGATGGAAAATATTGAGGTTGAGTGGAGTGGGTATGCATCTGAGACCAGTAAATCTGAAACAAGTGATTCTGAAGGTAATGGTTATGAGTCAACTTGTGAATTTTGTGCTCAGAAGGATAGAAAAATTCGAGAATTGATTCAAGAGACAGAAGGTGTTGGAACTAAAATCTATCTGACTGACGCCATCAAATCTGTTTACCGAAGCATTCGACTGAAGAATCCATGTGAATTGATTCAAGGACACGGGTTGTGATGCTCGAGGCTTGCAGTTTGGACCGAAGACCGTTTTTCGAAAAAGTCAACCGTTCGGGTCAACGGTCAACGTAAAAGTCAACAAAAGATCGGTACGAGCGAGTCAAGCTTCGGATTAATTAAATCAACTTTGATTTAATTAATATTTATGTTTATCTGCTTTACTTGTAATTTTGTTCATTTGCTATGTTTTTCTGTTGTTAGTCACCCTCACTATATATATAGTGAGGGTGCCCCATTCATTATAGAGGAGTCTCCAATGGATGGATGATTTTCTTTAGGATGTTGAGATTTCCATTCTAGAGAGAGAGAGTGAGTCATGGATTTCTAGAGAGAGAGTGTTGTCATGATTTCTTGATTGTAATCATTCGATTAATGAAATCATTCGACTTGTTCATCATCTTTCTTAGTGTTTAATTATTCTTGATTCTTCTCCATCTTCATCTTTCTTTTTGGGTTTTCGAATCTGAACCTCGTTCTTGCTCAAAGTCGGGATTCTCCTAGTGAAAACCGGTCCTGACAGAAGGGTTGGTTGTTTGTATGAAGACAAAGGAAGGAGAATTAGAAAGTTTCAACAAGAAGTTTGAAGATTCTGATGACATTCTCAAGATAAACGAGAAATTAGTCAAAGAAAAGAATGTTTTGATGGAAGAGTTTATTGATGCCTTGCTTCAGAAATCAACTGCAAGAGTAGAATCGCTGAAGCAATCTTATGATGAACTCAAGAAAGCGTTTGATGAAGTTACTACTGTCGAAAACCAACATCAATTAGTTCATTCTGAATTACAAGACAAAGTTATCAGTTTGACAGAAGAAAACAAATTGTTGAAAAGAAATATTGAGATTCATGAGGGCCGAGTGAAGGAAATTACTCAAGAAGTTTATGATGCCCATGAATAGATGAGACAGGAAATGTTTTTGTCTAATAGAGCTTCGTAGCAATTGATTGATTCAGAAAGACCATTAGGTGAAGCTCAAAAGAAGGTAGCTGATTTGAATGTTGAAGTTTTGGATCTGAAGAGGCAATTGAACAATTTGAACAATTCACATTCTTTCACAAGTTACTTGTGCAAAGATGAGAATTTCAAGAAGGTTTTTAGAAGCGAAGAGCATAATCAAATTCCACATCCAGTTATTCAATCTGATGCTCTAGCTGATATTCATTCTTCTGATATCACTGGAGATTATTTTGAATTTGTGTCTGAGAAATCTGAAAAGAAGAAATCAAAGCCTTCAAACAATAAAGTGGACTCTTCAACATCTGGTGCACCCACATTTGTTAAATTTGTTTCTGGTGGAACTGGTGTAGTTGATAAAGAAATTTCTGATAACAAGATGGTAGAGAAAGATGAAAAGATGGTGTCTGATGAGAAATTGGCTGCAAAATTGGTTGAAGCTAACAAGTTGAAGGATATTAAAGCTTCATTTAAACACACTGCTAAAGCTGGTCTTCTCAAGTCGATTTAACTAAGCTACCGGGTTACAAACATTCTGGTTTGGGTAGTGAAGGCAAAAAGTTTGAGAAGAAAAATCAGAAAAATGTGTCAAAGAAGGTTAAGAAAGAAAAGAAAGACACTAGTTTGGATCAAATTTATCACCTGGATCAAGTATTCATTTCCACCATGGAAAAGGGATTTGGAGGCAAACAAAAGAAGCAGGGTTCATTTGAAAGTTCTTCAAAAGAATATTCATCTGGATCTAATTCTACTGCTCATAGTCCTACTTCCAAATGGGTGCATGCGAACAGATTTCAGGTTTTTGATGATTATTCAGATGATTATGAGTCTTATGATAGATGTCCTTCATTTCAGGACAAACCACAATCTCAATGATCTTATAGTGTGTGCTATCAGTGTCGCCGAAAGGGACACATGGCAAAGTATTGTCCCGAAATGGCAAAAAGATCATTTTCTAACAAATCTACCACCTTTATCGATGAATCAGGTAGGATTTTTATTGAGTCTACACCTTCCAAGCCAAAATCTAAATCAAAACAATTTTTTAAAATTGATTCAAGTGTTGGTGATTCATCACATGATGACGATTCTGTTAAAAATGAAAAAGAGAAAATGCAGTGGTGGCCTAAAGTGGTTAGCACGGCTACAACTGATTTTGTGGAAGACACTGGTCGACCAGAAGCTGTGTGCTTTGAGTCATTTGAGTACTTATCTTTGAAACCAGTGTGTAGGTTTCTTCAAGAAGAACTGTCGGTGATTGTTCAAGCAGTTATTGATAGTGGAGTCTCCTGCTTAACTTAAATTTAATGTTCATCTTACAAAAATTGACAAATTTTCTGAATGCTAAACTGATGAGGTATCAGTATCGATTGGTCAATTTTCTCTCTTTTACATTCTGAATGTAGCTTAGTAAGAGAAAATTGAAAAACCAAAAATAGTGTCTTTGTATTTTTTGTTAAAATGAAAATCTAAAAATAGAGTTTTCATTTTAAGGGGGGAGAAAATAGAAAAATACAAAAACATTGAAAAACACAAAATTCAAAAACATTGAAAAATGAGAAATTGTATCCGACATATTTGAGAAATGATGGTACATTGGCTTACTTGTCTGACTCGTGGATAAATTAGATGAAAAAGCATAAGATCATTGTTTGATGTGCTTGGTAGGCTTGACATTAAATCAGAAAGTATTCAGATGTGATAAACACATTAAATACAAATGTTTAACCAAGTGGACAACATCTTTATGCGTATCACAAGATATAAAAGATATGTGGAAAAGAAAAATGAGAAGTCACTGTGCATGCATGTATTCATTTTGCAAAGATTTAAACTTGTTTGATTTTCTTTATTTTGTCAAACGATCAGACTTTCTCTACGTATCGAAAGATCGACCTGTATGTTGATCGTTTGACGTTCTGTATTTTCTTTGGTGTTTCGTATAACTCACCGGACTTTCTTTGCGTGTACGAGAGTACCGACCTGATTGTTGTTGGGTTATACAATTTCAACTTGTTTTTATTTTCTTATTTTGTTAAATCCGAGGCCTTATCTGCGTATCAAAAGATCGACCTTAAGGTAGACGATTTAACGTTCTTATTTCTTTTTGCATGGAACACAGTTGACTAAATCATCAATACAATCATTATGTGATCAAATAACAAATGAAATCACAAAGTGTGATAAGCAAATACATATCTGAGAATGTCTAATAGTGGGGTACACTGGTCAAAGCAATTTAATCAATACAACAACATATCCAAATGTTATGAGTATGATTGTGTCTGAGTTTAAGATGGACAAATTATACCAGCAATCGACATGACTTGTGTGCTGAAGTAATTGAAATTGAAGTGTAGTTCAACATGTCATGACCAATATGATCCCAAGTTGTGATCTTTCTCCCAAAAGACAAAAATAGTGTGTGATTCAGTATTTCATTTCTGTATTGCATTTATGTTTTTCATCTGAAAAATCCAAAAAGATTTTAGGTGTGTTTTATCATAAACTTAGAAAAGTCAAAAATATTTTCGGTGTGTTTTGATATAAAGTTACAAAAAGCCAAAAAGATTTTGTTTCTTATTTGTTTTCGACCGATCGATACAAGATACAAAATTATGATTTCAAAACTATATCTTGGATTCTCGAAGAAAAGTTTTGCGCCAAGATTAAATTAAATTTCAAAAGAAAAAGTAAGTCGCGTTTCTGTCTTCTGAAATTGCAGGTTTCTGTGTAACAAGACTCAAGCATGGTGAAAGGGGGAGTATGTAATAACTTTCACAAGTGGATCTTGAAGTTCAAAGATTGTTCAAGATTGATCCAGCCATGCAAGCTCTATTTATGATAAGATTTCAAGTTGAAGATCGGATGCAACTATGCTGAAGATTGAAGATAGAAGTTTAGTTAGATAGATAGATGCATAGATACACTACACGTTAAGGGGGAGTTTGTTAGAGAATATTACTATGCTACGTTGTGTCTCGTGTATTGTATCTAGTCTAGAGCGTCTGTGTGAGTCAATGTAGTCAACATCTATTAGAGGTCATACCATATGGTCCACCGTACCAGTTGGTACGGGCGTACCAACTGGTATGTAATGTGGTACGCTGCTTTTAATGACTACTATAAATAGTTCATGGTAGAGAGAGTTAAGAAGTTCGATCATTCTTCATCTTCTTAACTGTGTGTTCTGAGTGTGTTTCTCTCTCTTCATTGTAATCTCTAAGTGAATCAATAAAGCAAAGCTTTATTTACATCCGTGTTCATTGATTAACCGTATCATGCAGTAGTAAGATCTGTTTCCGTGGTTTTACACGAACATTTTCTTTTTCTTGTGTGATTACACTTGTGTTTATCACATAGTGTTTTGAATTCATGATACCGTCAACTATGTTCCTACAAAAAGAAATAAGAATGTTAAATCGTCTACCTTAAGGTCGATCTTTCGGTACGCTGGTAAGGCCTCGAATTAACAAAATAAGAAAAGAACAAACAAGTTGAAGTTGTATAATTAGATGAAACACCAAAGAAAAAAAGCAGAACCTCAAGCGAACAACAAAGAAAAAAAGCAGAACCTCAAGCGAACAACAATCAGGTCGATCTTTCGATGTGCAGAGAAAGTCCGATCGTTTGAGAAAACAAAGAAAATCAAGCAAGTTTAAATCTTTGCAAAATGAACAAATGTATACACAGTGACTTCTCATTTTCTTTTCATACATTTCTTTTTTTGTGTCATGAAATACACTTCAAGATTTATCCACTAGGTCAAGCATAATCATTTAATATATACCACATTTGTATACTTTTTGATTTGTCGAGCCTACCTAGCATATCAAGCAATGGTCTTATGGCTTTTTCATCTGCTCTATCCATGAGTCAGACACGCTAGCAATATACCATCATTTTTCAATGATCAATTTCTGAATTTTTTATTTTTATTTTTTTTATATTTTGCATTACGATTTTCTCCCCCTAAAATGAAATGAATTTTTCATTTTTCAAATGCAAAGACACTATTTTTGGTATTTCCAATTTTCTTCCCCTAAAAACAAAATCTCCCCCTAAACTAGAAACGAAAAGTAAAGAAAGAAAATTGATCAATCGACACCGATACCTTGTAGTTTTAGATTTGAAAAATCATGTGATGATTTTGAATCTTTGTAATTTAATCCCGATACTTCACTATTAGCAAATTTGCAGCTCCCAATAGATCTTCTTGAAGTACCTGCATTCACTGGACATAAATGATTAGCTTTCAAAAGAACCGAAGCGCAAAGCTTTCGGTCGTCCAGTATCTTCAGAAAAATCTTCAGTGGCCTTACAACCCTGTTTTGTCCGCCACTAGATCTGAGGTTTATCACTTGCTAAAGACCTACCATCAGATGATGGACTACCCATATTTTTATCAAATTTAGAAAAATATTTTCTTGAAAATGTGTGGGTTTTGGCTCATTAACAACTCTGCCATATGGATCAATTATTTTGGCAGATTTACAACCAGATGAAGACTTGTCAGTCTCTGGAAAAGACCTTTGAAACATTCTTATCAACCTTCTTACCAGCTTTTTGATCACCATTCTTAACAATCTTCTTTGCAACATGTTTCTTCTTCTTTATCTTTGACTTCTACTTTTCTTCACCAACCAAAACCTCTGAATATTCAAAACCCAGACCACCATTGTTCAGATTAGATTTATCTTTTCCAGAATTTGATGGTTCATGTCCTTGTTTGGCAAGTTTTGAAAATGCAGCTTTAATCGAAGTAAGATCATCAGTTTTGGCAAGCAAAGATTCATCTATATCAATTATGGAAAACTTCTGAACCGGTATTTTTTTCTTCACTTCCATCAAACACCTTTTTCTTATCCAAGAAAGTAGAATTCGAATCAAACTTGGGTGCTTTGTTAAGATCAAATGGTGCTTCATCGTGTTTCTTAGATTTTATATTCTTCTTGTTAGAAACAGGATCAGCAAATTTAGAATAATCTTAAGCTTCAAAAGTTGGAAAAGCACAAGATGAAGAAGTATTCATAAAACTGGAGCGAGAACCTGATGAAGGATTTGCATTTTTAGCACTTTCTTCACTTTTCTTCAGTTTAAATAAATAACTCAGAAAAGTCGGAGAATTGTTATACTTCTTCAGTTGTCTTTGTAACTCCAAAATTTCTATTTCAAGCTTAGAAATCTTGGAATTAGCATCTTTCAACTTTGTTTGAGATCCGATGAGCTCCTCAGACAAGACATCATAATCAAATATGTGTCTTCTTCTCAAATCATATTCCACTAGAACCGCCTTGGTAATCTTCTCAATTTTCTTTTGATAATCGGAAGCATCAACCTGCAGAACTCTATTTTGATCTTTTAATAAAACAATTTCATCACGTAATTTCGCGAGTTCTTCTTGAAGACTTATAACTTTTCAACAGCTTCAACGACGGTATTTTCATGTTTTCAAAATAGTACTCTTAACAACTAAGTCATCAAAATTTTCCTTAGCATCTGTTTGATCAGCCTTTGCTTTGTTACATTCTTCAACTAACACCTCTTTTTCTTTCTATAAAACTTCCTTAACTTTAGCAAATTCATCACAATCTTTCTTTGAAGTTTCCAAACTTCCTTTCATCCTTTTCAATTCATCATCTAACAAACTCTTTTCTTCTAATAATGCAACACTCATACTGACTAAATCAACACAAGCTTGACACTTTGAATATTCTTCTTTTTGAACTTCTGTCTCAAGCTCACGACTTCTTTGATCAAAATTTTCTCAACTGCTTAGATCAGACTCAGTATCAGTTACACATTTGGTAACTTTATCTAACTCTGAATTTTGAGAAATTTGAACTATGCAGTCCCTATATTTAATCTTTAATGTATCCATAAAGTTTTTGAGCTCCAACAATCTGTGAACTGAGACAATAGGTCTTTTGACAATGCCAAGTTGATAAGTTCATGTGCTTCTTGTTTTGTATCAAATTGCTTCCTTTCTTTAGAATCAAGATTCCATTACATTTTAAGTTTCCTATGAGAATCAGTTGGATAGACATATAGATTCTTAATCAGAATCCACAAGTTTGCATTCGTAGCATCAATGTATTCTTTAAACTTTGTAACCCAACTATGATAATCTTCAAGTTTAACAAGTTTGGCACTTTCTGAGTGTGGCTATCCACAAATATTTAAATATCAATCATTTTGAAAATGTAAAATCTGGTATAAAAAACATCAAATGCCAAAACGGAGGTCTTAGAAATGGAATTTGGGTATCGAAGCGGATGAAACTTGCCCTAAGGCCTGTAAAAGTGTAGATCTCTTCGAGATGGTCATTTTGGCTGGAATTAGCTCTCGTAACTCAAAACAGAACTCGAGTTATGTCAGTTTTAGCGAAAACTGGTAAACTGCCACTGAATGAACCAGATAACCGAATGAACTTCATATCCGAATGACCAGTGAATGATCTAGACCGAATGATTATTGAATGAAAGTCATAGCCGAGTGAAGATTGAACAGCTGAATAAACTGATTCGCCTAATGAACTGATTCAGTGAATAAATAATAGAAAATTAACACACCGAATGAAATACAACAGTTGAATGAAAGTGATTCGCCGAATGAAAAATATTCGGTGAATGAAATCAAATAAGGACCGAGCGAATGAAAACTTAAGCTTGTCGAATGATCATAGAATGACTGTCGAATGAACGACGAATGAAACTAGATTTTCATTCGGTGAGACATTTTTTACCATAACTTTCTGATTTTTGCGAACTTTAAGAAACAGCTTTATCAAAAAAGATCTAAATCATATTTAGCATAATCTGATAGGATTAGAATTTGAAAATTTTAACTTTTGCAAAACTGATTTTCGAAAAATCTCCAAAACTTGATGTCTGAGCAACCAAAAGCTCTGATACCACTCGAAATTGCCCTGAGCTGATCTTGTTCAATGTTTCAAATATGGAAAGTGACAGAATCAGTAAATATAATGTTAAGATTTATTTCACCAAATGAACTGGATAGACACAGACCCACCGAATGAAAACTCAACTAGCAAAAGTTCTAAATGCGGAGAATGAGTCTGCTATTTATAGCAGATCTCCCACCGAATGAACTCATTCGGTGGTCATTCACCACTCATTCGGTGGCTCTCATTCTCCCATATAAAATACAATGAGTCACTCAAAACGTTTTAGCAACTGTTACAACAAGACTCGATACATCATATGACACATAGACACTATGTACTAACAATTCAATTCATGGATTTTACCGTTGTTAACTCAATTTCAGTTGATGAACTTGACTTTTTGTTATCCAACATTTGATGCATGGATTTGACTTTTGTTTGATTCTTATACTCAACTAAAAATCTACAGGTTATGGATTTCACATATTCAACATTTAACTTATGAGTTCGATTACTGGGGACGACCTATGCTATTCAGTTTGACTTTAAAATACGAGTTGTGTCATTCCATATGCGATTTATGAATGCGACATGTGTTATTTCGTAATCGACATATGAACTCGACTTGTGTTATTCACTATTCGATTTATGGATTCAACATATACTCGATTTATGGATTTGACTTGTGTTAACCAGTATTTAATTTATCAGTTCGATTTGTGATACTTAATATTAGATTTAGTTCGCTTTATACTCGATTAATGTTATTCAATCATGTTATTGGGTTCATGATATTTGAATCATGTTATTCGATTCATGATGTTCATGCTATTCGAATCATATTGTTTAACTCATGTTGTTCGACTCATGTAGTCCGATACGTGGTACTCGACACAATTCATGTCACTAGCTTCTTTTGGTGTTGATCGGTTTTTGGTTTGGATCTATTTTCTCTCACTATATTACTATTTTCGATGTTCGATATGCTATTTATGGACTATTCGCTTATCATTGAACTTTTTTACTACCTTATGCTTTCACTTGTGATTTCACTATCTCATGCTCTAATCATTTATCATTCTTGCTAACCGAGACTCATAAGAACTATAACCATCGATTGCATGTAATACTAGTTAAGTTCGCAATTGGTTTTGAGGTCATAGCTATGGGTCTTGTGGTATTGGGAAGGATTGGTTTGGATTTTGTCTAGACCTCGTGCCTCGTGATAGGTGAACGGGATGTGGGTCATGACCCATCTAGCTCGCCAAAACCTAACGCGTTTTCTTGTCAAAAATCTGCAAACTTATTTTTATCATGTGGACCATATACATTAATTTCAGAGTCACGATTTCCATTTTAAAGGTATACATGTCAATCTCGCCCCCTCTTATTCTATTTTTCATATCTATCTTCTTACTTGGGTATCCTAAAGTAAGGGAGACTGGAGCACTCAACTTTGTGGTTGATTTGTTTCATGTAATCTCGATTCTGATTTAAACTATGATTTTGATTCTCGGTCTTAGTGCCCACCCCGTTCTTCTGCTCTATCAATATGGTTAAGTCAAGCTACCTTGTGTCATTTAGTATATATCGCGTATTTAGAAACACATGTATTCTCTTACAAAAAACTCGCTCTTATATTTTGTGTGTGTAGGTGGATCGTAGTAGACGACTATACACTTTTGGAGCACCAAAGATGTGGTGGGTTTGATGCGGTACACCCTGTATATAAACATTGATGGTGCTTTGAAATTTGGGCTAGGAGTCGGATCAGGTTTTGGTCCTGGTTGTATGTGTCAATATCTTTACTTACGTCAAAAGCCTTTATCATTGTTCTAGTTTAGCTTGACCCTTGCGGTTAAGAAAGTCTTTTATACAATTGATTCAGTAGTCGAACATGTATTCTTATTTTCGATGAAAACTTTTATATTATCTCTCCTTTTTCCGCAAGTCTCTAGTAACTAAATTTTGGGACGAATTTTCATAATGTAGGGGAGACTATAACATACGCATTTTACCATTCTATAAAACCCAACCCATTTTTCTTCTAATTAATTAACATTGCATTTTTGTTATTCTTTTAATCGAGTTCCAACTTGTAGATCATGCTAAATTAATTTTTCTAATATATATATATATATATATATATATATATATATATATATATAATATTGGTTATTTACCATTTACCAAAAAAATAAATGATGTCATCCCTCGCGACACGTGAAGGGATGGGGTTCCGACCTTCGTGACACTCCAGCGGCATCAATTCAAATTTCATTTTTAAAAGTTCTATCCATCTATCCGTTTAGTCCGTTCTTTTGCATAAACTCAATGGGGGTTTTTGTCCCCAAAGTATCTAGACCCTATCTTGATACACATCCCAATTCAGAATAAATCAAATTAAATCAAATCAAATATTTGTTCATCGTTATCTCGATCATCTTTATTCAAATAGCCATCCTTCACTATAAATTTACCCTCACCCTCTCTCTGGAACACTTGCTCAGCGTTTACCCTCTGCTAATTTCAAGTTTGGAACTCTCTAGCACGAAATCAAAAGTCAACGCAGTGAAGTTCGACAGGTCGATTTCAAGGCTTTTCCAACACTGTTTCTGGTAATTCTTTTCACCATCACTTTTGTTTTACAATTACCTTTGATATATTTATGTTCAACTTTTATTATTAAGTCTTTTACTAAAGTCAATCCAATCATTCATACATACATTAAGGATTTCTTTCTAATCACAATTAAAAGTCATGAATCTGTTTTCTGTCAATGCTAATCAGTATTTGGGATGCTTTATGATATCTTAGTAATTTTAAACATGATTTTCAATTATAAAGTTTGTATCTTTATCATATAAACCATGGAATTCTTACTTTTCTTAATGGTAAAAAACACCAATATCATATTTTGATCACATAACTGTGATGGACTTTTCATTTAGACATATATATGTGACATGTGGTTAGATTTCTAATAACATTTTCATATATGTTATTTTGTCACGAGTTGAACTATTTTTGCGAATATTAATAGTTTAGGGTAGGTTTTATAATTATGGTAAACTTATGATACCATATAATTTAGGAATGTTCATATTTAAACCTAAGGGTAGTTTTGTCATAAACTATATATTTAATATTGGAATATTTTTCCTAAATATAATTAGTCCAAGTAGTTTTATATAGTTAAAATCACTTTTATTAATATGTGCTGACATTTAACGTAATGGACATGTACTAACTGGAATAGTGAAAAACACCGGTAGTTGAGCTTTTGTCTAGGTTTGGCATTGCATATAAACCCAAACCAATCATTGGATATGGATTCCTACCTGGAAAGTCTCGATGAGAGTGTTATAACATATTAGGACAAAGCATGTCTAGTAAAGCTCAAGTGTTATTACTTTCAAAATTAACAAATTCAAACTATTTTATCACGTTAACAAAGCCTGGAATACATCTCAATAACTTATGAACATAGGAAACCTTAGTCGCATTATCCCTTCATTCATTTGGCCTGTTTATTCAATTAAGATAAACTTCAGGGTTAACTCTCTCACACACTTTGTGATATTCTCATTCACTTGGCTCAATTAACATATGAGTATTCATAGTCCATTTTCTTCAAAATGACAACCGATATGTATACCTATTTCAAAACTCTCATTCTATGTTTGTCAAATACTATGCAATTCTATGATTTTCTATGTGTGTGATATTTGTTATGCTACAACATGTGTGTTAAAGGCTATTTTTTATGTTATGTGTTGAGTCTATGGAAGTCTACCGGAATTGCTTGACGCTTGACATTAATCACATGCGTAATCATTATCAACACCAAGCCTATGGTAACAATAATAGCTATCGGTTTACAACCTACCCATTATTCGAATATGTATTCTTATTTTCGATTGGTGATTGTAACATAAATTTATCAAGGTTTGATTTACGTAGAATCTATTGCATGCTAAGTCTATTTATATAATTGATTTCTTTATTCAAAAATGTATTCTTATTTTTGATGGGATCTTTTATACTTATTACAATGTCTATTCAAAATCTAATGTTTATCATATACTTGAATTCTATAATATGACATCTAACCGCATGTTTTCAACTACTATGCTATGTACTAAACCTATATTACTCACCACTATTCGTAGTTGACATTTTATCATAAACATGTTGCATGGTTGCTAAGTGTTGACCAATGTGCTATCACATAGGACGTTGGACCTAGAACATAAACTTTAATTAGACTGCATGTTGTTTTTGTATCATACCATGCATTCGATTCTTTTTATTAATGGAAAACGGTTTTACTAAATATCATAACTATAGTAGTTGTTATGTGTTATTAAACAATCCACATGTCCAGACATATTCCGCTGTCGGTTGGGGCGTGACATAAACCAGATGCCATAACACCAATGTCGAGAGCCAGAACTCGTGAACAAGGTTCCGTGAACAAGACAATCTGTGAACTGAAACGGTCCATGAACTTGACCAAAGTCCTTGAACCTCCGTGAACAACTATCATGAACGAAAACCCAGTCAAAATACTTGAACGCCTGAGAATAGCTTCGAGAACTAGGATGTCGAGATCTCAAGCTTTTTCGTGAATCCTTTAGTTAACTCAAATCCCTAAATCTAAGGGATTTCAACTTCAATTAAAGATTAACCAAATATTTTCTAATTAAAGTTCAATCCCTTTTTCTTTGAATATCCAAAAATCACTAAGAACTCAACAGCAAATCCAGAAAAAATCGATGATAATGTTTAACTAACTTTCGTAAAATCAAAGACCTCGAAGATCAATCAAGCAAAAACTCCGAGAATACAAGAGCTTGAAGTGTAAATATCTGAATTTTTCCCGTGAACTAAAGAACAACACCTAAAATCCAAAAAGCTTTAAAGTTTCAAACCAAAGGAAAATGAATCTCGATCAAACTAACACTCCAAACCTCGGCTATGAATCGAATCAATATCCTCTTGATCTAATACCATTTGTAGGTTCCGTGATGGATCAAACAACCTCGTGAAACACTTAACCTGGTGCGGAATCCATAGTTAAGCAACCGGGCACGATGGAGAATTTCATGTATAGGATTAGGATCAAGAGAGAGAGAGAGAGAAACGAAGAGAACTTGTGAACTCCTTGTAACACCGAAATTTATTCAAAATCGTTAACCTTAACAATGAGGTCGACAACTTCATTAAATATTCAAGTGATTGACATCTTGGGCTCCTCTATACAATGGGCTTATTGACCCAAGAGGCTTCCACAAGGTCCAATCATGTTAACTTGACTAAAATAATACAAATTACAATGAACTGAAAACCTAAAACGTCCTAAACTAATCTCTAAGTTTAATCTCCAAGATTTTGTCATCAAACTTGCACCAACATAATAATATTGTCCTAAATAATGGGTATTGAACTCAAAGAAATATGGAAGAGTGTTGAGAGGTTTATCTTGCAAATGGGGGTGAATCTTCTATTTATAGGCACCAGACACAAAGGCATGCTCGTTCCTTTTAGAGGCACGATCTTGCTATTTAGCGGATAACTCACCCATTTTCTTTCAAAGGTCAGTCTCTACTTTTTGGAGGCATGGGTTTTGTCTTTTGGCCACCATGTATTTGGGGTCGTAAGCACCATGCTTTTTAGATGTTATCGATAAGTGGTTCATAAGGAGGTAGGCGGGGTCGTGCCTAACTACCTAAGGGCGGCACTATCATGCTTTTTTTTCTTTTTGCAAATGGAGAATTCTTCTAACTTTTTTTAGTTTTAACTATCTAGAAGCCACGTGACATGCAAATTTAAATGTGAATTTTATTAAGTATCAAATTATATGAATTGACACAAAACCATAAAATAAGGGTATAATTATTTGTAAAAATATGTATAATCTGAGGTATATCAGTTAGTGGTGGATAATGGTGGTCAGGATCAAGGTTAACGACAATCGATTGGACTAATAGGTGGTGACAAAACGAGAAGGCAAGCATCGCTGACTGGTGACATAAATCGAGACAAAATATCAGGCGGTGGCCATTGTGGTGATGCAACAACTACGGGGTGATATGAGTCTAGAAATGACATGAAATGTTTTTAGTATAGTGCATCCGAAAATGGTTTTGATTTGATTGAATGAAAGAAAAACATGATGGGGGTACCTGGGATAACACGTGTGTGAATAGCCATGGTCACGGTTTGACAAGTGAGCTGTTAGGAGAACTTAGTCCTGGATTAAAACGAGATTCTCGACATGGTACCGATGTATCGATTTACTTTAAGTAACAACCATTTTGTACACATGAGCCTTCTTAGTTAATGTAATAAATGTTTTGAGAGGTAAGTAAGGCATTGGGTGATGGATGTGTTAATTGCATGCATTTATTAGAGCTAATTACGCATTTTCAGTTATGTTATTCTCTTAGAAGCTCATTATTGTAATTGTTGTTGGTAATTGCATGTACAAGGTGATAATGATGTATAATGTGAAGATTATAATGCTTTAGATGCAAGTAGGGAGCATGCACACTAGTTAGAAGTTGAAAGATACAAGAATAACCATTCCAAACTGTGCCCTGAATAGTCTGGTGGGTGTTCCGAGCACTGTGCCGCGAGCTTTTCAGGATTTTTTCTATTTTCGACTTTTAAGTAACCACAACTTAGGGGTTTTTTGTCTCGACTTTGGAGACTTTTGGGAACCATTTTGGTTGATCATTAGGGTTTCTTAATCATTTGATTAGCATATTTCTTCTAATTTTTCATGTCTATTCAAGATTTGTCGATGGATTCAAGCACAATGTTAGGCTAAACTCTTTTTTATCAACCCTGGTTGTAGGGTTTGGTTTGTAAGTATTTCTTTATGTTGAACATATTTTATTTCTAGTTTAATCTTGTGTTTTGCATTTCAATTACCATGTGCAATTGTTTAATTCATGAAGAACTTCAAAGTTTGATTTTTCATAACCTAATGTTGTCTTGTTACAATTAGCAGAATAGGAGGTAGGAGACTAATAATTTTATAGCTCGTGTTTTTGGTGGTTGAATAATCACACCCTGTCAACACGGTCGGATAAATTGTTGCTCTTATCCTTTGCAATGGAACCCAGTTATGGTTATGTCTATGTGACATTTCAATATAATTGTTAACCCTAATTACTTATTTACCAGGAAAATTGAAACCTAGGTGTGGTCATTTTTCCCAAGTACCGTTTACTATTCAATTTTAGCAGTTTAAGCAATTCCTAATTTTTAACAACACCAAATCAAACATTCAACTTTTACACTTTTAGTTTTAGTCAAGTAATCAGTTGCACCGATCATAAACTTTTCATGGTTTCACCCTCTGCTTGCCCTAATTAGTTAAAGGTGAAAAAAACTCACAATTATATTATCTTTGATCGGTATCTTTAATGTCGATCAGTGGGCATGTGTTGAGTTACAATCTGGTGAGTTGTGCTTGACGACAAGTATTGTCATCTAGGTATCAGTGTAGGGGATACCATGTTTTAAATGTTATATCAGAAAGCTGTTTTTTATGAACGAAAGACTGAGAACCAAAAGCTAATTTGTTAGCAATTGTCGTGCAATTTAGGTGAGTCCTATGTTTGACATTTTTATAAGTTTTTTGGAGCTACAACACACACCGTAGTATTTTTATTGTTTGTAGTAACAGTTATGAATAATTGTTATCTTGTTTTTTTAGAAGTTTTAAGAAAAGTGATATGTTAACGAGTGATACATGTTACTTTTTTACCTATGCGTGTATACATATTGTCAGTTATTTGGACTTGAACGATGTGCCTAGTGAATGTGGGTGATATTTTGAGTTGTAGTGGTTACTAAGGTAGCTAAGATAAACATGTTAGTTAAAAAACTTGAAATCACATGAATTATGAACTCTACTGTTATGCGCAGCTTATAACTTAAAATAAACTTAAAATAGTAAGTTGATTTTTTAACGTGTATTCTAGGCAGTTGTGAGACCTCGTATGGAAAAGGGAAATGGTCTTGCATGACCATTTGGCATGCATCGTCCCTATTGTTGGTGAAGTCATGTCTTAGGAAGTAGTTAGGTTTCAAAACCGAGCCGTGTCAAACGTGATATATTTTTACTTATATTCAAGTAAGATAATGTATTTATTACATGATCATTTTTACAACGATGCGACTTTTTCTTTATTTCTGAGTATATAGTTGTGACATTTTTTTATCTATGTATCATTATTTTTAATGTTAATTTTTCCACACTTTAATGTGCCGCAACATGCGTTGACTTGTTCCTAGAAAATCTATGTGGTTTGTTAAAATAAAAAAACAAAGATGGTGATTAATTATCCATAAAAATCTACGAATTGTTGGTTCAAATCCTCCATGATGAAGATTGTGATGTAAAAGAGCGTGAGCGGTGGATCGTCTATACAATCTAGCTATTTCAGTGTTCAAGAAGTAATTAAACGATTGTTTATTGATCACTTGAAGACAATTACAATCAGAAATCACAGAGAGACCACTTAGACAGAGCACCTCATAAACATACACTAAGACTCAGACCCCTAATGAAGATTACACACAAAATGCTATTTATACATGACATTGTAACATCCCAAAATTTGATAATACGTAAAGAATACGTGACTAATGTGATTAATAGATATGATATATGTGTTAGATAGCTAAAACGTGACAAAAGGGGTAGAAAATGCATGTTTACCCATTACCGGGTAATAAATCGATAAAAGATGGTAATATACTGTAAGGCCCAAATCCCATTTACACGAAATAAACGTTTACTACGTTGATTCAATTAAGTTCCCGTTAAGTTTTCGAAATGTATATACATATTCTAAGCTTAACATTGCCTAAGGATCGTAAATTTCGTTTCAAAATAACATTTGAACATACTAAGACACCATTTCCATTTTAAACAAAATATAACTCTGGTACTCTCGTCTTCATTGGGTGTCGGTTCCTTTTTCTAGCTCGCGAGAGAAATCCTTCAAACGACATGTTTACCTACAGGGTTTACATGTATTCAGCCATTAGTATTGAATTAGGACCATTAAACGTTATTATGGATACGAGAAAAACATCAAAATTGAAGTTCAACATTGCTCCTACCGTAGCTTACGCCACCACCGTAAGCTACGGTGGAACTGGGCTAGCTTACGCTGGCTCAGTGCTGACCCACGGTGGGGTTTTGAGCTGGTGGCCACCGTAAGCTACGGTGGCACCGTAAGCTACGGTGGTCACAGCTACACTTGGTCCTTTTTCATGCATTTTGATCAATCCATATCACTTTTTAGTGACCCAAACCCGTCATTATGCACCTGTGATCATAATGTACACAAACACAACATCGTATTGGCCCTTCTCAAGGTTAGCACCTAGTTATATCTAATAATTTAGTTATGGGTTCCCATTCCCAACCTATTTGACCCGTTAAGGCACCAATAAGTTTTCAGCTTACTTAACACTTCTCCACCTGCAAGTTGCCATCATATTAAGATCTTAGCACCTGCAAGTGGTGCCAAACTGCTTTATTCTCTTGGCGAGACAAACTTGAGGACTAAAACCTCATAGTTCCTCAAGTGTCTATTTGCTACAGCTCAACCCAAACGGGTCATCATTCACTGTAATTCAGCTTGATCATACTTCATGACCATTATCATTATTCCTACCCAAACCATTAAGCTCATCACATCATTGGTAATTCTACCTTATAAATGCAAAATTGTAATTAATAATCAATTCTTGCACAAAATGACTAACTGCTACGTGTTACCTTTTAAGCTTTGTTCTTGCCTTCGCGTTGAAGGTTTGCACTTCCTCCCGCTTCACCTATAGTCATTATGATGCTTAGATTACCATTGCACATTCATAGGTCACACAATTATCATACCAACACTTAGACAACTCATTAAACCCGCATACACACAAGTCCACTCTCAATCAAACATTTTATCAAACACCTTAGGTGCTTACATTAAATCCCACTTAATGAGTAGCCTACAATCTTTCATCCTATCCATTTTTCATCATATATGCATTCTACATTCTAACACAACTTAATCCACCAATATTCAGATCATACGCATAATCAAACTTCATTCAAGCATTTCATCGAGCATCTAGCGTGCATACAAGTATTCCTACTAAAAATTAGCATATGAGACATCAATACAACCCGTTCTTGATTTCTAAACACAACACATTCAGATTTCATACAAAATTAACAACTTTTCCTTCACAATGAATCTCTTTTAACCAAATTAACCAACCAATTTTCCCCAACCCCTTATGGGGTTCGACATATATGAGATGGGGTTTGACCCCCATCAAAATTCCCACTAAATATATACAAAATCAGTCATGCAAGATACAATCATGCTTAATCTAGGCACCATAACACGTAACAACACAGAATTAAGCACTGATTTCACCTTTGGGTGAAGTCCATATAATTACCCTATCCTCAAGAACACTTACTTGACTGAAATCATGAACTCTAAGGTAGAAAATCAGAATGTAGAAGGCCTCCTATGTTTGAATTCGACCTCCTACACCAATTCCTCCAATCCACAAGCTTCAATTTGAGATTTCTAGCAAGAACTAGGTTTTTCTCTCCACTCTCCCTCTCTGGGTCGCGATTTTAATGTCTGGGGTAATCCCAGACTTGTTTATTCACCAATATTACAGCTAGGTCCCTCTAGTTTCATATTTTTATAAAAATTTAGCCAAAACCCTTAATTACACAATTAACCCTCTAACTTTCTTTATTTTTCTCATCTATTAATAAGGTTAACTTTTTGACTAGAAAATCCCCGTTAACTAACCCGGGTAACCTTCTTAATCCGCTTATTTCACCAACCTCAAATAAAACGCAAATTAAATAATATTAGCTCAAGTCATTACGAAACCGGGATGTTACATATACGTGTTGATTAACAAAATAAGATAGATATGTGTTTTATATCAAAGATAATTGATATATATGATGTTAGTGTGAAAATGTATTTAAACGTTAATATGATAAAAATAAATGATAACCGGGACAAAATGTCTTTACGTGATTACATTATATTAAATACATGTGTAAAAGTGTGTTTAAATTGCATAGATGCATGTGAAATATTCATTTGATGATTATATACAAAGAAATACGTGCTTGAATGATTAAAGTTGTGAAAATGTATACTTAATGATTAACAAGAAAATAGAAGGGGTAAAAGTGTAATTTATTGAAAGTATAAACGTATGTATATATATATATATATATAGGGGAAGGATCAAATAAAAACAAGATGTTATTGCGAAAACACGAAAACAAATATTAAAACCTCTATAACTTCCTCATACGTTAATAATTTTTTAAAAAATTTGCACCAAAAGTCTTAAAATTATGTCACCTTTAATTCTGGGAAAAAAAATTTAACATATAAAATTTCGTGATTTTTATTATTGCACATGTGCAATAATACGTATTAATTATATTACACATGTGCAATATTAACAAAAAAACATTAATTTTTTTTTAAAATTTTTCAACAATTAAAGATAACAGCATTATAAGATCTATGGTATAATTTTTTATCAAAAATATTAACGTATGAAAAAATTATAGAGGTTTTAATATTATTGCACATGTGCAATAATAATTTTTTATTGCACATGTTCAATAATAATTTTTTTTTTAAAAACGTAGATTTTTTTTTTAATTTTCTCCAGAATTAAAGATAAAAGAATTATAAGATTTATAGTGCAATTTTTTATAAAAAATTTTAACATATGAAAAAGTTATAAAGGTTTTAATATTATTGCATATGTGCAATAATAATAATAAAAAAATTATTGCACCTGTGCAATAATAATTTTTAAAAAAATTTTGATTTTTTTTTAAAAATTTTTTTCCAGAAATAAAGTTAACATAATTTTAAGGATTTTGGTGCAAAATTTTTTTAAAAATATTAACGTATGAAAAAGTTATAAAGGTTTTAATATTTGTTTTCGTGTTTTCGCAATAAAAGTTGTTTTCACATGATCCTTACCCTATATATATATATATATATATATATATATATATATATATATATATATATATATATTATCGTATGCATCCCGAGGCTTAGGAAGTATTATAAATATATCCTAATATGTTTCGGAACATAAAATAATAAAGTATATAAAGTTAGAGGGGCTAAAACGTAAGTTTATGGAAAATAAAAATAAATATATAAATATATATACGTGTATATATATATTATCGAACGTGTCCCGAACCTTAGAAAATGTTATAAATATGGACCATAATATTTTGGTGCATAAAATAATAAAAGGGTAGAAGTTAAGGGGGTAAAAAGTGTAATTACTAAAGCTGGTGGGCTGAATATGTAAAATTTATAAAACTGGTCGAAAAAGTGTGGCTCGCCGACCGCGGGCCACTGCCCATCGATTGTCACGGTTCGCGAGGGGGGTGCTGCGGACAGATTTGAGACCAGGACCAAAAACAACCACGACATTCGAACTTAGAGAGCACGATTAGGCCATCTACGCATCGATTTTGATCGATTGCTCACCTAGGCACGTGTAGGACCCTTACGCGCCCCTAATAGGTATAAATAGCAGTCTCAATTCCACAGAAACACTCGCCAATTCACTTGATTTCAACCCGAGAACCCATTTTCTGAACCAGCAACTTCGTCGGAGCAATACGCACAAACGGTGAGGATTCAGGAGCTGAAATTTTGCAGTCACCCATTAATTGATATGATCTAAAATAACCTCTTTCTGTTTTTGCTAATTCGATCTGTAAATATTATTTCTAAAAATATATAAAAACTAGGGTTCTTGAGCTTGTTTTGCCAAAATCAGGTGATCACGTGGGAATTAGGGTCTGAATTTTTGTATTTAATCCTAAAATAATGTGTTTTAAGAAAGCCCTAAGTTTATTTCACAACTGGAAAAGGTTTGGTAAAGGTTTTGTAAATGGGTCAAAATTAGGGTTTTCGTAACGTTGTTCTACCCAAATTGAGTAAACGATATTGAATTGAGCTTTGATATTTTATAGCATATTATAGAATGTTATAATGGAGAATACCTAAGTTGGTTTGAAATAAAAATGAGTTTTAATGAAGAAACAAGAAAAACAGGATATTAGGGTTTTGAAATATAATTATGTAATATAAAATAATCCGGAGGGTATGAGAACTTGATTTTTGGTATAGTAACATGTTTATATATACAATAAACATATATGAGTTTAAAATGGATAAATAACCAAATATTTAAGATACAAAGTTAATCGGATATTTAGAAGTTCATGCGGACCGGAAGGGTAAGCGCCTGTACTTTGGGGTTTCTGGCAAAGCGGGTGTGTCGCATAAATCCCAACTAGGACCTCGCATACCTCACTGGGCGATCCCGGGGCTAACGTTTACTTATAGGAATACGCGTCTTCATATTAATAGTAGAAATGGTTGTTTTGCCTATAAGGACATTTTGGTCATTTTGACATATAAAAGGGATAATCTTAATAACTTTATAATATTAAGATAATCAAAGATGGATATAAACATAGGAAATATTTATTGTATAAAACCTTGCGTTAACGCCATACGATACACAAATTAGGTTAAATTGGGAATCGTTGCGGGAGTTCTATCCAAGTAAACCGGTTAAAGAGATAAGGTGAGTTCTAAGAGCCCACTCTTAAATGTTTTAAATATTTTCGGGCTGATATACATACAAATGTCATAAAATGCATTCGAATGATTTATAACTGAAATGTTACCTATTTGAACTATTAGCATGATTAAAATGTTAGACTGCCTTTGAGTGAATATATATATTAACTGTTAAGGTATTGATTGTTAAATGGATATATATTAAACTGTTAAATTGTTGTTGGATTGATATCTATACGTGAACTGTTATGGAAATGCATTAAAATGCATATATGTGAAATATCTTGAATTGATAAACTGTTAGAAAGGCTTTTGGGATAATATATATATATATATATATATATATATATATATATATATATATATATATATATGATATGTTATGAAAATGATATACGTGTTATAACGTAATTATAATGAATGTGATATGACATGTGCTATGCTTGCTTTGAACTAATAGTCAAGTGATAAAGGAATTATTAGTAAACAATATAGTGAATATGTATGATTATATGAGAACAGGTGATGCATTTGATTTATTATTATGTGGTGGATACGCCGCTGGTACTTCCTATATATATACATAATAATATTAGTTACCCGGTATATCAGAAGTGTGGAGGATACGCCGCTGGTACATCCTGTATGCATACACCAATGGTAAATTGGAGGATGTCCACTTGTTGCAGTATATGAAGACCTTATCGTTGTTTACAAATAACCCTAAGTCACTTGGGTATTTAACTAGGGGCGGGTAGTAGTACTAGGGGAGTTGGAATTATTATAGAAATGTATATCTCTGCTTATAGCGGATGGAAGGTAGATCTCTGCTTATAGCGGATGGAAGGTAGATCTCTGCTTATAGTGGATGGAAGATAGATCTCTGCTTATAGCGGATGGAAGATAGGTCTCTGCCAATATAACGATGGATGGAAGTTAGTCATGAAAATATAGTCTCTGCTTATAAAATAGCAGATGGAAGTAAAGATATAGCCTGTGAAGCAATCGAAAGGTTAGTAAGTATAGCGGGGTAGATACCTTCTATTGAAAAATGTGCCTAGTTAAAAATGACTGTTAGGGTTTGTATAATTCTGTTATGTGTTATACTTGATAAAAGTTTGTGAAAAATAGATCTTGTTGGTCCAAAGGTTTTAAACCTCGCACCGAGGTAAAGTTTTTAAAATATAAAACTTACCAGCGTAAGCTGACCTTTTCCAAAAATATATGTATGTCAGGTCAGGGTGAGGCTTCAACTAGTTACGAGAAGGCCCTTGTAATAAGGGATTAGACGGGCAGCTATCGGAAGAAAGGAGGGTTGTGGCGAGTTGGCATAGTTATAGCAATAAAACGTAGCAATAGTTAGTATTTCCTTATGTAAATTATCTCTTACTTTGTAGTACTTGGTAAATAAATAAAAGTTTAAAATTTTCGCTGCTTAGTTATCTCTGTTGATACCTTATGTTCATGAGTAAATCCGATGCGTGGCCCCTCCTATAGCCAAGTCTGGGAGTGGGCGTCACAGACATGTTGTCCACGAACTGGGACTTTTCACGAACTGCCAGTCCGTGGGTCACGAACTCACAGTTCGTGTCTCAGTTCTTGGGTCTTGTAATCTTCATCATTCAGTACGTTCTAATACATCACACATCACACAGAACTATGCTCTAACAAATTCCCCCCGACGTGTGATGTATCCTTACAATTCGTCTTCATATTGAAACGTGCGTTGCATCAATGACATCAGGATCTTCAATCAAACGCCCCTCAGCTTGAAAGGTCGTCCAATCTTGAATACTTGAAAATGCAGAGCATATTGTGTCTTTATCATTAACTCCAAAAGACTTGAAATTGTGATGTTCTTCTTCACTAAGTACCTGGCCAACATAAATAATCCTAGAACAAAACGTCTCTTTGAGACTCCAAGATATTTGAATATATTTAGCTTTTTAAAACTTTTGTATCTCGTGTCGATCAGATCGAAAATAAAGCAGAAATAAAATCTTTTTGGCTTTTTGAAACTTTATATCAAAACACACCTAAAATCTTTTTGATTTTTCAGAAATGAAATGAAATCAACAGAACAGAACAAACTCTACTTTTATGAGAAAGATCCAGACATGAGATCATATCAGACATAACGCATCTAGCACACTTTAATTTTGACTTCATCAGCATGCAGCTCAAGATATATTCATTTCAGTTCTTTTTCAACATTCGACAAATCAATTTCTATAGCTTTTTAATATATTTATGCTATATTAATCAAGCATTGTTAATATGGTCCTCACACTATTCGGAAATATTGGCAACTCATCATTTTCTTAATTTTATTTTTTTCAAAGATGAAATTATCCATTGTGTGTCATACAAAAAGAAAGCAGAACCCTAACAAACAACATTCAGGTCGGCCTTGTGAGCACACAGAGAAAGTCCGATTGTTCAGGAAAATAAGAAATAGCAAATAAAGCAGAAATTGTATAACCCAACAACAATCTGGAAGGTACTTTTGTACATGTAGAGAAAGTCTGATGAGTTATATGAAACGCCAAGAAACTAAAGCAGAACCTCAAGTGAACGCCAATCAGGTCGATCTTTCGATACACAGAGAAAGGCCGATCACTTGAGAAAATAAAGAAAATCAAACAAGTATAAATCTTTGCAAAATGAACGCATGCATACACAAAGATATCTCTTATTCTATTTTTGCAGATTTGTCACTAATGTGTAGCAAAACACATCGGTTTTCCTTTACGTTTTCGGATCATTTTGCGAGTATTTTGAGTCATTTTCCATATGTTTTAGTTGTTTTTGATTATTAGTGTCTTAATGTGTGTTTTGTAGTAAAGTTGCAGTTTTGGTACAATTCCCGAGAGAAACGAGCATTGGAAAAGAATTGAGGATCAAAAAGAAGAAAAATGCTGAATTTGAAGCACTAGGCGTATCGCCTAGTATCCATGAAGATGCAAGCGATACGCTTGTTGCTCTGAAGTCAAAGGCGGTGATTTAATCGTTGACCCGACTATTTTGTCGATTTGTGGGTCTAGGCGTATCGCCTACTGATCAGGAGACCTCCAAGCGATACGCTTGGAGGCTAATATTCCGGAAAACCCTAATTTCTCATTTATAAATACAATGTGGGGTTTCCAGTCGAATTACATTCACCCTGCCGTATCTCAGAGCCACTGGAGACGATTTTGGAGCAGAAGATTGAGATTGAAGCCATCAGAGCCTAAGGATTGAAGCATTCGACTCCCAATCGCTTCCCGGGGTTCTTAATCTTTCGTTTTCATTAGACCAGATTATGTTCTTGACTGTTACTACTGTTTTATGATAAACTCAGACATGTTAATGGTTATTGGCTAAATTTCTTGTACCATCTAGACCAATTGATGAGTAGTTAATGTTTTCGACTTTTCCTTGATTATGACGATTGTGATGCATTGATGTTCTATTGAAATTCCATTAATTTTCTGTGATTGTTGCTTATATGCATATTCCAATTAGGGTTTTGGTTATTGATTGGTGTTTGTGTTGCCTACGAATGTCTTTCGGGTCGGGTAATGCATCTAAAGGTGTTAGCTTTAGGGTTTTCATCTAGAGAATAGTTTAGGAGACGTCCCGAACTAGAACATTGGTTAATAATTAATACTTTGATTGCTATATTCTGCCTTGGTTAGAACTTAAAAGGGGATAACCTTGTCGACTAGTTGGGTTGGTTAATTGTCTAGATCAGGATTGTCTCAAAAGAAAGCCCCCTAGATTAGTTAGTCAATTTCCTAAGTTGTGACTCTCATAGTAGTTAAAGGTAGCTCCTTTTGCCTTAAGGTGCCTTAGATTAGCTTCGAGGGTGGTTAGGGTAATCGAATTGGGAAATACTCAAAAGGTGAACCAATTAATTGAGCGATAGAATTATCGGTTAGGATGTACTCAAAAGGTGAACTAACAAATCAGTGAACGTTTTCCAACCGTTAGAATTCTTATCAGTTACGTCCGGAGAGGATTTCGGGGGCTCGTATGTTTCTTATAGGTTGCATCTTCAGAATCTGATTTAGTCATAATTGTCATAGTCAAGGGAAGTCGTTAGCATTAACTAGGATTCTAGGTCTAAGTGGTATTTCGCATCATATTTGGTTTTTCTCTCTAGGCTTTGAGTTGTTGGTTGGCTTTCCATTTTTAGCAGTTTCCCGTTTTAGTAAGTCTCAATAATTTAGTTAATTTTAGCTTAGTTAATTTTAGTTAATTGCTTCTTCAATTCAAAAACCAATTTGCATCAATTAATCCGTAATTTATTTTACTTAGTTAATTTTGTCTTTTTAG
The DNA here is from genome assembly GCA_039602395.1 of Deinandra increscens subsp. villosa. Taxonomy (NCBI): domain Eukaryota; kingdom Viridiplantae; phylum Streptophyta; class Magnoliopsida; order Asterales; family Asteraceae; genus Deinandra; species Deinandra increscens. The sequence goes on along the minus strand of JBCNJP010000009.1, from coordinate 67,716,886 downwards.
TGTCTCTAGGGTTCGACCCCGGTCTACCGATAGCTATTTTACATCCGATAGGTTCACTTGCCTGTCGAGTCGGTCTAGTTTTAGGTTAATTGGGTTTTAATTTAGTGTGTCTAGGTCTAGGATAAATCAGGTTATTTTTATAGATCGATTTTTGCACATCAGTCACACAATACCCATCAAGATGAAAAACCACAATTATCAGGCAAGCATTATCTTGATATCATACTTGCATATATCAGATTTGTTTCACTTTTAGCAATAACCTGCAGCAATTACATCTACTTTATCCATTGTAGTTAACATATATGCTGATGTACCATCATTTCTCACTTTTTATTGGATCAATTTCTCTTTTTGAAATTTTGAATTTTTATATTTTTCAAATTTCTCCCGCTAAAATTCAAACAAACACTATTTTTATAAATTCAAATTTTCTCCCCCCTAAAATAAAGAAAGAAAATAAAACGAAAAATAATAAAATTGATCGGTCGACATTTGACACTATTTGAAAAACATCAGCTTTGAAAATCGGATTTCAAAAATTTTGTCAAATAGTTTAAATAAACATGCAAGCAACCATAGTTAGTAACAAAGAATATCACGAACCGGTATTCCTGATCACCTGCATACACCGGATAAAAGTTAGATCTTTATGGATCGACCTAAGTCAACAGCCTTGGATCGTCCGGTGTCTTCCACATAGTCACCGTTGGCCTTGACCTTTAGAGGTCTCCAAATTTTTGATGAAATATTTTTGAAAACCTTTGAAAATGATTAAGCACTTTTGGGTTCAAAAACCAGAGTCTCATCAACCCGTGGGGGTGAAACAGTAGACTTTCTTGGTTTTTGTGGTTTATCAAAAATTTAACCATTAATATCAACATATTTGACATTCTTTTCACGAAGAAAGGATTTAACATCAGATTTGTAATGTGTAGCCGATGGACAATCTGCAGCATAGTGCCCATATAGTCAGCAGGCATAACACAATCTGTGTTGTTTCTTGACATAAAAAAATCCCGTTGTTTGTGAACATGTCGCAGAGAGGGCGAATCATAAAAACCATATGAGTGATCAAAATGAACTGGATAATGAAAATTATCAAAGAAAGTATCATGACGAAACCTGTTTGATGAACGACCAGAGACACCAGAAGCAAATTTTAGACTTTCACATGACGATCCTCCGGAAGTCGAATCACCAAAATTCGAAGAATAGGAACATAACTGCTACTTGTTGATATCCTTCGAAGCATTTGAAGTATCATGCTTCACAGATTTCTTTGATTGTTTTAGCTTTCTTGACTTTGGCCTGCTTAGGAGCTTCCTTAGCTTGAGAATTCAAACCAACACCATAATGAGAAGCATCTTTAGCATCAAACTGTAAATCTTTTCAACTTGTTTTTACTGTTTCTTTGCTCTTTGACTTCTTTTGCTTTATGTCAACTTTCTTCTTCACAAACTCAGAATAATCAAACTCTGATTCTGCTACCTTATCACTAGTTGTGGAATTAGTGATAATCACAGGAGTAGGAGTTGAATGAAATCCAGATTCAGAATTTGATGTAGACTTGTAAATATAATTTGTGAAAGCTTCAGACAAATTGTTGTTTTCAACCTCTATCTGCAAAGCAGTAAGAGCAACATCCTTTTCGGAGATTTCGGTTTGAGCAACAACTAATTTCTTTTCAACTTCAAGAAGCTTTTTAGAAAGCTGATTATATTCATATTTTTGCACCTCCATCTTGTTACACTCACCCAACAATTCCTTTTCATACTTTTGGAACTTTTCTTTGTAAATCTTTAAGTTACCTTCAGTGTGACAATCCGACTTTTCAGGTCACTTTCTAGCATTAACTGAACGTAAAACCGTATTAAATGTTGTGCGAACATTTATGTGTTGACTTATTGACTTTAGCAAATTAGGGTTTTGTGTGATCAATCACTACGAGCATGCACCAAGTCTAAACGTTTGATATTCTTGTTCTATGATTTTATGTAAATCATACGTTACGATTTCATGTGAACGTTGCGTCATTTTATGTGACAATTATATCTTATAATTTTAGGTGATAAATATAAGTATATATATAAAACATAATTTAATCACATTTATGATTGTATGTAATTTAAGGACTCTAATTACAAGTTATTTAATCATAGAGTTATGTGATTTAAAGACATAAGTTATGATTTTAAAAGATTTTAATTACAAGTCATATATAAGTTATAGATTTAAAAACCTATGATTTTATGTGATTTAAATATGAAGTTATGATTTTATGTGATCTTAAATATATAATTGTAGAGTTATACTCCATGACTTATTTTGCAAAACGAGACGTATATTTTCCTATTATCGTTAGACGAATAGTATATTTTGACGTTCCTTGTTTATTTGTTCCTCTGTTAACCTCTGTTAGAGCCGCTAGATATTTATAAAACTTTTAGAGGTCATTCTGTCATTTCTCAAACATGTTTCAAATTTGCTAAACACTGAAGGACTATCCTTGCAAGTAACCAAACTTGAAGGGTTGTCCTTGTCAATTGTCAGAATTGAATTCAACATTCATTGTGAACGTGCGAGGAAGGGAAATCGGTTTCGACCGATTGTTATCACACCGTCGGTTACACTTGTGGGCTATCAATGGGGATCAATGATAGTTATATCATTGAATCAATTCACAAAGACACGTTGTCCCTTGTCACTCGACTGCCCTCTCCCTCTCTTGTTTCCCTCTATACTGTCGCTAAGAGAACCTCGCCGGAATTAAAATTTTCCGGCCACTCGCTACTACAACATCACCAATCAATACTCCCCTGCGATCACGAGTTGTCACCTAGCACCCAGGATCCATCGAAAGTTGAAACCGCGACCGTGCTCGGAGTTCGCGTTTACGTTTCGGGTTCATCTTCGGCTTCAAAACCATCTCGTAACTCGTTTTCGACTTGAGGTAAACATCCCTTCTTGTTAGTCGCATCTTTTTCATGGTCTATTTGGGTTTTCGTGATTTTCCGGCGACCGGAGCTAGGGTTCCGATCGCCGGAGTTTATGATGAAGAAGATGAGGCGCGGTGGCTATGGGTTAAATAAAATAAAACCCAAATCTTTAACAGACGCCAACCTGGCACCGTCAGTTAGGGCGCTGAGTTTGCTCGCTAGAGGCCCGGGTTCGAGTCCCGGCATCATCATTCTTTTTAGTTGATTTTCTTTAACTTGTTTTCCGGTCACTACTCATACATAAAAGCTTTCCGACCCGGAATTTGACACCAGCAGACCCTTGGCCGAGTGGTCGGTACTCGGTGTCATAACACTAAGGTCTCGGGTTCGAACCTTAGGGCCTCCATATGTGCTGTTTTTATTGTTTTTGCATTTGTACAAGCTTTTGAACACTAGATTTTGTACCAAAGTCATCCCATGGCACACCTAAAACCCGTATAAATATATTTAAGATATTAAAACTCGTAAATCATATTTTTAGTTGTAAAACATGTTTAATCAAAAATATAGTTATAATATTTGTATATATATATATATCTTGTATAAAAACTTTGGGTTACATAAAAAGAGAAATATATATATATACATTGTGCAGATTTTTAAAAATATATATATGTTCATGACGTTGCTTGAAGCGAAGTAATCTTTGTGTAAACCATAGAATGTTTCGGGAAACTATTAAAAAGCGTCATTTTGGCTTGAAACGCAAAATACTCGGTTTTGAATTATGATTCACTATAAATTGTTGTTTCTTTTCAAAATAAATATTCAAATCGTTGGATTTAACATGTTTATGTGTATATATATATATATATTTATTTATAACTTGTTGAAACTTTATTATTAACGTCACTTGAACATTTAGTTAAATATATATATATAATATATGTATTTATTTTTTTATATCCTCAACTTAGAAAGTATATATTAAAGTTATATATTGGATTTTCTTGCGTTATTTCGATAATCGCTCGGATTTGGCACACGTGCCATCCTCGACTTATTCCGTACTTCACGATCCTCCGTTTTTATCGTTTACGTTAGACTTAATAACCTATAGAACACACACTTATACGTTTATGCTCGTTAGGTGATTGATTGTTTGCACAAGACTCGTTCTTGCTACCTGCTTAACTGTTTATCTGGAAACTTTGCTGTGCAACCTAAGGTGAGTTTCACAGCCCCATTTTACTGTTTTAAATCCTGTTGGGGGAGATTAACATGCATAAACTATACAACAGAGATAATTAGACTTTTATATATCACTTGAAGTACTTGTAGCACACTGATACAATAAAGTCCTTCTTATGGTACCGTTAGTATTAATGACGCTAGCGGGAGATATATTGTAGTACTACTGGGTCTGACAAACCCCACCCGGGCCAGTCGCGCTGGCACGATCGGATATCGAACGGGTGTTATATTCGTTCTTAAACACAACAAGGCAAATTGCGCAAACTGTAAACAACTGTTAGCTTCGGTGACCATCAACGTGCGAAGTTTCATGTATATAGCCTAGCTAGCTATTTGATATATATTAGTGATTATGCTCCTACAACTTGACTATTGTTGAATAGTCAAACTTAAACTCAGCTTGACTATTGTTGAATAGTCAATCTTAAACTCAACTTGACTATTGTTGAATAGTCAATCATAAACTCAACTTGATTGTTGTTGAACAATCGATCTTAAACTGAACTTGAACTGTTTTTCAACTGATAAACCTGTGAACTCACCAACCTTTGTGTTGACACTTTTTAGCATGTTATTCTCAGGTTGCAGATGTTCGAGTATCACAAGTACGCATGCATGAGACTTCGAAACCCTTTTATTATCTTTGAACAAGCCACGTCACCTTGGGTGGCGGTGTTTTTACAATAAATACTTTCAGCATATTACGCTTCCGCATTTGTAAAACTCTGTATTTATATTTTAATAAAATATACAACCTTTTATTAATTATTGGTCGTTTGGTCTAGCTAATGGACATCGATCCTGGTTTGTCATGCTCCCTGCGGCGCATTATCGCGCGTGGGATTTTTGGGGGTGTGACAGATTGGTATCAGAGCCATTGGTTGCAGCGAACTAAGATTCGTCTTAGACTGTAACTGTTTTGCATTAGTTGCACTTAAACATTTCTCTCATGCATCGTGATACTCACTCCTACGCACACCTGGTTTACGGTATGTCGTATACATCATCCAATCCCATTATACTCACGGTGAGGAGCCGATTATTCTTGAGTAATTTTCCTTAACCTTTCTAAGTTGTGTACCTCTTGGTTAACATTTATGTACGACGAGAAGTCGAATCAGATTGAAGGATCACGGTTATGCTTTTGACGAGCTGATTGCTACTCGGGATTATTCCGGATTGAACAAGTGGGCGTAATGCCCATACTATGGATGTATACTGCATAGGGAAGGTGGTGTAATACCTCTTATTTTCCTTAAAACCTCTAACTTAGCTTAGGAGGTGCTTATTATACATGCCTTTCATATATAGCTCAACTCTCATGTTCAGGGAACGAAATCATGACGTGCTATTAGTGCGATCATCAACTTCAGTAGTGGCAACATTATTTGAATTCAATTGGTTGCGCATGAGGTCATTTGTATCTGCCTTTGTTACCCTGAGCGTTTTCCCATTTGCCTTGATCTTTTTAAGATTCCCCTCTTCTCGTTTCTATCGGATTATGCGTCGAGATAACGCAACCTGCGAACAACTCTTATAACCTCAACGGTACCTAATGTGGGCCGACTAAAGTTTCTCTTTATGTACAAGATGGTGTTCAAGTCGGTATGCGCCATAAACCCCATTCAGATCCTTTTATGCTAATCTTTCCGCGAACTTCTGTGTATTTCTAGTTACTTATTGTGTCAATTAGCAATTCTTGGTCATTGAGATTCTTATGGCTGACTCACTTCAGGTGGGTCATTCCAATTAAGTGAACATGTTGTACTCGAGACTTGTCTCTTTAACAAATTCTTGTCAGGATAACTATCGGTTAGTAACCCCATTCTTGATACCAACTCCGAGGATATCTCATAGGTACTCCACAATACCTGATAGCTGAAGTAAGAGGAACTAGGGTGACCATATGGGGTAAATTACAGTTACGGGTGCACACGTAAATGTAATTTGCAATGTATGGAAATCTTAGGGAATCCGAAATGGCAAGATGATGGTTGTAAAGGATGCAATCTCTTACCTTAAACCCCATGACATCCGAATGTCGGACATGTTCGCCTCAATCGGATGGTTGAAAGTCCTCCATTCTTGTAAACGCTATCACACCTGACCTGATCCCTTTTTATTATTGGATTCTAATCCATTTGTGAACCTTTTTGGAGCATATTATGAAAAGTTGGTCCTGGTAGGACACCGTCACACTCGTGTATTTCAATGACCAGTTTTCCTTAACTACGAACACTCTCGACGAAACCCTTGACTGGTTTGAACTCATCCTGAATCATAATTCTATTTTGATGATCTTACTGACCATATCATCCCTAGAACTCTACGATCGTGAGTTAACTTGGACATGCATTCACCGAACGGATACCTAGACAACGTTAGATGAACGAATTGGATAATTCTGGGAATCAGTCTGGAAACAAGTCTTCCAACCAGCAGAACCACCAAAACCAGAATCGCAAGTTTGATAATTCTAGGAATTTCTCCTCGAACAACCAGAAGTAGAACAATCAAGGCCGAGGCGGCCAAGTAGGATCATCGTACATGGGAAATTCCCCACGTTGCAACAAGTGTGGTTTCCATCACTATGGTGCGTGTGACTCTTATGTGTGTGCAAATTGTGGAAAGAAGGGTCATCAGTCCAAAACCTGCAGGGTTAAGAACAATGGGAAACAAGTTCATGATGTTGAAGCCCCTAAAGGTTGTTTTAATTGTGGGAAAGAAGGCCACATAAAAAGAAATTGTCCTCAGCTGAATGGTGGAAACAACAACAACAACTACAACAACAATAACAATAACACTGGCAATCGCAATGGCAATAATACAACAACAATGGGAACAACGGTGGGAATGGTGCCAGAGGTAGAGCTTTTGTCATAGGCTCGGGAGATGCCAGAGCAGATCCAAATTTCGTTACTGGTAAGTTTTCTCTTAACGGATATTATGCTCTAGTCTTGTTTGACACTGGTGCCGATAGAAGCTACATATCTACCAAATTTCGCAATATGATAAATGCCAACATGACTCCTTTAGATGCTAAATACGTAGTTGAACTTGCTAATGGTAAACTTGTTGAGTCTACCCATATAGTTAAAGACTGTAAATTGGAATTGGCTGGCCATAAGTTAGAAATAGATCTTTGGCCCATCACCTTGGGAAGTTTTGACGTTATTGTGGGAATGGATTGGCTATCTAAGAATCGTGTTGAAATTGTTTGTCATGAGAAGATTGTTCGGATACCGTTGCCTAGTGGAGAATTGCTCTCAGTTCAAGGAAGAAAGTGTGGTACTGTTATGGGTGTGATATCTTTTCTCAAAGCACAGAAGTGTTTGCGTAAAGGACATTTTGCTGTTCTCGCGAACATTTCAGAGAAAACAAATGAAGAATAGAGAATTGAAGATATCCCGATCGTGAGGGATTTTCCTGAAGTCTTTCCGGAAGATCTACCAGGTCTACCACCTCATCGAGAAGTCGAATTTCAGATTGATCTTGCTCCAGGAGCAGCACCTATTGCTCGTGCACCTTATCGTTTAGCACCAAATGAGTTACAAGAGCTATATACTCAACTTCAAGAACTGCTTGAAAAGGGATTTATTAGGCCCAGCTCATCACCCTGGGGAGCTCCAGTGTTGTTTGTTAAAAAGAAAGATGGAACCTTTCGAATGTGCATCGATTACAGAGAACTCAACAAAGTGACTGTCAAGAATCGTTATCCCTTGTCCCGAATCGATGATTTGTTTGATCAACTACAAGGATCTAGCTACTATTCCAAAATCGATTTAAGGTCAGGTTATCACCAATTGAGAGTCCGTGAAGAGGATGTCTCGAAAACAGCGTCTAGAACTCGTTATGGTCACTATGAGTTCATGGTTATGCCATTTGGGTTAACCAACGCACCAGCGATTTTCATGGACTTGATGAATCGCGTTTGCAAGCCATATCTCGATAAATTCGTCATCGTCTTCATTGATGATATTTTGATATATTCTAAGTCTAAGGAGGAGCATGAACAACATCTTCGTTTGATCTTAGAGTTACTCAAGAAGGAGCAATTGTATGCAAAATTTTCAAAGTGTGATTTCTGGATGCGTGAGGTGCAATTTCTTGGTCATATCGTTAATGATCAGGGGATTCACGTTGATCCAATCAAGGTTGAGGCAATTAAGAATTGGCCTGCGCCCAAGACACCAACGGAAATTCGCCAATTTCTTGGTTTGGCAGGTTATTATAGACGATTTATTGAGGGATTTTCAAAGATAGCCCAACCTCTTACGGCGCTAACGCATAAAGGAATGGCGTATAACTGGAATGAAAAGCATGACGCCGCTTTTCAGCTACTAAAGCAGAAACTTTGTAGCGCGCCAATATTATCCCTACCAGAGGGTAGTGATGATTTCGTGGTATATTGTGATGCATCGAAGCAAGGGTTAGGTTGCGTACTGATGCAAAGGGAGAAAGTCATAGCTTATGCCTCTCGTCAGTTAAATATTCACGAGCAAAATTATACAACTCATGATTTGGAGTTGGGAGCAGTCATTTTCACGTTGAAAATTTGGAGACATTATCTTTATGGTACAAAGTGTACTATCTACACTGATCACAAAAGTCTCGAGCATATCTTTGCTCAAAAGGAGTTGAACATGAGACAACGTCGTTGGGTGGAACTTCTTAATGACTACGATTGCGCAATTAGATACCATCCAGGCAAAGCTAATGTAGTAGCTGATGCCTTAAGTCGGAAGGATAACCCCAAGCCCAGAAGAGTTCGTGCGTTGCAACTTACTATTCATACAGGATTACCTGATCAGATCCGGAATGCACAACTTGAAGCACTCAAAGACGAGAACATTGAATTAGAATCCTTGCGGGGTATGGATAAGTTACTGGAAGTTAGATCCGATGGTATCCGGTATTGTGCGAACCGAATATGGATTCCCGTGTATGGAAATTTGAGGGAATTGATTATGGATGAAGCCCATAAGTCTCGTTACTCTATTCATCCAGGCTCTGATAAGATGTACCAAGATTTGAAACTGATTTACTGGTGGCCTAAGATGAAAGCAGACATTGCCATTTACGTAAGCAAGTGCTTGACTTGTTCCAAGGTCAAAGCGGAATACCAGAAACCGGCAGGGTTACTTCAACAACCAAAAATTCCCGAGTGGAAATGGGAGGGAATTGCTATGGACTTTATCACAAAGTTACCCCGTACAGCAAGTAGATGTGATACAATTTGGGTAATTATTGATCGCTTAACCAAGTCGGCACATTTCCTACCAATCAAGGAAACTGATACCTCCGAGACACTAGGCAAACTTTATCTTAAAGAGATCGTCTCGCGACATGGAGTACCAGTTTCTATTACATCAGATCGAGACGCTCGATTTACATCCAAATGTTGGGAATCTCTACATGAAGCATTGGGATAGCGTCTGGACATGAGTACTGCATATCATCCTCAGACCGATGGTCAAAGTGAAAGGACCATTCAAACCCTTGAAGACATGCTACGTGCATGTGCGATTAATTTTGGTGAAAGTTGGGATAAACACTTACCCTTAGTGGAATTCTCCTATAACAACAGTTATCACACCAGTATCGGTGTAGCTCCATTTGAAGCCCTCTACGGGCGAAAATGTAGATCACCTCTCTGTTGGGCGGAAGTTGGTGACAGTCAACTCACAGGTCCTGAGTTGGTACTCGAGACAACAGAAAAGATCGTGCAATTTTCGTAATCGTATGGCAGCCGCACGAGATAGACAGAAAAGTTATGCTGATAAACGGCGAAGACCTTTGGAATTTGAGGAAGGAGACAAGGTCTTGTTAAAGGTCTCACCCTGGAAAGGTGTAGTGCGTTTTGGTAAACGTGGTAAGTTAAACCCCAAGATACATTGGGCCATTTGAGATTATTAAAAGAGTTGGTCTATCAGCGTATGAACTAAACTTACCAGCAGAGCTAAGTGGGGTCCATAACATTTTCCATGTGTCGAATTTAAAGAAATGTTTAGCAGATTAGACATTAATCACTCCACTTGAAGAGTTGCATGTGGACGAACACTCGATTTATTGAAGAACCGGTGGAAATTATGGACCGGGAAGTTAAACAGTTAAAGCGTAGCAAAATCCCAATCGTTAAAGTTCGTTGGAACTTGAGACATGGTCCTGAATTCACATGGGAACGCGAAGATCAGATGATGAAGAAATATCCCAGACTATTCAAGGTTCAGCCTTCGTCTAGTTCAGGTACTGGTTTAATTTTCGCGGACGAAAATTCTTTAACAAGGGGATGATGTGACGACTGAGAATTTTTCTTTTCTTTTCTTTGTGTCTAGCTCATTAACTTTAACCGCGTTACGCAATTTTCGAGGACAAAAATTCTTCAACAAGGGGATACTGTGACAATCCGACTTTTCAGGTCACTTTCTAGCATTAACTGAACGTAAAACCGTATTAAATGTTGTGCGAACATTTATGTGCTTGATCTTTGTTGACTTTAGCAAATTAGGGTTTTGTGTGATCAATCACTACGAGCATGCACCAAGTCTAAACGTTTGATATTCTATGTTCTATGATTTTATGTAAATCATACGTTACGATTTCATGTGAACGTTGCGTCATTTTATGTGACAATTATATCTTATAATTTTAGGTGATAAATATAAGTATATGTATATATATAAAACATAATTTAATCACATTTATGATTGTATGTAATTTAAGGACTCTAATTACAAGTTATTTAATCATAGAGTTATGTGATTTAAAGACATAAGTTATGATTTTAAAAGATTTTAATTACAAAAGTCATATATAAGTTATAGATTTAAAAACCTATGATTTTATGTGATTTAAATATGAAGTTATGATTTTATGTGATCTTAAATATATAATTGTAGAGTTATACTCCATGACTTATTTTGCAAAACGAGACGTATATTTTCCTATTATCGTTAAACGAATAGTATATTTTGACGTTCCTTGTTTATTTGTTCCTCCGTTAACCTCTGTTAGAGCCGCTAGATATTTATTAAACTTTTAGGGGTCATTCTGTCATTTCTCAAACATGTTTCAAATTTGCTAAACACTGAAGGACTATCCTTGCAAGTAACCAAACTTGAAGGGTTGTCCTTGTCAATTGTCAGAATTGAATTCAACATTCATTGTGAACGTGCGAGGAAGGGAAATCGGTTTCGACCGATTGTTATCACACCGTCGGTTACACTTGTGGGCTATCAATGGGGATCAATGATAGTTATATCATTGAATCAGTTCACAAAGACACGTTGTCCCTTGTCACTCGACTGCCTCTCCCTCTCTTGTTTCCCTCTCTATTGTCGCTAAGAGAACCTCGCCGAAATTAAAATTTTCCGGCCACTCGCTACTACAACATCACCAATCAATATTCCCCTGCGATCACGAGTTGTCACCTAGCACCCAGGATCCATCGAAAGTTCAAACCGCGACCGTGCTCGGAGTTCGCGTTTACGTTTCGGGTTCATCTTCGGCTTCAAAACCATCTCGTAACTCGTTTTCGACTTGAGGTAAACATCCCTTCTTGTTAGTCGCATCTTTTTCATGGTCTATTTGGGTTTTCGCGATTTTCCGGCGACCGGAGCTAGGGTTCCGATCGCCGGAGTTTATGATGAAGAAGATGAGGCGCGGTGGCTATGGGTTAAATAAAATAAAACCCAAATCTTTAACAGATGCCAACCTGGCACCGTCGGTTAGGGCGCTGAGTTTGCTCGCTAGAGGCTCGGGTTCGAGTCCCGGCGCCATCATTCTTTTTAGTTGATTTTCTTTAACTTGTTTTCCGGTCGCTACTCATACATAAAAGCTTTCCGACCCGGAATTTAACACCAGCAGACCCTTGGCCGAGTGGTCGGTACTCGGTGTCATAACACTAAGGTCTCGGGTTCGAACCTTAGGGCCTCCATATGTGCTGTTTTTATTGTTTTTGCATTCGTACAAGCTTTTGAACACTAGATTTTGTACCAAAGTCATCCCATGGTACACCTAAAACCAGTATAAATATATTTAAGATATTAAAACTCGTAAATCATATTTTTAGTTGTAAAACATGTTTAACTTGTCATTTTAAATCAAAAATATAGTTTTAATATTTGTATATATATATCTTGTATAAAAACTTTGGGTTACATAAAAAGAGAAATATATATATATATATATATATATATACATTGTGCATATTTTTAAAAATATATATATATATGTTCATGACGTTGCTTGAAGCGAAGTAATCTTTGTGTAAACCATAGAATGTTTCGGGAAACTATTAAAAAGCGTCATTTTGGCTTGAAACGCAAAATACTCGGTTTTGAATTATGATTCACTATAAATTGTTGTTTCTTTTCAAAATAAATATTCAAATCGTTGGATTTAACATGTTTATGTATATATATATATATATATATATATATATATATATATATATATATATTTATAACCTGTTGAAACTTTATTATTAACGTCACTTGAACATTTAGTTAAATATATATATATATATATATATATATATATATATATATATAATATGTATTTATTTTTTTTATATCCTCAACTTAGAAAGTATATATTAAAGTTATATATTGGATTTTCTTGCGTTATTTCGATAATCGCTCGGATGTGGCACACGTGCCATCCTCGACTTATTCCGTACTTCACGATCCTCCGTTTTTATCGTTTATGTTAGACTTAATAACCTATAGAACACACACTTATACGTTTATGCTCGTTAGGTGATTGATTGTTTGCACAAGACTCGTTCTTGCTACCTGCTTAACTGTTTATCTGGAAACTTTGCTGTGCAACCTAAGGTGAGTTTCACGGCCCCATTTTACTGTTTTAAATCCTATTGGGGGAGATTAACATGCATGAACTATACAACAGAGATAATTAGACTTTTATATATCACTTGAAGTACTTGTAGCACACTGATACAACAAAGTCCTTCTTATGGTACCGTTAGTATTAATGACGATAGCGGAGATATATTGTAGTACTACTGGGTCTGACAAACCCCACCCGGGCCAGTCGCGCTGGCACGATCGGATATCGAAGGGGTGTTATATTCGTCCTAAACACAACAAGGCAAACTGCGCAAACTGTAAACAACTGTTAGCTTCGGTGACCATCAACGTGCGAAGTTTCATGTATATAGCCTAGCTAGCTATTTGATATATATTAGTGATTATGCTCCTACAACTTGACTATTGTTGAATAGTCAAACTTAAACTCAGCTTGACTATTATTGAATAGTCAATCTTAAACTCAACTTGACTATTATTGAATAGTCAATCTTAAACTCAACTTGACTATTGTTGAATAGTCAATCATAAACTCAACTTGATTGTTGTTGAACAATCGATCTTAAACTGAACTTGAACTGTTTTTCAACTGATAAACCTGTGAACTCACCAACCTTTGTGTTGACACTTTTTAGCATGTTATTCTCAGGTTGCTGATGTTCGAGTATCACGAGTACGCATGCATGAGACTTCGAAACCCTTTTATTATCTTTGAACAAGCCACATCACCTTGGGTGGCGGTGTTTTTACAATAAATACTTTCAGCATATTACGCTTCCGCATTTGTAAAACTCTGTATTTATATTTTATTAAAATATACAACCTTTTATTAATTATTGGTCGTTTGGTGTAGCAAATGGACATCGATCCTGGTTTGTCATGCTCCCTGCGGCGCGTTATCGCGCGTGGGATTTTTGGGGGTGTGACATTCAGCATCACTACATCTTTTCCTCAACATCTCATTTTCTTTTAAAAGCTGACTATTAACTGTATTCGTGGTCTAACAATGTTTACCCATTGAGGGAGCAACATTTGATATGTTTGTCACGACATCGGTTAACTTTCCTGTTTCACATAGTTCTTGAACAGCTTTCCAAACACTATGAGTAGACATGCAAGAACTCAGCTGATTGTAAATTGGACGTGATAATGCACTCTTCAACAAAGTAAATGCCTTTGTCTCTAGCGCAAATCTTGTTTTGGCGTCCGATGAGAATTTCCTCACCTTCACCGTTCCTCTCCATCTCTCTGTTCCACAAAACTTTCACCCAATTTCACCACTAGCTACTTTCACCGCGCTCTCGGCGTTCTCTGTTGGCCATTGGATGTCAACGGGGGCGACAACTATCTTCTTCCTCTTCCCGATTTCTTCCTTCTGAACAGGTAATCTATAACATATTGTTTCCATTGAAGGTATACTTTACAGTTTTCTGACCTGGATTTACTAAGCAATTGATTCTTTCTTTGCTTATAAAGCTAATGAACCTGACACAAAAATTACGGCAAAAGCAGGTTGCGATTGCAGGAACCAAACTACTGTTTGGTTTATACCACTGAAGACGATGCTACTACTGCAGGAAGGGAGGAACCTATGTTAGGATATCTGAGGTAATCCCTAATTTTCTTATTCTCAGCTCAAAATTTACCCCCTACGAGTGTCTCAAAAGGGGGGGGGGGGTAATTTTGGTTCATTTTGGTGTTTTATTGGTAATCCTATGGATTACCAAGTGTTAAACATCACCCTTAAACGGTTATTGAAACTCTATGATTCTGATGAGATATCAAATAGCACAACTGGGTATTACTTTATCAATTCAAAAGTGAAAGGGCATGAATGAGGTTAATCAAGTTGTGTTCAGTGTTTTATTGTGTGAGTTAGAACAAGGAGGTAGCCCCTGCTCTAGCCTGGTGTGTTGATAAGAAGTCTAGGTTAAAGTATCTGTTAGATTGTGTGTTTACACATTTGTTTCTGTGTTTCAGTTGTTGAGGAATAATGTCTGCGAGGAAAGAAAGATCAGATGCTTTATCATCAGGTAATGACTGTTATTTTCTTATGTTTTGCAATGAATGTTTGACTGTACTTTTATTTACAGCTTAAGTCTTCTGAAATTTGCGGTCTCGCTAACCTGCAATCATATATTTTGCAAGTAAGCTATTCATTTGTTCTTATCGTTGTCGTAACCCTAATCGTACGAATAATCGCCTAAATAAATGACGTTGTGTTCTTTACAACTATTTTCAGTGTTTGTATCGACAAATCTATGAAGTCCGATTCCACTTGTCCCGTATGAAAAATTCCATATAGGCGAAGGGGTATTTCTGATCTTGCCGTTCCTTTTGTATACAATGTAATTAGATCTGTACTGAAATTAGGTTTAAAATTGACAAGCCTTCAACTGATTGTTTTTGAAATCTTTCTCATTTGTTGTAGAGATTCGTCCTCCTCCTCACATGGATTCTCTAGTGAGCATTTACAAAAACGTGGAGGTTTCTTCTGGAGTCAACATTCTAGTCACTCAAACAGAACCTCAAACCCAAGGTATTGATTTGGTTGCCTAATGCATAATGTGTTGAAACTTGAAAGGATCCTCAGAGAGGCCTTAAGAATGTTTTTTTATTGGGCTATAGGTCATGAGAATCAAGCTAATGATGAAATCATTTGTGGAAGCAAGACAACCAGCAAAGCTTGCAAAAGCACACCAAACACATAGAGCTAGAGGAAAAACAAAGGAAAATTTTGAAAGGATCCTCAAAGAGGCTTAAAAGATGTGATTCTGATATTGAGAGGCCATCTTTTCCAACAAAGAAAAGGATCCAGGTGCCACAACATCCTCCACAAGAGACACCTACTAGACCTGCAAATCTTGAAAGTGGAAAGAGTGTTATTAAAGAAAGAACTCAAACTAATTTTTGTCTACACCAGAGGACACAACTCTTTTACATGACAATGATGATACCATGTTTTCCCCTTTCTTTTGGTTGAGAAATGAGGAGGATGTTGAACAAACAACACGAATTACACCTTTTGAGCCTATAAACGGGTCACCCCCAGACGTTCTATGCTTTAGTGATATAAAAGATTCTGAAGATGATCGTCCTTGTCACATGACCTCAAAGGTATTTTTGTAATTAGTTAGGTTTAATTTGAGTCTTGGTACATGATAATTGTTATAATATTAACTTATCTCAATTTATTGGCCTTTAATTGCAAGAGTTATTATTGCTTCTATTTTCTATTTCTCTATGAATAGAAATATATGAAAAGAACATTATGGAATACCGAAGGCTATGTTTTTATTATTGATCAAACTAAAAGATTAACGTTTGACATTTTAGATTTCTTTAATTCGAAATTTTAATTGTTTTGATTATGTTGGTTGCAAATTACTTACGTATATCCAGCTTTCTGTGGTTTGACATTTTACCTCAATCCTGGATGTTCGACTCCTGATTAATACAATTATTACTGCATGATCTTCTCTGTTTGAGCTCTTAAATTTAGAAGATAAAGAACACTGTGGTGATATAGTTACATGAAGAAAGACCATTTGCAAGTAAGTTCACTTTTGTTTTATTTAACTTTTTTTATTCACGGGCAACTTTTGCACCTGTTAGATATCTTTGTACTTATATTATATGACTTGCCATATTTTTTGAACTACAAGAATCATAAAAATCTATACGTGTTCCGCTGCTCCAGGATGTGTATTTTGCCATCTCTTATAGATGCTAAAAACTTACTTTAGGATAAGATGAAATGAATGTGGATGCATATTTAAGAAGACATTACCAATGGAAAGTTACAGACATCCAAATAGTAGAAGAAGAGGACCTTGATCTTGATCTTCTAAGTCATTATATTATAATTCATACCTGTTTTCATAATTCTACAGGTCATAGCAGAATCATGAGTTGAAGCAAGCTTTTATTGAGTTCCACGAAAAGATTTGGTTTCTAAAGAACTCTGTGTAAGCAATAATTAAGTGCATTCATATTTTTCTACTTATAATTAAGTGCAAAATGCGTTTTGGAATGTTACTATAGCAGTCAATATGCACAGGTTATATAGGCCTTTCCACCACTGTCTTTTTTCTGGTCCCAGTATGCAATTACCAGCACATGTAATAAGGACATCCAATGTTACATGAATCCTATTTTGCAGGTCCAAAGTCAAACTCAAGTTTCTGCTTCCACTTTGCAGTTTGAAGATGACATGAAGAAGATGGGTAATGATTATGATAATCCTTTTAATTCAAAAGATTACTCATTGTGAAATCTTGAGGTTTGTTGACTAATTCCATTCTTTTTTTCCGAGTATATGTGATGCGAGGATAAACCGAATATGAAGTTCTGATATTGTGTTTGCTTTGGTTCACCAAGATGATTTTCCGTTTGAATGTGTTTCAATGCATCATCAATCATCAAGCTTTGCCATGTCTTCTGAATATTGTCCATGAATAAGAAAAAGAGCATTAAAAAGGAAGCTTGTTGGACTATATCAAACATAACAGCTAGCAACAAAGACTAGATTCAGGTAAGATGCCAGCATGTGTTGGAGTTATTTTTATTTTCTCAGTTGGACCAAATTCAAGTATTAACATTGAATGGTAATTTATTTGGTGATGGTTCTACAGATGGTGATTGACTCAATTATTATCGGGCCGCTCATTGAATTACTTAACAGTGTGGATTGGTTTGAGCGTTCTTGATTATCATCGTCGTCGCATCGCCCGAGTTTCTTAGTTTCTACCAAGAGACTACAAATGATTCACCAATCACAATTAACTCCAAGCAATATTTATCACTTTCTTTGTGTATATCATGTTAACTTTGTAATGTTGTTATATATATATATATATATGAAATACATTATTTTGTATAAGTGTGTTTTATTTTTTATTATGAAGTTAATTGCTATTAAATGCGGAAATGAGTGATTCTATTAAAAGTATATTTTTTTAATTTTTATTTACATTCTTGACGCGCAAAAATGCGTGTCATCTCTCTTTATGACGGGGGCTTCCTTGACGTGCATTTTATGACGCCCAATTTGCGTGTCAAGAAAGCCCTTTCTTGACACGCATTGCACGCCAAGAAAAGCTTTTTTTGTAGTAGTGGATGATCACATGTAAACACTACATTGCTCTTGTAGGTTGTAGAATAATCAAATTCAGAATCAGATTCTATCAGATATTTAACTTTGTTCTGGTGGAGAAGACATATGAGCATATTTATCATAATATTCAGTAACTTTCCCCAATCATATCCCTTTTCTTTGTCATTCAAAGTAGTAAACAATGCCTTAGCTTCTTTTGACTTTTCATCCTTTTTACCTCCATCTTTTGTGCACTCTCTAGCAAAATGTCCATAAGTTTTACAATTAAAACATTGCACCCGACTCTTATCTAATCCCAGTTTATTCGCACAAAATTGAACCTTTTTCTGCCCCGTCTTCTTAATGTAGTTTTTGACTCGTCGTGTGAACATAGCAAACTACCAATTTATATCCATATATTCAAGATTATCAGCATCGATTTGATCAATGATCATTGATCAGTTCAACATTGTCAGCACTACCCGTCAAAGCTCCATATCCAGAAGTAATTAAAGCAGAAACTAATGCCACATATTGATCATGTGTAGCAGCAGATAAACCAAATTGACTTGGAGTAACCGGAACGTGCACATGACGCCCGCTAGATGATTCAAAAATAATTCCAACTACAAACGTAGTAGGCGGTGCAGTATAGGGAATCACACTTGGTTTCTTTCACTGATGGATGAAGAATTTTCTCCATGATAAACTACTGGATTTTGAACAAAATCAATCATGGATTTATGAATTGAAGTTTCAAGATCATGAGCTTGTCATTGCTCAACCAGACTGTTGAAAGTCATATTTGGATACTCCTTATCCCTTGTAAGAATCAACACAAAGTTTTCCCACTTTTCCAGTAAGGCTTCCAACAACTTTTCCTCTTTATCAGCAGCATCTTTAACAACATAAACTAATGCCAACTCACTAAGAAGATGTGAAAATCGAGTAATCAAATCGGAAACACTCTCATTTGGATAATGATTGAAGTTTTTAAATTCTTTTTTTAGAACCTTTTGCTTACTCTTCTTGTATTGCTGATTTCCCTCATAACGTTTAACTAAAGCATCCCACAACTCTTTTGCAGAAAAACAATCACTGGATTGATGTAAGATTTCTTTTGGTAATGCCATTGTTAAAATCCTGTAAGCCCTTTGATCTGCTTAATTTCATATCTTTTCATCAGGTGTAAGACTATGATGAAGCTTTGGTTGACCATTTGCTTGTAACGGATATTTATACCCTTCTTCGATTGGAATCCATATATCTATGTCATTAGTACCAACATAAGCCTCAAACCATTTACGCCATGATGAGAAATCCTTAAGTTTCAACAACTTAGGAACTTTCTGACTTATTTCGATTTCGTTGTCAAAGTTAAGTAAAGCTTAAACTTGTGATTGAACAACAGATTGAACGACGCCATCGCAGAATAATCAACCATTTTAATATTTTGAAACACTGCCCAACGAAGTAGATATGAAGTGGTTACGAAGTAGTCACGAACTCAGTAACAAACTGAGTTAAACTTGATAATGAATTGGATACGAACTCAATGCGAAGTGGCTCACGAAGTGACTTGCGAAGTGAATCACGAACCCAATTTCACACGAACTGGACAAACCAAGTTACGAACTGGAGGACGAAATGATCCATGAACTCACAGTTCGTATGAACAAACTGATCATGAACTTAGGCCGAGGAAAATATAAAAAAATGAATGGAAAATTGAGAAATTGATCTGACAAAAGCGAGAAATGATAGTACATCAGCATATACGTTTATCTGCCATGGATAGATTTAGTCTAAAGGCTGTAGGTACTTGCATAATCTGTGAATGTGTATGGCTAATCTGATATCTGCAAGTAAGATATAAACATAAAGTTTGCCTGATGATCTTTGGTTATTTGCTTCTTGATGACTGATGTGTGATGATTCTGACAAAAATAGAATAAAGAGATATCCTGATGAATGCATGTTTTTATTTT
>JBCNJP010000009.1:67608732-67696282 GCA_039602395.1 Deinandra increscens subsp. villosa | reverse complement strand
GAATGCTACTGGCCAAACACCATTCTCACTAGTGTTTGGGGCAGAAGCTGTCAATCCCTACAGAGATGGTACTTCCTACAGATAGAGTCAGTTGCCAGGATCCTGAAACCAATAACTAGAATCTCCTTCAGGATCTCGAAACGGTTGAGGAGCTCAGAGATATGGCCAGAATCCGGATGGCATCTTATCAACAGCGGATTGCAAAATCCTATAACAAGAATACCAGTCTAAGAAGATTCCAAGTAGGTGACTTGGTCTTGAGGAAGGCTTTTCAGAATACTACCAATCCTGATGATGAGAAGTTAGCACCCAAGTGGGAGGGCCCTTACCTTATAGATTCTAGAAGAAGGAAAAGGGGCATGCCGTTTGGTAAATATGAAGGAGAAACCTTACAAGAGATTGGAATGCCGTCCACCTTAAAGCGTATTTTATGTGAGAGTCTCATTGAGGATCTCGGGCAGAATCCCAAGGATCCTCACTACCTAAATATTGCAAGGTACGTATACTAATCCTATTTCAATTTATTCTTATTATTCTTATGACACATTGCTGACTCAAGCATTCGGAGTGGTGTTAGCTATGCTAACACCCACCCCTCACCAAGTATTGAGTGTTTTGCAGATTTTGAGAATCCTAGAGTATTTTGGGTATATCCCCAGTTAGAGGCTGATCACCTCTTCTACGCTTAAGGTATCCCGCATACCTTCAAAGGTTTGTGAGGCTGGCTCCTCTCCTGCGTTTGGGTAATCGCCAGTAGCGCACGACCCTCGCCAGGAGCGCACGTTGTCCACCAGTATGCTCAAGGTGGCCGGACCAGTCCACTCCAGGGGTGGCTGACAATCTTGTCAGCTGAGGCTGCTGGGGGGGATTCTCAAGGTTTTTAACACTAAGGTGTTAACTAAGGTTTTGGCGCCGCTTCTACGTCATCAGATTGGTAAGAAACATTGGCTCATAAAATAATCATCATAGCCTCGAAAGATATTGTAGTGACAATTAAGTACTCTAAACAGAATAGCATGCATACAGAAAGTTAGCTCAGATCTGTAAGGAATCATTCATAGAAGAACAAACTTTCATGGCTGCAAAAGCTACTACCCTGCCATAGAAAGACAAAACTTTCATGGTTGCAGACGCTATTACCATGCCAAAAAGTCAGTTTCAGCCATCCAATTGTACAGATTTACCATCACAGCCAAGAAACCAATAAAGATTGTTGCACTCATAAATACTTTAGATCATCAATTCCATAACAGAGTGTTGCACTCATAAAGAAGCCAAGAAATTTTCTGCCCAATAAGGATTTTGCAAATAGCTAATGACATTAGACCAAACGGTACCAACCCAGTGTATAACTTAGCTTCAAGATTTGATATATAAGGTACTACCGGTTACATCGAATCAGATCCACGACCCATCGTTAACACATGTAGCATAATCAAAAGTAATGAGGTCCCATGGTAAGAATCATCGCATACTTAAGAGAAAACTCTAACCTCGACGCCACGGAAGACGATCAGGGGCAAGCCGGATTTTTTACATCATATATTATCATTGCCTTTGTAAGGCTCAAATCATATGAAAAGCTCAGATCCGGCAGTCGGCTGCGCTAACGCCACGCCATAGCCGGAAAATCACAGCAACAAACAACGATCAGATCATCGCCGCATTTTTAAGGCTCAAATCGCATCAGGTTCTGCCTATACATACACACATCCACGAAAATGAAATACATTAAGCCAAAAAAACACAAAATGAAGGTTGAACACTGTGTTGTAACTATCTAACTTTGGTATCTGAGTTATTAAGAACACAAAAGCAAACCCAAAGCCAACCACCAAAAAACGTTTCAGATCTAAAAGTGAAAACCCAAATTCGATCCAATGGAATTTTCAACATGCAACACCAATCTATAAGAAATATAAATCAGAAGAGTGAAACAAATACCTATAATGGAAGAAGACGACAACCAGCGCAATAAGTGACCTACAAATCAAAATTGAAATATGAATGAAATAAACCAAACTAAAACTAAGAAGCAAGAAATAACAGCAAAGATAATTGTTACCGGGAAGAACTGAGTCGACGGACTCAATTACGGCGAGGCCAGTAGGTAAACGAAACCCTAATGTGAAGGTTTACAAAAGCAAACCCAAAAATCGATAGAATCTTCGACAGAAAAGGAAGGAAATCGGCGTTTTATCAACGGATCGGAGCAACTGTAACGTCACTTCAACGTCCGGAGAAAAAACAGAGATACCAATAAGCTTCAGCCATGGGGGAGATTCTTGGGTATCTGCTCCAGCCATGGCGAGATTCTTGGGTAGCCTCAACGGATCGGAGCAATTACATCGTCGCTTCAACGTCCGGAGCAAAAATCGTCGCTTCAAGGTAATCGGAGCAACGACGGAAGAAGAGACAGCCACCAAGCCACCCACATCAATCCGTTCAACAATCATGAAAGCAGGTGTTATCGATAGATCCGACTGCGAGGACCAGAAGAGAGAGGCCGGAATGTATCGATGCCTTCTCTCTCTAAAAGAGAAAAAGAATAAGAGAGATGAAATGGGCTGCTCATATTAGGAATGATTTCAGAGAGAGAAGAAAAGAGAAAGGAAGATAATGTGTGATGTGTAGAGAGATGACGATGCACCGCCCTCCAACTCCAATAGAAAAAAAACACGCCCAAGGTAATAGTGATATTGTGTCACTGACAATTTAACCGAATTGATATATAAGGTAATACTTAGTAATCACGTGGTCCATTTTTTAGCTCTCAAATTGATCTCGAATCTTTCTTAACTTAGGCTCCAACTTGTTAAGTTTTATGTTTAATGTGATATAGATTTTTTTTTCGTAGCAATCCCTAGATACTTTAGGATTGATTTACTATCACTTTTTTTGACAAATAACACCGACCATGCATTTGTAATAATTTAATTAAATCCTTACCATTTACATAGAGGAGCAAACACCATATATATTATATAATACGAAATTCAAATGAGAAGTTTTATTTGGGTAAGAAGGATAAGAAAGAATTTCAGCCAGTGGATCTTGATCTAATAAAAACGAAAGGAGTATTTTAGTCTTAGCTATCTTTGTTGACTTTTTATCTACTACCCCAATTTTTTTTTAAAACAATCATAACTTTCACACAGGACATTACTTTTTAAGAAAAATTACACCATAAAAACAAACATTTTTTTTATCTTTGCTATATAAAAAAATTAAAAAAAATACTATTTCGATTTTTGACACAATGTTCAGATCATTGTGTCAAAAGTATATATAGTGTTGCTATATATAAAATTTTTAAAAAAAATTACTCTTTCGGTTTTGGACATCATATGACACAATTATCTGAACATTTTGACTCAATATGACACAATGATGTGAACATTTTTGACATAATGATTTGAACATTTTGACACAATGACACAATGATCTGAATATATTGATACAATCGAAAGAGTAATTTTTTAAATTTTATATAACAACACTGTACGCGTTTTAAAAATAAAAAATGCTCGTTTTTTATGTCATTTATAAAAAAATAATGTCGTATCTAAGAGCTATGAAGGTTTAAAAACTTGGGAAATTTGATAAAAAGTTAAAAATATTCTTCCATCTTTTTTTTTTAGTTTTTCTCTTTAATTCTCCACACGGAAATTTTGGGTCATAGATCTTCTTTTAATTGAAGATCTAATGACTATGATTCATTTTTATCCTTTTTATCCAAACTAAACTCCTCACAATAACCTCACTCATATAACACTAGGTAAAAGATCATATACAAAGGGCAAAATCATGTGAAGTGTGCGAAAGAGTTTTGACCATTGATTTAATAAATCAATGGTTTAGATCTAATTAGATCTAATCCAAATGTGAACAAAAAAAATAAGCGTGGTAAAATGGGTATATCCTACAACTGTAAAGTTTCCCTCAACTTTTTTAAACGTCTATAACTTTTTGTATGACATTAGTTTTTTTTAATTATATCATAAAATCGAGCATTTAGTTCTCTTTATTTCGAGTATAGTATTGCTATATTTTTTTCAAAAAAAAAATTAAACCCTTTTTTTAGAACTCGTCTATGTGTCCTCGTAACCTTGCGTGTTTATGAAATAAAACTTGTGTGCGTGTTTATGAAATAAAACTTGCGTGCGTGTTTATGAAATAAAACTTGCGTGCGTGATTATAAATAAAGCATGCGTGAACATATCTAGTGACAAAATGGTGATAATTGCTATATTGACACCATTTTGCTACAAAAAACACGGTGGCAAAAATGTGTGGCACCCTATTGACACCTATTTGCCACCACAAAAATCGTGGCAAATATTACGTGATTATTAAATATATCTTGCGTGCGTGATTATGCAATATATACCTTGCGTGATTATGAAATATGACTACGAATTTTTTTGTCACAACATATATGGTGGAAAATTAATGACAATTGCCTTTTTGACACCATTTTGCTACAAAAGACACGGTGGCAAAAACGCTGATGACAATATATTGCCACCGATCACAAAAATCGTGACAAATATCGACTACAAAAGAAGATTTTTGTCACAATATATTTGGTGGCAAAATGTTGACAATTGCCCTTTTGACACCTATTTGTCACCATAAAAATCGTGAAAATATTGTATGATTATCAAATATATCTTGCGTGATTATCAATATACCTTGTGTTATTACGAAATAAAGCTTACGTGATTATGCAATATAGCTTGTGTGATTATGAAATATCACTACTATAGAAGAGATTTTTGTCACTAACATATTTGGTGATAAAATGGTGATAATTGCCCTTTTGACACCATTTTGCTGACAAAAACGTTTGTGACAGCTATTCATCACCAAAAATAACTTTTACGACCAGCGACCACAAAAATCATGGCGATTATCAAACGTAAGCTGGACAATTTTACCCTTACTTCGCACATTCCCACGAAAAAAAAAACCTTTGTAGAATAATTTTCCTCTATAACACTAAGCTACAAGGCCATGAGTTACTATCACCTCTAACTTAGTGTGAAGCATTACTATACTATTTAATCATCATCACCAAGATGTCCTACTTTAAAAACTAAGATGTCCTTTAAAAAGTAATAATACGATATTTACTTAGTTTACAACTTTTACCTAGGTAGGACGCACGCCATCAAGCATGCATTCAAGGTCGACCAATAACCAATTTGCTCCACTCATTCATTGTGGGTGGGGATAAACCCATGTGGCCGTATTCTTGTTTTATATATAGATATTTGATTTGATGATATCATGTACGTTACGTATTATATATATACTCTTCAATTCAACAATCAATTCATCAAAGAACATACTTATCTTGATTGGGAGACTTTGAGATCTGAATATCAGTCAAGTCACTGTTTTTTATTCGGATGATGCAGAGACACGAAGGCGGCTCTGAGAAGATGGAGCGTAAGACAATAGAGAAGAACAGAAGGACTCACATGAAAAAACTTTGCTTCCAGCTGAACTCTCTTGTTCCTTCATTGTTGTCTCTACCTGATCGTAAGGTAATCTATCTATCTATCTCTACCAAATTTCTAATTAATCCATCAACATATATATATTCTACATCTTTCTAGTGTCCGCGCGTCTTCTATGTTGGGTAAATCAAACCAGAACTTTTTAGTCGGATGATCATATAATTCTCGTATTTAGTGGATAATTATGCGTCCAACTCATTATATAACTAACAAAATAAAATTTATATGTAAAAAATTAATAAATTTTAACTGGGTACCGGGTAGTTGCCACTCGTTTTAGTTGCAAACAAGCTGCAATTAGAGCATTCCTAGTAGAATCCTCATCTCCATCTCTATAATTTATACTTTTATTATTATTTTTTCTCTCTTTTTCACTCACAACCACAATTAAAATACTTTTTATACCTTTATCATTACATTTTCTCTATCTTTCACTCACATCAAATTTTACAAAATCACCAATTTATTCATCAAATATAGGGGTGAACAGTATTTTTTTTTCCTCTCCTCTACTCACAACCACTAACAACCAAACCCTAAATTTTAGAGTTTTCACTCATATAATTATAGGGCTCTACTGTGAATATATGCTCTTACCATTTTGCAACTGATTCGCAACCTCGCAAAAATACGCATACGAAATTTACTACCGGTGGCTTGTTTGCGACGGATGGATTATCTATGGCCCGCATTGTTTGCAACCAAATTTGTGATGGTCGCTAATTGCGACGGATGAGCCCTTCTTTGTGACCGACTGCTCTTGTATGTGAAAAAAAAAAATATACCGTTGCAAACATTGAGATCGAGATTACCATCATAATTATTTATTGAACCGGTCCGGTTCGACCGGTGACCGGTCTTCTAGCCGGTTTTTTAAAGACCGGTTTTTTGGCAATAACCGGATCGGGTTAGACCGGCCGGTTTTCCGGTTTTTTTCTTTTTTCCGGTTCAATGGGTTTTCTGATTTTTTTAAACTTTTTTTATTTTTTATTATTTTTTAAAGTTTAAAACTTATATTTTCTTATGAAATACATATTTGATATTATTTTGAGTGGATTATATTTGTATTTTAACTACTTTTGTTGGGGTGTACAAGTTTATTCGCATTTTTATAAAAAAATATATATAAATCCCCTAACCGGTTCAACCACCCGGTCTAACCGGTCGAACCAGTCCGGAAAGATTTTCCGGTTCAACTAAAAAACCGATTTTTAAAACATTAATTTATCCACAATAAAATGGCTAAATTTCACACCAACCTCTGTATTTGACGGGATCGGCCACTTGACAATTAATTGTCACTCTCTTGTGGTCCTGATTAATTGTGATTGGCTAATTTGGTATCAATGAGTTGGGACAAAAATGGGTAACAAAATATGGGACCATGTGTTTCGTTTGCAAATACCTCTAATATTTCTAATTAGGGTTTCTTCCCGCAGTTAATCACACAGGAGAGCCAGTTCGATCATTCGATTGCTTACATCGAGCAATTAAGAAAGAGAATAGAAGTATTGAAGCATAAGAGAGACGAAGCCTTGAAATCTGTTAACGATGGGAACCGAAATAATCCACGCTGTAATGTCAACAAAGACCACCACGAGTTGTCGTCGGCAGTAGGTGGCGGCGGCCGTGTAACTCCGCCGTCGACGGTGGAGGTGCAAGAACTGGAAGGCGGATTGAAAATGCTTTTGATCAGCAGTTCACAAACGAAAGTTTCGGTTTCTGAAATCATTAGGATAGTAGAGGATGGAGGAGCTGAGGTGGTGAAGATAGGTTACACCACTCTTGGTGATAAAGTCGTTTATACCCTCCATGCTAAGGTACGAAATTACTTTATTACCCTCCTTGAATATTGTTGTGTAACATGGAATGTAATATATTACTTTCTTTTTTAGTTTAAAAGTTGGTTTTTAGAATTCATCTAATATGTATTCAATTTGTAGGATTTAAATCCTTGTACCTGGTATATATATATTCATCTAATAAAGTCGTTTTTTTTTTTTTGAAGGCAAGAGTTACGAGGATCGGCATTGAAGTTTCAAGTGTACAACAAAAACTACAAGATTTGATCAACAAACATGAAGAAAGAAGATGATTAAAAACCAGTGACACATATGGTAAGGAGAGGTGATGACTAAAGATAAGAGTAAAACATCTTTATTACACAACTAGACGGTCATTGACGCATACGTTTTAGAACAAAACAATGTTAATTAGTTCAGTCATCAACATGAATGATTGTTTGATTAATTGATTAATTTGGTAACACACTAATTTATTATGACTGCTTTGTTGATAATTTATAGCCATTGGTTTAAAAATTGAGGTTTTCATGTTTAAAATAAAGGAGAAAGAATTCCACCAAAAGAAGAGTTGGCTCAGATTTTATATCATCACAGCCAATTGGAATAGTTTTAACATAATACAACTTTTGCCTATCCATATTGCATAATTTACAACCATCTAAAGCATCTCATAGTTATTATACAAGTATCAAGTTTTGTACAATCAAGTAGAAAGAATTCTACCAAATCACACAAAAACATAATAAAACTATCAAAACCTCCAAAATAGATTTCAAGGCATAGATTTTAGTAAACACACTCATAAAGTTCTCGAGTTGCCTCCTGAAAAAATTTATCACGTGTAAGAAATTATTAAGCTACTGAGCATACACTAGAAACACGGTGGGTAAATATGCACTGAGACGACCATTAGCATCACATGAGGTAGCAGGTCTGGCTGAAGACCTAAAACTTAAGTTGAATCCATTTGGGCTCGGCATCTACGTGAACATTTACCTACCGAATTCCCCATAAAAGCTCGGTAGTTAACGTGTTGACTACCTACTTGCTTTCTCGCCATGGACATGTCAAATAAATCATTGTGAAACCTTTATTCATAGTGTGCCCATTATCATCCATACTAAACCTTCTCGTCATTGAAATCACCTCATCTTCCTCAACTTTGTCAATTTGAATAACCTTTGGATGATCAAAACAACCTCCAAGGATCTCAGTCGCTCCAGGGGCGGTGCTATGTCTTCACTTGGGTTTAAATATTCAATTTCTTGTTCTGGAAGACGAATAGCCTATGTTTTCATCTTATTAGCCCAACCAATGTAATAATTGATTCGCTAACAACTGGGAGAACTGGTGTGGTATTATTCTCCATAACTTCTTCCCCAAGTTGTAAAGATATCCACCTCTATTTTACTTGATATTTTTTCCAACATGATAGGCTTGACATACTTTTCCCCATTCCCCTTGCTAGAAAATCATACTTATAATCGAACAACTTCCACCTATATTTTCTTGAATGATTTGGTTTCGCTAAAGCTCGATCAGTGTCTGATAAATGCGTTCTCTCATAATCTTATCACTATTCTCGGATAGACAAGCATTTTGACCCGATCCATGTTGTTGATTTAAGTATTCAGAGTAATTCTTTTGATCACAGGCATACTGATTTTGATAGTAATCTTGGGAAAACCTTCATTGTGGATATAAATTCCCTTGATTATATGCATGTCGTCGTTGTCTGCTGGCTGAGATGATTCCCCATAGAAGTTGTTATAGTCCTTCTAGTAACCTAAAAAAGATGTGACATTAACACTAGGGTGCTGTTTGGTTCGTGCTGAATCATTTGGTACTGAATGAATAAGTTGTCTGTATGGTAAAGAAATGCTGAATCAATAAGGTGCTGAATCATTATGTGCTGTTTGTTTGGACATCTGAATAACTATATAATAAAATTAAAAAAAAAACACTAACAAATCAGTGTGAGAATAAAAAAAATCTATTTTTTCTTTCATGTAACTTGTCCCATATTGGTATGATAACAAAACATCAAAATTTTATATTGATTACCTTGTCCCATATTGTTGTGAGAACAAAAATTCTATTTTTTTTCATTAAGTTTGTCCCACATTGATATGGGAACAAAAACAAGGTTAGTTTATATATGAAAACCTACATGACATATTAAGTTCTTATGTTGTGTTTTACTCCGACATCTACCCGCGCGCAGGGGGGTGCAAATTTGGAAAAATTGCCTTCCCGTACGCACGAATGCAACTCCGAAAAGTGGGGGGCGAGCACAAGTTTCGTTTTTTGGTGCCATTTGTTAGCCCGTCGTTCTTTAGCCTTCGTCCTTCGTCTGGATCAAAAAGGTTCACGTTACTGCCTTTTTCGGTCAGACGAAAAAGGCTATTTCGGTCAGCTGGTTCTCGGCCAAACAAACACCAACATATGTTAAAATGTCTTAATCGGTCAGTGATTTTGCCCAATAAGACCTGATTAAGACCAACCAAACAGGCCCTAGTTCTATTATTTATAGAATACACATCTTGCACCGAGTAGTTATACATCCCTGACTAGGAGTATCCTTGAGAGTAGAAAGAAGGTGGTTCGGTGATACGGGTAATATGAGGGTATCTCGTCATCTTCATCATCCATAATTTTAATCAAATTGGGTAACATTGGACAATGTTTGACCTTCTGCCAATAGCTCCCACAATTATGACATTCATTTCTTTTAACCATGATGAGATCAACAACTCAAAGCTTCTAATTTGTCTGTAAAGAAATTCACATGCAGAGGGGGCGTTGAGCATGTACGAAAAGTGCGACGGAACAGGGCCCCACATTTTAGAGGGCCCATAATTTTTAAAATTTTATATATAAATTAGAGGATATGAAGTATGAAAAATCAATTTTCTATTAAAAATGTTAGGAGATTTACATAATTATCAGCTAACTACATATTTTAAAACTTTGATCTTCTTGTGTTTATTGCTATTACTTAATTTCTCTTTATTTAAGAACTTTTTTTTTTATAAATTTTTTTCTGAAAGGGGCCCATTTTTTTTAAAGTTAAACAGGGCCTCCAAATCCTCAGCTCCGGCCCTGTTCACATGCACAAACAAACTAGATCACCAGAGGTAAAGACGAATACATAAAAATAGATAAAAGAAAATTAAAAAAAAATAAACAAGAAGAAAAATATTTTTGAATTTTTTTCCAAGTTCAAAGCAAACGAAAACAAATAAAATCAAACAAAACAACTAACACTAAGCGCACAAATTCCCCGACAACGGTGTCATTTTGATCGCGTGACCAAGACTAATAAAAATATAGTTAAAATTTGGTTACTTAGCTACAACGAACTATATTATAGGAAGTAGGGTTGTCGTATCCACAGAGAATTCGTGGAAAGTGTTAATTGTAAAACTTCATTAAAATTGCAAATGACAAAAGACTTCAGTCTTTTAGATAATGAAAAGAAAAAGCGATTACTCTGTGATCCAGATTCGGTAATTATTAATCCAATTCAGTTTGACCTATTTCGGAAATCATATAGACATGAACTTGTTTAAAATTTTTGACCCAATTCAGCCGATCATATTAAACAATCACACAGCCCAAATTATTCCTAGAACAAGAAATCCAAGAAACGATGGTATTTATGTTTTCACAAAACAAACTGGGTTGATTGATATAATCAAGCACACAATTGAACCCAAAAGATGTGATTACCTCAACCTAAACTCATCTTGTAAAACTAGCCACTCGGTTTCAAGCATCCGATATCTTGATATCTCCTTTTAGCCCCTCGTGATTTTATTAGTTGGGGTACTACGCATCTTTTAACAAACGGGTTTTAAAGATTTGAAAGTCAATAACGTTTTGCGATCATCATTCCAAAATCGATTTATAGCACGTATCGTTTTAAATTCATTTGTATGTTGGTGATTTCTTATTGATGAGTTCACGAGCTTACAAGTTTGCATGGTTACGGGATTTCATGCTTACAAGTAACAAGTTTGTACATTAACGAGCGTACGAACTTACATGTACGCAAGCCTACATTTTCAAGATTTTTAAGTTATCCGTTTTAAACCTTCCCAAATTTCATGTTTTTTGTTTACATATGCAATTTTAAAGTATACATGCTTAGAAGTTTACTTGTTCAGGAGTTTACGAGTTGGCAGTTCACATGTTTACGGGATTGTATGTGTATAAACCTTAGTCACGTTATCCCTTTATTCATTTGGCCCGTATATTCTATTAGGTTAACTCTCTCATATACTTGGTGCTATTCTCATTCACTCGACTCAATCAACATGTAAGTATTCATAGCCCCTTTTCTATTTAAATGTTTTGGGGTGCGACATGTATACCTATTTCAAAAATCTCATTCTATGTTTTCAATTGCTATACAATTCTACGATTGTCTATGTGTGTGATTCTTGTTATGTTACAACAGTGTGTCAAAAGCTATTTCTATGTTGTATGTTAAGTCTATGGAAGTCTATTGGAATCACTTGACGCTTGACATTAATCGCATACGTAATCATTAACAACACCAAGCTTATGGTACCAGTGATAACTATTGGTTGACAACCCACCTATTATTCGAAAATGTATTGTTACTTTCGATGGGTGATTGAGACCTATATTTTTCAAGGTTTGATTTATGCAAATCAATTGCATGCTAATGCTACTTATAGAGTTTATTCCGTTATTCAAGAATGTATTCTTATTTTCGATAGAATCTTTTATATTTATTACAATGTCTATTTCAAAATCTATTACAATGTATATTTTAAAATCTAATGTTTATCATATACTTGACATCTAATCGCATGTTTTCAACTACTATGCTATGCACTAAACATATGTTTACTCACCAACTATTCATAGTTGACACTATATCTTATACATGTTGAAGGGTTACTAAGTGTTGATCAATGTGCTATCACATAGGACGCTGGACCTAGAACATAAACTTTAATTATATTGCATATTGTTTTTATATCATAATATGTACTTGATTCTTTTTATCAATGTAAAATGGTGACTAGATATTATAACTATAGTAGTTGTCATGTGATCTTAAACAGTCCCCATGCCCCGACATATTCCGTCGTCGATTAGTGTGTGACAGATTGGTATCAGAGCCATGGCTATAGGGATTTAGGTTATTAGACGCGGATGACCTAGACTATTGCCTTAGGTATCCAAACATGAGTTACCCATGTCTTGCATACGTAGTACAACTATTAATGTTCATATAGCACTGCTTAGTCTTACCTGATTCCATGCTGCACACACACTTACGCAACACCGAACACACATGCTCACGTGACACTAACTCCTTAGGCCTAATGCCTAGTTTTCCTCATGATGCTTCCTAGCATTATTATATCAATGATCTTTTATTTTTCTCGTCAAAGTTAAGTTCTGAGCGATGAGGCATGTAGTAACCGGAAGGGTAGGCACCGGTAACCGAGTGTTCTGTCTAGAAAGGCATGTCATACAAATCCAGACCAACCATTGGACCTGCATGTCGATCTAGGAATACTTGGTGAGAGCATCTTAACCTATTAGGCCAAAACATGTCGTACCAGACATCGCACGGAACTAGAATAACTTTGACCAGTCAAGGTTGTAGTTTCCCAATCGGGAAATAAGAGCCATTCCATTGGTGTTCTGATTTTTTGTTTTGTAACCTAATTCTAAATCAAACTCTATGGTATTATATTGAAATGCTATTTCCACAATTTTAATGGCGTGCTCTTCTTGTGATTTTCACTATTGGACCATTATTTTTATGATTTTGCATATTCTTCGCTCATGCTTTATTTAAATAATTGAACATTTTCAATCTCCAGTATTTTATCACGCTCTATGTTACTCTTGAGATTCATGTTTCACGATTCCATGATTTCACATGCTATACTATGATTTTTACTATTACTTATGACACTATTAGATCAAAGTTTGTGATTTCATATATTCCCCTTTGTGTTTTATTGATAACTCGAGTCTCATGATTTCATGATCTTATTCCGGATTTATATTTCATGATGTTTACGCAATCAATTCACTACTATCACGGTTTTTCACATCCTTGATTTCTCCATACATCTCCCTTGTGTTTCCAAATACTTGTCAATTATTCATTTAGCATGCCATCGTCACCACAGTTAGCCATTGGACCGTTATTCTATTTTTTGAAAGTCATTTGATTTTATAAAACTGCCATATGAATGGTTACATCTTTTTACTATGCAATTCTCTCACTTTCATCACCCATGTCAATACCCTAAACCGATTTATATGTTGTGTCACCCTTATACACACCTGTCATCGATTTGGTAGTTATGTCAAACTATGTCATCCAAACCAGTTATATCAAACAAACCCGTAAACTTGAGTTGCTCTTCCAACCCGAACCCAGTAGCCCATTGTTCCAAGCCGTAGTCCAACATGTTGTACCAATGCTAATGGACACGCCACCCGTTCTGATTCACGCACTCCACGATAGGTATCCTAGGCTGCCCATTACAAACGATACTTTGGTCAACCCACCCAATCAGTTTTCACTTAGTCGTGTCTTGACCTCAAGCCTACAACAAAGTGATTCCCTTAACCTAAAATTATCTTTTAAAACTAGCCACTCAGTTTCAAACATCCGAGCCTTTGTATCTCCTTTTAGCCCCTCATGATTTTATCAGTTAGGGTATTGTGCATCTTTTAACAAACGGGTTTTAAAGATTATGAAAGTCAAAAACGTTTTACGATCATCATTCCAAAACCGATTTATAGCACATATCGTTTTAAATTCAATTGCATGTTGGTGAGTTTACATATGCACTTTCAAAGTATACATGTTTAGAAGTTTACCCGTGTTTAGAAGTTTACGAGTTGGCAAGTTCACATGTTTACAGGATTGCATGTGTACGAGTTTATGGCTCTACGACTTCACGGGTAAATAACTATACACACGAACAAATTTATATGTGTTCCTTTGTGCTCAAGATTATTTTTATGTGATTCCTGATTCGTTTTTGCAATATCTCCCAAATTATTAGACACTATGCCTGGGTGTTACTCGCTGCTGGCACTTTTGAACATTTTCTTCTTATCCCAGCCTACTCTCAAGACTCTTATCTCGTCAATGTTAAAACTTACCCTCAAGAACTGATACCCCTACTTCGAGTCTACTACCCTCTTATTTAAACTCTCGAGAGTCGCTTGCTTCTGCAAGATTGACTTTCATTTTGGACTCTTAACACATTTGTGGCGACGATATGATATCCAGCCCATTTGTCTCATATGGTGTGGTTATTTAGTTTTTGTTCATAGTCATGTCTAACTATTTCAAAACTATGATTGTGCATGGCCACGATTTCCTTTTGTCTAGTCAAGTACCCCCATAACACTCATGATTTTACTTGCAACTCATATATAGATAAAGTCGTTATCACCTTCATTAACGATATTTGAATTCACTCTAAACTCTTTTTAAATTTTAATAAGGAAATTTTACTCAAACAATAAACTTTGGGGGACTATTGTCATTTAATTCATGGACTCGACTTTTGTTAACCCAATAGACGATTCATGAATTCGATTTTGTTTATTTAAAATCAAGGACTCAAATTTTGTTAACACAATAGACGATCCATGAATTCGAATTTTATTATTAATGTAATTGCCTTGGACGTATCTTGTTGAGTGTTTCAAGTATGGAAAGGGACAGAATAAGTAAATATAATATTGAGATTTATTTCACCGAATGAGCTGGACAGACATAGACCCACCGAATGAAAACTCAACTGGCAAAAGTTCTAAATGTGGAGAATGAGTCTGCTATTTATACCAGAGCTCGCACCGAATGAGATGCCCACTGAATGAACTCATTCGATGGTCATTCGCCACTCATTCGAATACAGTGACTCACTCAGAACGCTCTAGCAACTGTTACAACAAGACTCGATACATCATATGACACATAGACACTATGTACTAACAAACTCCCCCTTGTCGTATGATGGATCTGTCAACTTCATCTTCAAATCTTCAAAAGTTGATCTTTAAATACTTCCCCTTGGACAATACTTGGTTATCAACTTTGAAACTTGAAATCAGTTGCAATAGAGCTTGCATGGCTGGAACAAGATCACATCACTGAACCACTTGTAATTGATTCTTTAAGATATTCCCCTTATCACCATGCTTGAGTCATTTCTTCAACCATGCATCTTCAGAAGACAGAAGTGTGAGTTTTCTTCTTCACCAAAATTAAATTAATCTTGGGCAAAAATCTCATTTGGAGATCCAAGATGTTTTTGATTTTGAAAATGATTTGTATCATATAACGATCAATTGGAAACAAACAAGAAATAAAATCTTTTTGACTTTTAGAAAGTTTATATCAAAACAAACCTAAAATCTTTTTGAGCTTTCAAACTTATACTGACACACACCAAAAATCTTTTCGGATTTTCTAAATAAAAACAGAAATGAAATACTGAACACACTCTATTATTGGTTTGAGAAAGATCACTTTTTGGGATCATATTGAACACAACGCACTGAAGTACACTTCTATTTCAACTAATTCAGCACACAAGCCATGTCAATTGCTGGTATAATTTGTCCATCTTAAACTCTGGCGGAATCATACTCATAACATCTGGATATGTTAAGGTATTATTTATTTGCTTTAACCAGTGTACCCCACACTATCAGACATATTCAGACTGTTAGAGCATATTCCTATGCTACATTGTGTCTCGTGTATTGTATCTAGTCTAGAGCGTCTGTGTAAGTCAAAGTAGTCAACATCTATTAGAGGCCGTACCATATGGTCCACCGTACCAGTTGGTACGGGCGTACCAACTGGTACGTAATGTGGTAAGCTGCTTTTAATGACTACTATAAATAGTTCGTGTTAGAGAGAGTTAAGAAGTTCAGTCATTCTTCATGTTCTTAACTGTGTGTTCTGAGTGTGTTTCTCTCTCTTCATTGTAATCTCTAAGTGAATCAATAAAGCAAAGCTTTATTTACATCCGTGTTCATTAATTAACCGAATCATGTAGTAGTAAGATCCATTTCCGTTGTTTTACAAGTGGTATCAGAGCATTTGGTTGCTCTACTGCTGCGATTTAGTCAATTTTCGGATTCTAGAGTGAGAAACATTGGGGTTTTTATTTTTATCATTTCTTTCCGATTCCGAGTGATTTTGAGCTTAAAATTAATTTCTAAACATTTCTAGAGTGTTTTTGGAGTCTACTGCTGCGAATTATAGTTCAAATTGTCCATTTTCTTAAAATTCAGTCGAATTTAGTGTGGTACGCCGTTGGTACGCTCGAAGAACAGCTGGTACGCTTTTGGTACGCTCTGTGGTACGCAAGGCAATCTTCAAAGATTCTGGTACGCTGATTTTTGGTACGCAAGGCAATCTTCATCCGTGGTACGTCGACGGTTACTCCGTACCAGTTTGGTCCGTGGTTGTTATTTGGTACGCTGAGATTTTCTGATCCGCTGCTGGTACGCTAGTCAGTCTGGTACATTGGTAATTCTGGTCCGAGATTTGGCCCGCTCGTGGCTTTGGTCTAGAGTTGGTACGCTAAAATAGTTTGGTACGCTGAGACTAGGTTTGGTACGCTGGCAGAAAGTAGTCTTCAATAAAATTGACGTAACTTGAGAACCGTTAAGAGTTACGAGAGCTAATACCAGCCAAAACGTTCGTCTTGACGAGATCTATACTTTTACTTGCCTAACGTCTAGTACCCTTCGGTTTGACCTCCAAAATCAGCTTGGAAGACCTTCGTTTTTTAGTTTGAAGTTTTTGCGTTCGGTATCATAACTTCAAAATGAGCGATTATCAAGCGTTTTTAGCTATTCAAACATCGATGCAAGCCATGTTGAACTATGATAACGAGATAGGAACAACTCAGAAAGTTCCTAAGTTGCTTCGGTTGGAAGATTATCACAATTGGAGAAGCCGGTTTGAATCCTAGATTTATTCTCAAGATATTGATAGTTGGATTCCGATTGAGAAAGAATATGAATATCCGATGATAGGTCCCAACAAGCCGAAGATGATTACTAGTTTTGATGCGGACGAAAGAAATGTTTTTGCTAGAGAAAAGAAAACATATAGTTATCTTACAATGGCCTTACCAAAAGATCTAATGCATCAATTTAAGCAATATACAACGGATAAGGAATTGTGGGATGTGAGAATGCGTGAGCGTATGATCGTCTACTCAATCGTATTGAAATCAATGTTAAACGAGAATGACACAAGATGTAAATACAAAGGATTTGTATTAGACCACAGAGAAACACCACAGAGTTCACATACAAGATATGACCAAGATGTGACAATCCGACTTTTCAGGTCACTTTCTGACATTAACCGAACATAAAACGTATTAAATGTTGTGTGAACATTTATGTGCTTATCTGCGTTGACTTTAGCAATTAGGGTTTTGTGTAGTAATCACTAAACGAGCATGCACTTAAGTTTGACGTTTGATATTCTTGTTCTATGATTTTATGTAAATCATACGTTACGATTTCATGTGAACGTTGTGTCATTTAATGTGACAATTAAACTTTTGCTTTTGTGGGATTTATTTATATCCTATGACTTCAAGTAATAGTCATAGATATAAATATGATTTTTAATTATATTTATGATGTTGGGTAACTTGAGAATTTAATTGCAAGTTAGTAGTCATGGCTTTATGTGACTTAAATG
The DNA here is from genome assembly GCA_039602395.1 of Deinandra increscens subsp. villosa. Taxonomy (NCBI): domain Eukaryota; kingdom Viridiplantae; phylum Streptophyta; class Magnoliopsida; order Asterales; family Asteraceae; genus Deinandra; species Deinandra increscens. The sequence continues at coordinate 67,678,196 of JBCNJP010000009.1, read as the reverse complement.
TATGTAAGTTATAGATTTAAAAATCCATGATTTAACGTGAACCTAAATTAAATAATTATGGATATTATTTATGATTTTATGAGATCACCTAAGATTTATATTTTATAAACGTTATACGCTTAATATATATTGGCATCTCTCGTGTATTCGTCGGTAGGAATATTTTCTGTTAACTCCGTTAAGAGTTCGTTAACCTATTTTAAATTTAAAGGGGCTAACTTTGTCAACTTCCAAACTTATTTATAGTAACCTAAACTTTGAAGGGTATCTTTGTAGTTGTTTCAAACCTGGTGCCATCCTTTGTAAGTATATGAGGGACTAATTGCGTCAATAGTCCATTTTTGTTATTAAATGTCGATCAGTTAAGAGACTTTATGAACCGATTATCGGTTTCGACCGATCATCATCACTTTCGTGGGTTTCAAATCACACCATCAATCTCCCTAAATGATAATCCATCATCATTCACATTCACTTGCACTCCCATCTATCCCTAATCCCTCTCGTCTCACACTCTCTCGTTCTCTCTGTTCTGTCGCAAACAAGCACACCAAACCGCCGTCGTAATTTACAAATCTCCGGCCAACCACTGCACCATTGATCACTTTTCGACCACCAATACAACCACCGTTCAACGCTGATCAACCAGGAGCCACCAATTTCGGAATCGGAGCAAACCGCAGAGTGGGTGTCGGAACTTTCGGGCTCGATTTCGGTGTCCAAAACTCATTGTTTCTAATCTCCAACTCGAGGTAAACATTTCCCCTTACTTTTTGCACCTTTTTCTGAGTTAAAATCGACATTCGCGTTTTTTCGGTGACCGGAATAACACTCCGGCCACCGGAGTTCTATGTTGAAGAAGATGACGCATGTTGGGCACAAATTTTGTTTTATTCTATCCAACATATGACACAAGTGGGTTGGTTGCCCGGGTGGTCAAGGCATGTGTCTGATTCGCAACAGACGCGGGTTCAAAACTCGTGGCTGTCATTTCTTTTTCAGTTTTTCCCTAAAACTCGCTTCTGGTCAATCTCTGTGCACAAAACAATTTCCAGCGACATATTGACACCAACTGGGCAGCCGGTGGAGTGGATTGTTTACTGTGTTAGGACACAGAGGTCACGGGTTCGAACCCAGTGACCTCCATGTTTTTCTGTTTTTATTATTTTGTGTTCTCTTGGGCATTTGAACACTAGATTTTGTATAAAAATTGTCCCTTGTCATATCTAAAACCCGTAAAAATATGTCACACCCCGGTCAACGGATTTGGGTGTGAGCGAGACGGAATCATAGTCGCAGATATACAGAACAACTTCTACTAAATTCAAACATCATTTAAAACATAATACCATTTATGTTGCAGCGGAAAGTCGTGGTGAAATGATATTGTCTTACATTTGAATAAAAGTCTTAGTTTGATATTGAAATCATAAAGCAGTTTATTTAAGATAGGTCGGGACTACGACTCCGGTAAAGCAGGGTCGAAAGTTACAGTGAAGCCCCATTTGCACGTCTACCATGATAAGCTTAGATACCTGAGAAATCATGAGTTTAAAAAGGTCAACATAAAGTTGGTGAGGTTCACATGATTATGATTCTATGGTGAGTTTGTAAAAACAGTTTACAGTATGTTGGAATAACAGTTTACGGTATGTTGGAATAACAGTTTACGGCATGTTGGGATAACAGTTTACGGCATACTTAAATGTTCCGTTGGTTTACAGTCATGGTTGTAAGATCCTACCATGAACCTCAAATTCGAATACTAACGGATTACCCACTCATAGCATTCTACCCCAAGAATACCGAACATGCAAGAATAACTGACGTGTACCCCTTGACAATGTACGAAGTCAGGATTGGAGCTACCAATCTGGGCAGGGTTCTCAACCCAAATAGATCTATTCACTAGTTATCGTTTCGAGCAGAACTAATAGAATTCAATTAATAGTGGGATTCAGTTGTACTAACGTTGATAACGATAAAGTACCAGTTGTTTGGGATACATAATGGAACATGTGGTCATACGGCTAACAGGTAAACCATAACATTAAGTAAAAAGCATTTGATCAGTTCATGATTTCTCCCCCATAAGTGTAAAACAGTTGTAAAGAAAAGGGGCCGTGAAACTCACTTGATCCAGTGATGATGATGGATTGTCGAGTGGCAACTAGCAAGTAACGTCCTAATAAAACATAAGACAACATGCATAAGGGTCCACTTAATCATTTGAGTAACGAACGTTACCCAAATGATACCGGTCAAGTCTTGACGTATAATCCCGTTTGTAGCGTTTGAAAAACCCGTTAGTTAATCAGTTTAAAATCAGTAAATGCTAATGCTCACGTACGAAGGCAGTTATGTAAATTGAAATACATGTAATGAGCATGTGATCACGTATCATAAAGGCTAGTTCAATCAAGTCTTGAACATTGTGTTAAATAATAATATTTATTATTATTTTTACTTCGCTCGATCGATTGAATAAATAATCGCTTTGAGTTATAATATATATAACTAGGGTTCACAATTATTATCGAAATAATTATTCTAACTTGTCGGAATAATTTATTAAATTATTACAAGTTAAAGATTTAATGATTAAACAAAAGTAGGTAAATATTAAAGGTTATTTTAATATTAAACTCATGTTTTGAAAATTAGGGTTTTGAGTTAATGTAAATATAATTATTATTAAAATAATTATATTAATAAACCAAAATGATTTTAACTCAAATTAGGGTTTCTAAAATTCATAAGGATGATTATTTGGTGAAAATAATTATTTACGATTTGTTACGTCGTAAAACGTTTTTAAATCGTTTAAAGATTTCGTTTCAATTTCAAACGTTTAAAAAGAATAAACATTCAATCCGGTTAAAACGTTTTGATTATTTTAAAATAATCAAGGATGTTTAAAATATGTTTTTCATAATTTCTATAAGTCTTTTGATTTTATTTTTATAAAATCATTTTTAAATAATTTTATTTATTTAATAAAGCTAGGGTTTTAAATTAAAGACTTTTTATAGAAAATTCTTAACATAAAACATTTTCACTTTTTTTATAAAATCCAAGATTTATACTTTTTATGTCAAGTGACATAAATATGTTCTTTTATCATTTTTGATATAAAATATATTTTTTTTATATATTTTTATCCATTTTGCTTTTATAAAATCTAACAAGCCATTTAAGTCTTGTGTTTTTAGATATTATAATTTTATAAAATGTGACCAATTTTATATAATAAATTCCATGATGTCATTTTATGGTTTATATTATCCAAGTAATTTTATAAAATTACTAACTTTAATATTTTACCATAAAATTCATTTAAGTCTTTTAATGTTATCATTTTATGTCCAAAACAATGAGTGAACACCTCTAACGTCCATATTTGTTCCATGTATGTCACTAAACGTCATTTGTTCATGTTAATCGTCATTAGCATATATTAATCCGTAAGTAGAATGATTAACTACTAAAATCACAATCAACAATTCTAACCATTTATAATATATCAACACATGATAATATCATATATTAACTATGCATAACATATAATCATCATAACGTCACTACATAATCTAATTAAACCATTTAATTTGTAACTTAATCTATATATTAAAAACACCACATAAACCCATTTTCAAACCTTCAATTCTTAAGGTTTAAGAAGAAAAACAAAGAAAAGATAGGAAAATAGTTTAGGTGTTTTCGAACGTTAGAAAAGCTCGGGTTTTAAAGGATCGATTGTCAAGACCTTACGGCTCATTTGGGACGGTTAAAACGTTAAAGAAACATATACGGAAACGGTTAAAAGACTCACAACACGAGGGTAAATAGAAAACCAATAGAAACGGAGAAAGGTGGCGGTTTGCGATGGTGCTCGGTGGCTCACGGTTGCGGCTCAGCAGCGGCGCAGCTCGGCAGCAAGTGGCGGTCCAGTGGCGGTCCAGTGACAGTTCCGATCAACAATAAGGCGGTGGTGGTGGTGGCTTACGGCAATGGTGGTGGTGTTTTGTAACATTTTCGAGAAAAGGAAAGAGGAAGGAAAAGGTAGTAGGCGGTGGTTCACGGCTGCCCATCACAGTGTAGCAGCACTCAGTGGCGGCAGCAAGGTCGCACAGCAGCAGTCCCCGCCGGAAGCAACCGTCCAGCGGTGGCGTTGTGTGGTTGTTGCTCACGACAGAAAGAAAGAGAGAGGGAGAGTTGTGGTGGGGGCTGTGTGTACCGAGAGGAGAGACAAGAGGAGGAGGTTGGCGGCTGGTCTGGTGGCAGCAGCGGCTAGGATGTGGTGGTGCGGTGGTCTTTCACCGGAAAAAGAAAGAAGAGAGGAGTGAGTGGTGGTCCGGTCCGGTGGCAGCAGCAGGAGTAGGGCGATGGCAGCAGTTCGCAGCAGCGAAGATGGGAAGGTGGTGGTGTTGGGCTGCCGGGAAGGAGGAAAGAAAGAGAGAGGGAGGAGGGTGGTTCCGAGCGGTGGTGGTGGTTGATGTTTCTCGAGCAGCAGAAAGAGGATGGGAGAGGGGGTTGTCGGCAGTTTCTTGAGGGAGGGAGAAAGGTGGTTTGTGGTGGTGATTGTGGCAGCAGCCAGCGGAGGTGGTGGGGGTGTGTTTGGCCGGAAAAGAAAGAAAGTGGAGGGTGGAGGCTGGTCGTGAATCTCAGCAGAAAGAGAGGGAGAAGGAGGGACTTGAGTGTTGGGTTTGTGTGTGTAACTAAGTGTGTAGGTTGGTGAAGAGTGTGATGGGTTGTGTGGACAAGTCTCCTAGAAACTATTCCCCAATGATGATGGTCTAGATAGTTAGATTCCAGGCCTAATTGGGTGTTCGGTTGGAGTTTGGCTTAAGTCTTGACAACGAATTCAGTTTGTGATGTTTTTATTTCATAAAAACAATTGTTTAAGTTGATTATAAAAGTTTTTCAGAAATCAGTTATATTTTTCGGTTTTTCGAATGGGTTACGGATAACATTTTCAGTTTGTCAGTTTGTAACAGTTTTAAGCTCGACCGTCCAGATTGATTAAAACCGAATAGTTTTAAACATACGATCGCTTATCTGTTTGATGTGTCGGTTATCTAACGTACGACACCAGTTCCAGTTCCAGATAAAATATAAAATACATTTTGTATTTATTTTTCTTGTTGTTGAAATTCTATAATTAATCCATGGAATCTCTATGAAATTTACGGGTGTACGCTTCTATTACAAACGCGGGATTAGGTATACGTCATCAGTTAACGGTCAGACACAGTAATTAACAGTTTAAACAGAAATCAGATCGGTTAATGCACATTGATACTTAATTAAAAAGTCAAAGTAACGGGTTTGACCTAGGTTTTCGGACGAGGTGTCACATTCTCCCCCAGTTAGAAGAATTTTGTCCCGAAATTTAGTTCTTGATCACTGGTTGTTTGTGACGTTTCTGAAAAGAAGAGGACATTTCAGACGCATTTGAGCCTCGCGTTCCCAAGTGTACTCTGGACCTCGCCATGAGTTCCATCACACTTTGATAATGGGAATGTGGCTATGCTTCGTTCCCTTAAGGTCTTGGTCAAGTATCTCGACCGGTTCCTCAATAAGGTGAAGTGTTTCGTCAACTTGAATTTCGTCAAGTGGGACGATAAACGTTTCATCAGACAAGCATTTCTTAAGATTATTAATGCAAAAGACATCATGTGAACTGCTTAGGTATACGGGAAGGCGTAAACGGTAAGTTGTTGGTCCGATTGTCTCAGTGATTTCAATTGGACCAATGTAATGAGGGTTAAGCTTTCCTTGTTTGCCGAACCGGATGACACCTTTCCAAGGTGACACTTTTAACATGACGCGATCATCTTTTTTTAAAGGATAAGGGTTTTGCGACGATAGTCGGCAGATAAATCTCAATAGGCTGATAAAAGAATGAGGATTGACACACGGGTGAACGAGGTTTTGAGTATGAAGGTTTCTGGACAAGTCAAGATTTCTCATGAATGGGCTCTACCAGGATTTTCATGCAGTTCAAATTACAATTATGTGTGCACCCACAATTGTGATTTGCCTTACATGATCAGCCTAAGCTTTGCTCATACTTAAGTTTTCAGTTTGTCTGAAAATGAAATGTATCAGGGACAAGATGGCTTATGGAAAAATTTCGATCGATTCGCTACCGGACGGGATCTTCCTTGATTCCCGGGATTTCTAATGATAACAATAATGGAAATGCGGTTTGTCTCCAGTCTATTGGTCTCGCAGTCTAAGATCTTAATAAGTTCTAGACAAGATGGGTGTGTAGGCCATTTGTCCAATCCGTTCCAGGATTTCAAGGGACTGATGAGGTTTAAGCATGCCTAGCTTTCCAGGCCTAGTTACCTCCGTCTGAGACAGAATCCATCATAAGGTTTTAACCCCTTATAGATTCTAAGGGTTCGTCGAGTGTTAACGTAGTTCTCCTGGAGATTACCTATGGCTTTCAGAAATTGAAAGATCTCCTTAGTAGTTTCATGGACTATCACTCGACCAGTCAGATGATTGTTACTGGCTTTGGTCCAGCGAAGGGGCGAATGAAACTTTCTTCCATACAAGCCTTCGAAAAGGGGCGGCTTGAATATTCGAGCGATAACTATTGTTACAAGGAAACTCGGCGAGTGGAATATGGTTGTCTCAACCATTGTCTAGGTTTGTCTTGCGTGATGACGATCTGTCACATAATTACGCAACGTACCTTTATAAGATCTGGATTTTTCCTTTTGATTTGGCCATCAGTATAACTTCTTCATACATACATTTTGTTGGATCCCTGTAAGGATCAAACTAGTCCCTCACGTGATACCAAACTATCAAACACCGTGCGGAATCCGGTGTGTGATAGTGATTCGAGCAAACAAACTAAGAAAAACGACTAACAATGCAATAAGATTAAAAGTTACCGAATGAAGAACACAAGCACAATGAAAGCCGTATTCTAGAGGCTTAGAATACGCAAAACACCCTTTAATATTTCGCAAACCAACAACCTAAAAATGAGAGGAGAGCTTCCCTTATATAGGGAGTCTCCAACTTGCTAAACAAGACACCCTAAAAACCCTAATTACACATTAATTTCCGGATTTCACCATCTAGGCCCACTAAACTCCCTCTAAACACTTTCTAATTGAGCCCAAACATGCCTAAAATGGCCCAATGACCTAATATACCCATAACCCAACTCATTTTCACCTATTCTAACACATAGGCCTTCAGAATACTCCGCCAAGTGATGATTTAATACACAAGCCACAAATCTTGGTCCTTACAATCTCCCCCTTGGCTTGTGCTATTAAATATCTTCTACTTTCAACCTTCAGACTTCAGTCTTCTCCTTGGCTTGAACATGGGTTGGTGAAGATTCGTTTCTTGAACTATCTTCATTGGGCAGCAACGGTCGAGATCTGGGAGTTTTCTCTCAATCAGCATCAACTTGGACTTCAAATGACAAACAAATAATGAGAGGAGGATTCTCAAATACTTGCTTCTTCTTGAAACATGGCGAGTCCTTGCTAAACCATCAGTAACTGTCTTGACTTGCATGAGACTTCAGAGGATAAATTTTGAAAACCTCTGTCTTGGCATTTGTGACTACTCTGCATCTTTTCTTCAATTAGCTTCCCCTAAACCTGAGAACGGTGTCTTTGGAAGCTTTACTTGAACAACCAACAAACTTGCCCTGAGTATAGGGTAAGTCCTTTTCCGGCTGGTTCTTCAACTTGATCAGCAGAGTTCTTGCTTTGGTCAACTGAGTCCTTGACCTTCTTCTCCATGAGTTGTCTTTCTCACTTAGCCTGACAAACACAACATGAAACAGACACTAACCAGACGATGACTGGTTATCGGGTTAGCATTATTTAACCAAAAACACTTCCCTGAACCCGAGGACTCTTCGCATTATCTCCCCTTGAGATTTTGGAGGAGCGAAACATTCTTGCATAAAACCCATAAAACTTATTTAAACTTCTCAAATCAACCTGGCCACGATTGAAAAAAAAAATAATAAAACTTTAAGATAACACAAAAAAAAACAAACATACCAAATTACTAAACGAGAAGGTTTTATTTTGGGATCAAACCGTCTTTGTCTGAACTGAGGAACCCTTTTCAGCATCTGTTACTCGAACACGTCCAGGAGATTGCCAGTATATTGGTCCTACTTAAACCCATGTTCCTCGTTTTCCCAGTTTTTTGTCACTTATTTATCTTTTAGTTGCATTAATTATGAACATCCGACAGTCACACACAAATCCTAGGAAATTAATATGTGCAGTCTATCAAGCTTGATCATTCCCTAACACATATTTTCACATTCCCATATCCAGAGTTTTGAATCTTTTCTCGAGACTTGGTTGAGAAGAGAAAGAACAGATCATAAAAGAGTTAGGGATAATATACACAGACTTGTATGATTTCAACTCAGAGGCGTTTATCAGTCAGGTGGTAACCTTTCATCAAACACATAAGCCTAGTCACAAAGTCAGGGCTAAAGGGTTTTGGATGCTAGAGGGTCTCTTTTGTTGTGCACATTGGCATCTTTTGGGGTGTAAATTATATACAGTGATCTGTAAGCACGTTAATCCAGACTAACCAGGTCTTTGCTCACGCAAAACAGAGGAAAATCTGATTAACACGTCAACCATTCTACACCAGGTCATTGCTCACGCAAAGCAAAGGCAAGACTTGACTGACGGCTTTGACATCCCCAGATCTTTGCTCACACAAAACAGAGGGGACGCCGACTTTTTGAGATTTTCGATTCAACACTTTGGAGTCCGGCGTGTGTATCGGGAACAATTTCGCAGTCAAATAGAACAAGCACTTAACCTAAGTGTGTGTATCCCGTCAAATGACATACTTTATCTTTAAGTGTTGTGACCCATACCTTTGTTTTTTGGAACTGAGCCTACCGAGCACATCACCTTGGATCATGTCTTTCACTTTTGCCTTACGCGTGTCAGGCATTCTGAGAACGGAAATATTTCACTTCCCTACCTTCTCAAACACAAACAAAAGATTAAAAATTAAAAAGCACAATTTTTTGAGGGGTCAACTATTTCATATTTTCTATTCTTCCCCTTGCTTTTTGATTTTTTAAAATTAACACACATGTTTTTTATTTTTTATTTTTTTTTTATGCACACACAGACTCATCACTAAATATCTACTAAAACTGGCCAAGCTAACCTTCAAAGTTTATCTTTTGAAAATTTTCAGAAATGGGTTTTGTTTCATGCACAACCAACTTCACATCAATTTAGCCAAGTAACAAACAATTCAGACAGTACCTTGCTGATTTTTTCAGATTTACCTCTCACAAGGAAACATACTCTCCATTGAAATCTTCATTGCATGTAGTGGAGAGATGCCTCTTATCCTGTGCCTGGAACAATCACTATCACAAACAAACAACGGTTAATGAAAGTCCTCCTTGACTGTTCCTGCACATAGTGAGAGATCAGTTAGCCATAAGTACCCAGGCCATTGTTGTTCTGGGTATACCTGCAGAATCATTGAAAGTTATTTCTTTTAAGCACATTCTCTTTGAAAGATTGGGAATTGGGGTTGTGGGAACCTTTGTTTTGGGTTTCTTGCTTTTGTTGGCCATTGGAGTGGGCTTTGTAAGTTCATTAGAATTCACACGACCATCATTGGAAATGACATTCGTGGGCTGATGGTTCTTTTTCCCTTTACCCTAAACCCTTTTTGGTGGAATTTGATAGACGTTTGATTTATTATCTATAACTTCATCAAATTGTTTGGAGTGTTTTTTATACACCCCTTTAGGTAGGTAACACTGATTTACCACCTTTTTCACATTCCACCTCTCTTGATTATTTTCTGAAAGACCATCATGTTTGGGAACCCAAATAGGTTTTAAAGCAACAACAGATTTGTTAACAGAATTATTCAATTTATGACCTTTGAAATCAGTTTTGGTTGGTTGTTGAGGTGACTTAGGCTTTTTGTCAACTTTCTGTACCTTTGGTTGCAAGGGTACAGACTTCTGCACCTTGGGGATTGAAGGTGCAGGCCTTTTGGTCACCTTATGTACCTTTGGTTGTGAAGGTACATGTCTCTGCACCTTAGGGTGTGAAGGTGCAGACTCTTTGGTCACTTTAGATACCTTTGAGCCTGTAGGTACCTTTGGCTGAGAATTTACCTTGCTGTGGCCAGGTTTGTGGTTTGTGCCACCATATGATTGCCCTTGGTAGTTTTGAAAATGAGTTTTAGGGTAGTAGGGTTCATATGGCCTATATAAACAATTTCTTGCCACATGTCCAGGATTCCCACACACGTAGCAGGATTGTTTCTTTGGGCATGCGGAAGCTTGGGAATATTTCTTCCCTGTGGATACCCAAGATGGTTTGGAATTTTTGTGGATCCACATAACTTTGCCATTGGGCCTAGTTGTTAGCACATACTCCCGCTGTACTGGCACAAATTGGTCATACACAGAATTTACCTCAGGATATGGTATCAAATTAAGTGGTTTCTCCACCTGTATCTGCTTCACATTCACATTATTATGCACATCAGAACACACAGAAGCATTAGATGAATCATCAGACACAATAGACAAAGTGGGTTCGGGACCAGCAACCTGTGGTCCTTTACCCCTCCTCAAAATCCTAACCCTTCTCAAGGGTTTTGACTCAGTCTTATCACCACTACCAAAACTAAAATTACTGTTCAATGAAAGCTTATCAAAACAATCAGATTCTGCAAAACCAAGTTTAGGACTCGTGACAGAAAAACCACACTTATTCCAATCAAAGTTTTCAAACGACTCTTGACTCTTTAATCTTGAGGTTTCAGCTTTTTCACTGCCATTATTGCTACCTAAATCTGCACAAGGAGTAGAAGAGTTAGTATCTGAGTTAGTAGAAGGGTATGAGATCTTAATTGGGCACTCAGCTAATTTTCTATCAATTTCTTTCAAAGCATCTCTAATTCCTTCTTTCATCTCAGGATCAGGGATCATCTTGTGCATCGGAGGCGTGGGAATCGTGTGTAGGGACGAAGCATCTTTAGATTCAGGTTCATCATCATAAGTTACCCCATAACCCAGACCCCCATTGTTTTTTATGTGCTTTATTCTAGTGTCGGTGTTATAAAATTTGAGGCTTGCATCCAGCATTTTCTTATTGGTCAAATTAGTTTTATCTAATGTTTGGTTAGTGGAAGCAAGTTGGGTTCTAAGGCTCTCAAGTTCTTTGGTTTGTTCCTCAACCTTTTCATTAGCTACTCTTAGATAGGTCTGAGAATCACTAAGTTTTCTTTCTAGGTTAGAAACATCAATTATGGCAGCCTCATATTTTTCTTTCCAGGTTTTTGCTTTATCTTTAAAATTATTCAATTCTAGATAAGTTCGTGAATGATAAAGTGTTTCACTCTGAAGTTTAGATTCAAAGTCTTTCATGCAGTTATAAATATCAACACAGTGAGAGTTTGAACAACTACTAGATGGAAGAGAAGCCATATCGAAAGCCATAGCAGGATTTCGATCAGGGAGGCTAGGTTTTCGATCAGGAGAACAAGGTTTTCGATCAGGTGGATCGAAATAGAAGCCGAGAACTGGGTCGAAAACCTGCAGAAATCAGGTATTCGATCAGACTAGAGGTTTTCGGTCTAGACCGAAAATGACCAGGAGCGGGTTTTCGATAGATTGATCGAAAACCAGCTCGAAAACCTCAGGAATCAACAGAATACAGTTTTCGATCAGGCAGAATACCCAACCGAAAGTTGCTGCTGACTCGAAAACGAGTGTTTTCGATTAAACAGTGGGTCGAAAAGGTAATGATCCGAAACCCGGGCTCGAAAACCCGAAGAATGAATCGAAAACCACTGGATTGATCGAAAACCAGGTACCTTAAACGTTGACTGAAGAATCAGTCAACGAGCACCCTTTTTCCTCGACAGAAAACCTTAATGTTGGACCGAAAAGGGTCAGAAAACCCTAGAAAACCTCCAATGCTGCACGAAAACCTCCTGAAACTGCCCGAAAACCTTCTGTGAACCAGAAGGTTGTCGTCGAACACTTTCTGTTGCTGAAAAGGACTTCGAACGAATTCTGTTTGAGTGCACGATCACAAACCAGTCCGCAGATCACTTGAAAACCTGCAAAACACTAAAAATCTCTTTCGAAAAACACGAATGAACACAGAAAAAACAATTCGTTAGTCAAGGAAAACTCGAATCTAGTATCACGAGAGCCGCGAAACCTGTGTTTCTTGGCTCTGATACCAATTGTAAGGATCAAACTAGTCCCTCACGTGATACCAAACTATCAAACACCGTGCGGAATCCGGTGTGTGATAGTGATTCGAGCAAACAAACTAAGAAAAACGACTAACAATGCAATAAGATTAAAAGTTACCGAATGAAGAACACAAGCACAATGAAAGCCGTATTCTAGAGGCTTAGAATACGCAAAACACCCTTTAATATTTCGCAAACCAACAACCTAAAAATGAGAGGAGAGCTTCCCTTATATAAGGAGTCTCCAACTTGCTAAACAAGACACCCTAAAAACCCTAATTACACATTAATTTCCTGATTTCACCATCTAGGCCCACTAAACTCCCTCTAAACACTTTCTAATTGAGCCCAAACATGCCTAAAATGGCCCAATGACCTAATATACCCATAACCCAACTCATTTTCACCTATTCTAACACATAGGCCTTCAGAATACTCCGCCAAGTGATGATTTAATACACAAGCCACAAATCTTGGTCCTTACAATCCCTGGGTAGATGGAATATCTTGATTTGTGGGCTTCATCAAACACTAGCCTTCTCAAGTCTTTGAGACTAGGTACCCATAGTCTATCCAAAATGTTCATGGTTCCATCAGGCTTTTTAAGCAGTTGTTTCTCCAAGTCATGCAGGCATTCATTTTCCAGATTCTCCGGCTTAAGAGCTTCGATTTGAGCGTCACGAACTTGTGACGTGAGGTTCGAGTGTATGGTCATTCTTAATGCTCTAACACGACGCGATTTGGCATGTTCTTTCCTGCTTAAAGCATCGGCTACAACGTTAGCCTTGCCCCGGGTGATAACGAATCTCATATTCGTAATTGTTAAGCAGTTCAACCATCGTCGTTGTCTCATGTTTAGCTCTTTCTGGTTAAAGATGTGATGGAGGCTCTTGTGATCGGTGAATATAACGCACCGAGTCCCATAGAGGTAGTGCCTCCAGATTTTGAGGGTAATGACAACGACTCTAAGTTCTAAGACGTGAGTCGTGTAATTCTTCTCTTGAATCTTCAGTTTTCGAGAGGCGTAAGCGATGAATTTCTCACGCTGCATCAGTACGCAACCCAAGCCTTGATGCGAAGCATCACAGTATACAACGAAATCGTCGATTCTGTCTGGTAATGATAGGATTGGGGCGTTGCAAAGTTTTTGCTTCAACAACTGGAAAGCAGCTTTAGTTTTATCATCCAAGAAGTACTTCTTATCTTCTGGGTCAGGGTGGTGAGTGGCTGGGCTATCTAAAAAAAATTCTCAATGAATCGGCGATAATAGCCAGTGAGACCTAAGGATTGACGAATCTCAGTTGGGGTCGTGGGAGTACTCCAATCTTTGATTGCTTCAATCTTAGACGGATCAACGTGAATATCGTGGTCGTTGATCACATGACCCAGAAAGTGTACTTCGCGAATCCAAAAATCACATTTGGAGAATTTCGCGTACAGTTCTTCTTTCTTTGACAGTTCTAAGATGAATCTCAAGTGTTCCTCGTGTTCGTTCTTACTACGTGTGTAGATAAAAAATATCGTCGATGAACACGAAAACAAATTTATCAAAGTATGGTTTGTACACGCGATTCATTAAGTCTATGAATACGGCCGGTGCGTTAGTCAAACGAAATGGCATAACGAGGAAATCGTAACGACTATAGCGTGTCCTCAACTCTGTCTTTGAGACATCTTCATCTTTAACTCGGAGTTGATGGTACCCCGACCTTAGATCAATCTTGGAATGGAAGTATGATCCTTGAAGTTAATTAAATAAGTCATCGATCCTTAGAAGCGAGTAACGGTTCTTCACAGTCTGTTTGTTCGACTCTCGGTAGTCGATACACATCCTGAACGTTCCATCATTCTTCTTCATGAATAAAACGGGAGCACCCCACGGGGAGTGGCTTCGACAAATGAAGCCCTTATCTAGTTAGCAACTCTTGCAGTTGGCTAGATAACTCTCGTATTTCAGACGGTGCCAGTCGGTAAAGGGGACCTGGCAACGGGGCGGCTCCGGGTGTTAGGTAGATGCGAAACTCTACTTTTCGTGCTAGGGGTAAACCTGGAAAGTCTTTTGGGAAGACTTTCAGGTAATTGCAGACAATAGGAACGTCTTCGACGCGCTTCTCTTTCAGTTTTCTTCTCTGTGACATGAGCTAGAATGACATGGCATCCTTTGTGGAGGAATTCATGTGTCTTCATACACGATATGATATCTAGTACGGCTCCACTCTTTTCTCCTTGTACGTTAAGAGTGTTGTCGTCCGCTAACGGCACTCTAACCATTTTCTCATGACACACAATTTCAGTATGCTTCTTTGCCAACCAATCCATTCCAACGACTATGTTGAAAATCCCTCAAACAATGGGCATTGAGTCGGTGCTGAAATAATGGTCAGTGGGTAGTCTGGGTAGATTACTCCGGTTTCTGTCAAATCCCCATTTGCAAATTCAATTGCAAACTTAGCGTCTAAGGCAACAGGGCGATTTCAAGTAGATGACTAAAATCGATAGACACAAGTCTTTGTCGACACCAGTATTGAATAAAACAGATGTATAATGGCTATTTAGCAGGAACATACCCGTCTCCGTGTTGGGGTCACAGGGGGCGTTTCTGGCATTGATCACGAAAGCTCTTCCTCCATCATGGTCAGCATCTTGTTTCTTCGCCTACGGGTACTCCTTCGTAATGGCTAATTTCCTCGCAATCGTAGCAAGTGCGATTTGGGCAATCATGTGCTACATGTCTTTTAACCTTGGAGATGTTATAGTAGACATTACCATAATCGATAGTGTGGTGTAGGTTGCATTTGGAGCATAGAGGTGCTGTACCGGTGTAACCGGTCCTTCGGGTAGGGGTAACAGCTCACGGAACCTCTACAATGTGTAGGTTGTGATTCGTAAAGTCCTTTTATGAACATTCACGAGGGCTTACAATATTAGGTTAAAACATTGGACACAATTTGGTGCAATTGTAGTCTAGTGTTTTCTAACCTTGGTTAATTCATTCATACCGCGCGCCCGATTGTCTGCGCGACGTTGGGTTACAGTAGTAGCGATGGTTTCTGCAACGTGTTGAGCAATCAGTTCCTCGATTTCAGTAGCGATCAAGGGCGGAAAAAGGTGAAGCGTTTCTGGTGGCTCAGCGTCTAGGCGGCATACTTTCACTTTACGTTATTAATGTCAACATAACGGAAAGTCTAGCTTATATGTGAATGGGGTTATTACATGCGCGAGAATAACTACCACGACATACATCCATGATACCCAAAACATGACGCGCGCAAGCACAACCAAGAAACAGGAGGCAGAGGGGAACAACATACGCGAACAGGATATAATGACAACAACAGTAATAACCTCAATCATAAACATGGAAATCATACTCATATTCATAACACCAGTTTCCTTTAACTATATTAACTGGTAGAATATACGATAGTCAAAGGAGGATAAGTCTTCGTTCTAGGCTCGTAGTCCCATTGAAACAAAATATGTAAATATTTTCATTGCAAAAGTGAGGGATCAAAGTCTAGATTCTAAATCAAGCTATCTAGAGTGGCGGGGATCCAGAGGGCATAGTTAAGGTGGTGGTGATCTGAGCAGTGAGGTTCATGTAACTGAACACTCGCCCAGGGAATTTCTCCAGGTAAGCGACACTCGTTTGGAAGGACTCGTTGGCCATTCGCAGATCGGTGTAGGCCATGTTGACTCCATTCATGTGAGCGTGCAGCGACTCCATATCGCCTAGTGTGGCAGTCTGGTGGTGCTCTACGGCGGCTAGACGGGTCTCTAGTGTCGCCAGATCGATCTAGGTGGGGAGTCTAGTAATCTCTTCATTGATTACCCCAAAGGCTTGTTCGTGACATCTCAGGCATGTCACCAGTGGTAGTGGCCGCACTGCCAGCGGCAATGGTGGGAATCGGGTGGTTCGATGAGTCCTCTGAGAGACGGGATCACAATGGTCTCAGAAAATTTGATGGTAATGAGGACTGTCGGACAGTACCGACCGTGAGAATGTCCTGCTCTGGGCTGGACAGTTCATGGTCCTCAGGGGAAGCTGTGTACTCAGGCACGACTGTGTCTTTTCCAGAGGAATCAGGTATGCAGATGACCTCTTCGGAAGTCATCTCTGCGATAATATTCCAGGAGAGAACATAGTTGGTAACACGATAATAGTATCTAGAATAAAGATATAAATGTACCAGTTGTAGTAATAATAACTCGTATATGTAAAGCATAAGTTAACGTAACCAATATGATAAGGAATTGGTCTTGCGTGCAAACGGTAGCTTCGGAGCGGGTTATAGTCCAGGTTTGGTTTTTGTTTATTTGTTTAACCTAGTTCGCTATAACCACGGCTCTGATACCAATCTGTCACACCCCGGTCAACGGATTTGGGTGTGAGCGAGACGGAATCATAGTCGCAGATATACAGAACAACTTCTACTAAATTCAAACGTCATTTAAAACATAATACCATTTATGTTGCAGCGGAAAGTCGTGGTGAAATGATATTGTCTTACATTTGAATAAAAGTCTTAGTTTGATATTGAAATTATAAAGCAGATTATTTAAGATAGGTCGGGACTACAACTCCGGTAAAGCAGGGTCGAAAGTCACAGTGAAGCCCCATTTGCACGTCTTCCATGATAAGCTTAGATACCTGAGAAATCATGAGTTTAAAAAGGTCAACATAAAGTTGGTGAGGTTCACAGGTTTATGATTCTATGGTAAGTTTGTAAAAACAGTTTACAGTATGTTGGAATAACAGTTTACGGTATGTTGGAATAACAGTTTACGACATGTTGGGATAACAGTTTACGGCATACTTAAATGTTACGTTGGTTTACTGTCGTGGTTGTAATATCCTACCATGAACCTCAAATTCGAATACTAACGGATTACCCACTCATAGCATTCTACCCCAAGAATACCGAACAGGCAAGAATAACTGACGTGTACCCCTTGACAATGTACGAAGTCAGGATTGGAGCTACCAATCTGGGCAGGGTTGTCAACCCAAATAGATCTATTCACTAGTTATCGTTTCGAGCAGAACTAATCGAATTCAATTAATAGTGGGATTCAGTTGTACTAACGTTGATAACGATAAAGTACCAGTTGTTTGGGATACAGAATGGAACATGTAGTCATACGGCTAACAGGTAAACCATAACATTAAGTAAAAAGCATTTGATCAGTTCATGATTTCTCCCCCATAAGTGTAAAACAGTTGTAAAGAAAAGGGGCCGTGAAACTCACTTGATCCAGTGATGATGATGGATTGCCGAGTGGCAACTAGCAAGTAACGTCCTAATAAAACATAAGACAACATGCATAAGGGTCCACTTAATCATTTGAGTAACGAACGTTACCCAAATGATACCGGTCAAGTCTTGACGTATAATCCCGTTTGTAGCGTTTGAAAAACCCGTTAGTTAATCAGTTTAAAATCAGTAAATGCTAATGCTCACGTACGAAGGTAGTTATGTAAATTGAAATACATGTAATGAGCATGTGATCACGTATCATAAAGGCCAGTTCAATCAAGTCTTGAACATTGTGTTAGATAATAATATTTATTATTATTTTTACTTCGCTCGATCGATTGAATAAATAATCGCTTTGAGTTATAATATATATAACTAGGGTTCACAATTAGGTTTATTGGATTTTAATAATCCAAGTTATGCCTTCTTGGCCAATATTAATCCCAATTACGTTTATTCCCTACAATAATCCGAATTATTAAGATATTGGATTTTATTGGACCGCCGTTAACTAAAGCCTAACACCGTTAATTTTTGCTGACTGGGCATGTGACATGTCATCTTGCGTGGCTTTTTTAACTAGTTTTTTTTAAAATGAGGGACTAGTTTTGAATTTTATTAAGAAAGGAGGGACTAGTCTTAACCTACTTAACCTACTAATCCCACAGCCACCCACTCATCCTAGCACCATCGTCTTCCTTTCTTTCTCTTCAAATACTACCACTCACTACCATCATTAACCACCACCACCATCCACCACCATCAAAATTGCAGCCCCAAATCTCCACCACCGTTGACCACCACCACCATCCACCGCCATCAAAATTACAGCCCCAAATTCCTACCACCGTTGACCACCACCACCATCCACCGCCATCAAAATTACAGCCCCAAATCCCTACCACCGTTGACCACCACCACCATCCACCGCCATCAAAATTGCAGCCCCAAATCACTACCACCGTTGACCACCACCACCATCCACCGCCCCGACCTGATCTGAACCATCCAAACCCCAATCCGATCCACCCCCAACCCCACTCTCTTCAAAATGATGACCGGTGAGAAGTGTAGATCCACTCTCTTCCAAACCCCGATCCGATTCGATTCGTTTTAGGAGTTGCGAGCAGAGTAGATCCACGATTCTAAGATCTGATGCGTCGTGACAGCTGATCGGCTCTCATAGTTGTTGACTTTAGCTTGATCCGGTGGTGTTTTGCGCAGAGAATGAAGCTCCGATGGCTTGCAAATGGCGTCGTAGTTGAGGCTCAGACATGTCTCGAGCTGGGTTTTTTCTGGTAGGTTTCTTCGATTGTTGTGGTTGGTTTTGCAGTGGTGTGTTAGTGATGGATTGCAGCGGCGATGGTGGGTTTGGTGTCTGGTTGATCGAGACACTCAGAGAGAAAGAAAGAGGGGAGAGTTAAAGGTTTTAGGCTTTCTTTATTTGTCCCCTATTTTTAAAGAAATTACAATCTAGTCCCTCCTTTTTAATTTTTTTATTCCTGATAAAAAAAAGCCATGTAGGACGCCACGTCACTAGTCCAGTCAGCAAAAACTAACGGTGTTAGGCTTTAGTTAACGGCGGTCCAATGAAATCCAATATCTTAATAATTCGGATTATTGTAGGGAATAAACGTAATTGGGATTAATATCGGCCAAGAAGGCATAACTTGGATTATTAAAATCCAATAAACCTCACAATTATTATCGAAATAATTATTCTAACTTGTCGGAATAATTTATTAAATTATTACAAGTTAAAGATTTAATGATTAAACACAAGTAGATAAATATTAAAGGTTATTTTAATATTAAACTCATGTTTTGAAAATTAGGGTTTTGAGTTAATGTAAATATAATTATTATTAAAATAATTATATAAATAAACCAAAATGATTTTAACTCAAATTAGGGTTTCTAAAATTCATAAGGATAATTATTTGTTGAAAATAATTATTTACGATTTGTTACGTCGTAAAACGTTTTTAAATCGTTTAAAGATTTCGTTTCAATTTCAAACGTTTAAAAAGAATAATCATTCGATCCGGTTAAAACGTTTTGATTATTTTAAAATAATCAAGGATGTTTAAAATATGTTTTTCATAATTTCTATAAGTCTTTTGATTTTATTTTTATAAAATCATTTTTAAATAACTTTATTTATTAAATAAAGCTAGGGTTTTAAATTAAAGACTTTTTATAGAAAATTCTTAACATAAAACATTTTCACTTTTTTTATAAAATCCAAGATTTATACTTTTTATGTCAAGTGACATAAATATGTTCTTTTATCATTTTTTATATAAAATATATTTTTTTTATATATTTTTATCCATTTTGCTTTTATAAAATCTAACAAGCCATTTAAGTCTTGTGTTTTTAGATATTATAATTTTATAAAATGTGACCAATTTTATATAATAAATTCCATGATGTCATTTTATGGTTTATATTATCCAAGTAATTTTATAAAATTACTAACTTTAATATTTTACCATAAAATTCATTTAAGTCTTTTAATGTTATCATTTTATGTCCAAAACAATGAGTGAACACCTCTAACGTCCATATTTGTTCCATGTATGTCACTAAACGTCATTTGTTCATGTTAATCGTCATTAGCATATATTAATCCGTAAGTAGAATGATTAACTACTAAAATCACAATCAACAATTCTAACCATTTATAATATATCAACACATGATAATATCATATATTAACTATGCATAACATATAATCATCATAACGTCACTACATAATCTAATTAAACCATTTAATTTGTAACTTAATCTATATATTAAAAACACCACATAAACCCATTTTCAAACCTTCAATTCTTAAGGTTTAAGAAGAAAAACAAAGAAAAGATAGGAAAATAGTTTAGGTGTTTTCGAACGTTAGAAAAGCTCGGGTTTTAAAGGATCGATTGTCAAGACCTTACGGCTCATTTGGGACGGTTAAAACGTTAAAGAAACATATACGGAAACGGTTAAAAGACTCACAACACGAGGGTAAATAGAAAACCAATAGAAACGGAGAAAGGTGGCGGTTTGCGATGGTGCTCGGTGGCTCACGGTTGCGGCTCAGCAGCGGCGCAGCTCGGCAGCAAGTGGCGGTCCAGTGACAGTTCCGATCAGCAATAAGGCGGTGGTGGTGGTGTTTTGTAACATTTTCGAGAAAAGGAAAGAGGAAGGAAAAGGTAGTAGGCGGTGGTTCACGGCTGCCCATCACAGTGTAGCAACACTCAGTGGCGGCAGCAAGGTCGCACAGCAGCAGTCGCCGCCGGAAGCAACCGTCCAGCGGTGGCGTTGTGTGGTTGTTGCTCACGACAGAAAGAAAGAGAGAGGGAGAGCTGTGGTGGGGGCTGTGTGTACCGAGAGGAGAGACAAGAGGAGGAGGTTGGCGGCTGGTCTGGTGGCGACAGCGGCTAGGAGGTGGTGGTGCGGTGGTCTTTCACCGGAAAAAGAAAAAAGAGAGGAGGTAGTGGTGGTCCGGTCCGGTGGCAGCAGCAGGAGTAGGGCGATGGCAGCAGTTCGCAACAGCGAAGGTGGGAAGGTGGTGGTGTTCGGCTGCCGGGAAGGAGGAAAGAAAGAGAGAAGGAGGAGGGTGGTTCCGAGCGGTGGTGGTGGTTGATGTTTCTCGAGCAGCAGAAAGAGGATGGGAGAGGGGGCTGTCGGCAGTTTCTTGAGGGAGGGAGAAAGGTGGTTTGTGGTGGTGATTGTGGCAGCAGCCAGCGGAGGTGGTGGGGGTGTGTTTGGCCGGAAAAGAAAGAAAGGGGAGGGTGGAGGCTGGTCGTGAATCTCAGCAGAAAGAGAGGGAGATGGAGGGACTTGAGTGTTGGGTTTGTGTGTGTAAGTAAGTGGGTAGGTTGGTGAAGAGTGTGGTGGGTTGTATGGACAAGTCTCCTAGAAACTATTCCCCAATGATGATGGTCTAGATAGTTAGATAATAGGGTGAGGTGGCTAAGAACTCATCACAAATCACCAACACATTTACTAGTTAGTTTTTATAAAAATTTAATGTGTAGGTGAAAGTTTTATAAAAACTTGTTGTGTGTTATGAAAAAAAAGGTTTCTAAGTATAATGAAAGTTTATAAAACATATAAATGTTTAAGGTAAAATAATCCACAACTTTCATATTTAAGCAATGTAAGAGTTTATTTTATTTTTATATATTCATGACCACTTTTTATAAAAAGAATAAGTGGTAGGAAGTTTTATAAAAATTTATGCAAAGTTGATGGGCTTAAATTATAAATATAAACCCATTGGACTTGGGTTTTAAATTGGGACGAATCATTTAAAAGAAAAATGTAACTGGGTCGGTCTGGCGGTTTGGGCCGTACGGGCCCAAACGGGGCGCCGGTTCGAGGCCCGGGCCCGTTTTGTGTCGGATAGCTTTTCGGATTGCCACGATGCTTCGGAATATTAAGTTTGAGTAACGGGTCGAAGTTTCGGGCTCGGTTTAATTGTTTTAGGCTTATTGGGCCTATTGGGCCAAGTCGGGCCCAATTGGGTGTTCGGTTGGAGTTTGGCTTAAGTCTTGACAACGAATTCAGTTTGTGATGTTTTTATTTCATATCTTGGGTAGATTAATATATAAACTTATGCCGTTGGATTTTTTTATTGAAATAACCGGATATTTTATGATAACCTTTAACATATATATATATATATATATATATATATATATATATATATATATATTGACCTCGCAAATTCATTATTAACACTTCTTGAACGCTTATTAAAATATATACATTATATGTATATTTATTTTAGAATATCTGAACTTGGAAAATATATAATATTAATATATATTGTATCTTCTCGTACTATTTCGATAATCGCTCGGATTTGGCACACGTGCCATCCTCGACTTGTTTTGAAGTCCTCGCTCATTCGTTTTTATCGATCACGTTAGACTTGATAGTTTATAGAACACTCACTTATACTTGAATGCTTGTTAGGTGATTGATTGATTGCTTGCACAAGACTCGTTCTTGCTACTTGAATTAACTGTTTTATCTGGAAACTTTGCTGAGCAACCTAAGGTGAGTTTCACGGCCCCATTTTACTGTTTTAAATCATGTTGGGGGAGATTAACATGCAAACACTTGAACTGTTAGATATATATCACCTGAATGATAGTGGCACACTTATGATAAAGCCCTCACTTTATAGTTACTGTCAATGTGACATCAGCGGGAACTTATTTAGTAGATCTACTAGGTTTGACAGCCCCACCCGGGTCAGTCGCTCTGGTACGATTGGATATCGAACGGGTGTTATAAACTTCTTAGACTTAACGAGGCACAATTGAACTTGTCGAGCTTCAGTAACTGGATAGCTAGTTGATCTAGTCAAACGTGCACTGATTTCTTGAAAATAGTCTAGCTAACTATTGATATATTATCTGGATTTTACCGAACTGTTAAACTGATGAACTGATTAAACCTGTGAACTCACCAACCTTTGTGTTGACACTTTATCATGTTATATCTCAGGTCGCTAAACTGGATTGTCTGCCACGAGCTAGGATGCACCACATAAGGATTACTGTAAGGACCAAGATTTGTGGCTTGTGTATTAAATCATCGTTTGGCGGACTATTCTGAAGGCCTATGTGTTAGAATAGGTGAAAATAAGCTGGGTTATGGGTATATTGGGTCATTGGGCCATTTTAGATAGGTTTGGGCTTATTTAGAATGAGTTTAGGTGGAGTTTTATGGGCCTATATGGTCAAAAACGGGAATTAGTGGGTTATTAGGGTTACCAAAGATAGATTAGCTTGTTTTCCAAGCTAATCTCCCCCTATATATAGATAGCTTTAATTTGTAATTAGGGTTGGTTGCTCAATAGTGTTTTGCGACTTTGGTGTTCACGAAATTCTCTAGAGGAGAATTTCGAATTCGTGTATTGCAATCAGAGATTTCAACGTGTTTGTCTTCTAAATCGGTTTGTTTTATTATTGTGTTCATCGTTATTATTTAATATTTTTCGATTATATTTGAATCACTCGATTGTTTGGATTCCGCACTCTCAATCGAGATTGGATATCGTGTTTGGACCGTTTTCGGGACTTACAATTGGTATCAGAGCCAAGAAACGGTTGTTTCGTGGCTCGCACGATATCGATTCAAGAACGTCTAACGGTTTTCTTGAAGTTTTTGTGAGTTTCAGGTAATTTTCGACGCTAAGCTTGAGGTTCTCAATCAAAATTCCTGGTGGTTTCGTCTTTGAATTAGTGATTTCGTCTTTGTGGACGTGTTCTGCTTGTTTTCGTCCAAGAAGCAATTTTGAGAAACCGGATCTCGTTTCAATCAATCTCGGAATTTGCGGTGGATTGATTTGTTTGTGTAGTTTTTGTCCAAGTCAAGTCTGTTCCCGATCGAGATCCATATTATGGAAAGCGGATTTCGAAAAATCATTCCAAAAATAACATATTGAAAAACTTTTTCTACACGTTTAGAAATCATTTTCAATCAGGTTCACATCTCTGAAGAAGTTTTCGATCGGTAATACGGGTTCTCGATCAAGGTTTGGGGTTTACGATCGTCAGAGGTTTACTATCATCTGAGGTTCTCGAACAAGTTTACGAACAGCTTTTCGATTGTGTTAAGGGTTTACGACTGCATTTCACTCGTTTACGATCAAAGGAGGCTCAAATCTGTGAAGAGGTTTTCGCTTGTATCTCGGGTTTTCGTTGGTTCTCATTCGAGTTCAGGCTTTCAATTGTGATTCTCGATTGCATTCATGGTATTCGATCGTGTTGCGGTTTTCCATCGTGTTGAGGTTTTTGAATGAGGTTTTCAATCGTGTTGTTGTGTTCGATCGAGCTTCTGTTTTCGAATGCATACCTGATTTTCGTTCAAGTTTGGGTTGCGATCTAGGTGATTTTCGTTTTGTGGTCTTCGGTTGACGATTGTTTCAAGTTGATTTTCGGCTTGCCGTGGTTTGAATTTTCGATCGGTATTCTAGAAGCGTGTTGCAGGCTCTCTGAAATCTTAATTCACATAGGTAGAAGATAACCAAAATTACGATTATGCCATCCTGGTTTAATTCACGTAAAACATTGAATTTGATTTTAAGTTGCTATATTTACGGTATTGCCATCGGTATTTAATTAGATTGTGTGGTCCTGTTTCATCCGATTTCTGAAGCTGTAAACGGCCACTCAATTCAAGTGGGTGCAAATTATTTTGGACAGGATTTTGATCGTTGAATTTTTCTGCACCTTGTGGAGTAATTCGTCTTTTTATTTTCATATTTTTTTCTCCAAGTGTTTCAAGGTGTTACTAACGGTTTTATTTGTGAGTTTCTTGGGAGTGTTGTGCAGGTAACAAGTGTTGCAGAAGCAAGAAGCCCGTGTTCTATAAGCTATTCGATCGAAAATCTGTGGCTTGGACCCTTATTTCGATCGAAAAGTCCCTCCGTTGACCCTTTCCGATCGAGAAAGCCCCCTCAGTGGCTTTTCGATTCGTTCCTCTTGCTCGAAAAGTCCCCTAAGTGACTTTTCGACCAAGCCTGCCCAATCGAGAAGTCCCCTTTGTGACTTCTCGATCAGTTTCATCGATCGAAAAGTCCCCTCAGAGACTTTTCGATCCGACCCTTTCGATCGAGAAGTCCCCTTGAGACTTCTCGATCAGCCTTCATTGATCGGAAAGTCCCCTGAGACTTTTCGATCCATCGTGCTCCCTGATCGAAAAGTCCCCTTCGAGACTTTTCGATCCAGCCTTCACTTTTCGATCGCATCATACTTTTCGATCCAACCCTTTTCCGACCGAAAACCCACTTTCCGATCCAAAAGCTGCTTTCCGATCCGGTTGAGACTTTTTGATCTACCCTTTTCAATCCGATCAAGTCTTTCCGGTCCAATCAAAGACATTTATGGCATCCTTTCTACCAGGTAATTCTGTATCTACCAGCAGCTCTGAGGTATGTCTTAACCCTAAATGTCAATCTATTCTCAATGATTCTCAAGAATGGCAAACTAAGTTTTTCAATGAAACCCTAAATCGTGAATTTGTTGATAGAGAGTTGAGGGAATATAAGGGTAGAAGTAAAAACTTGAGTGAGAAACTTGAAGCTGCTAAAGTTGACATAAAAAATCTTCAAAGGGACTTAAGTAACAAAAACACATATCTGACAGTTGCTAATGAAGAAATTGCCACATTAAAAACTGAACTTGAGCAACTTAAAGGGCAATTAGAAACATCACAAACCAAAGTTGAGCAAAATGATAAGATTGTGTCTGAAATGATGAAGGCTAGCTCACTTTTCTACAACACAGACGCTCGAATGCGTCATGTAAAAGCCAACTCTGGTTTGGGTCTCGGTACTGAAATAAAAGATGAAAAATCCACCCATACAGTACCGATGCCCCTGATGCATGAAATGATCTCAGATTATGAGTGTTCTAAGACCAACTTGGATGCTAAAGCTGAGATTGAAAAGAAATTAGCAGCTTGTCCCATTAAAATTTCTGCTCCTGTTTCTAACATTACTAACACTTCTACTTCTTGTGCAGATAAAATAAATGAAGAAGCAGGTTCAAAGGGAAAAGGTGTTTGCTTTGAGAGTCAAAAGTTTCCAGTTTTTAAAACTGATAATTTTGCTTCAAAAAATTTTGAGTCTGAGTCAACATTTCCCAAGTCAAATGTGTTTGATGAATCTGTTACTTGTAGTGTGTTTAACTTTGGGAGATGTGATGCTGAACCTGTGAAACCCCTAAGAACTGTTAGAATTTTAAGAAGGGGTAAGGGACCACAAACTGATGTTCCCAAACCCACAGGTGATGTGAAAAAATCTGAGGATAGTGTGAACTGTCCCATTCAAAATGTGCAGAAAGTACGGGACGCAAAACCACAGGATTTTGTCCCGTACCCAGAGGTCAACTCTGCATATGACCAATTCAAACCGATACAACGGGAGTACGTTCTGACCACTAAGCCCCATGGTAAAGCCCTCTGGATCCATAAAAACGCTTCAAAGCCAACTTGGATATCCACTGGGCGGAACCAACCATAGGCTCCCGTGTATCCAAAGAAACAGTCCTGCCATGTGTGTGGCCAACCAGGACACATGGCAAGAAACTGTCTGCACCGTCCTTATGAGCCCTATTATCCTAAGAAAGTCCAACAAAAGACTGTCCCTTTGGGCCAAACACATGTTGGGCCAAAGCCCAAAGTTGGACCTTCAAAACCCAAGGTGCACAAACAAGCACCTCAGAGTCACAAAGTACAGCAGAAACCCAAGGCTCCTAAGCAATGGCCAAAGACCATTTTTAAAGAAAACAAAGCATCTCAGAAATCTGTCAAAACAGCTTGGAGACCAAAATCTGTTGAATCCCCGAAACCAGTTTTCAAATCTGTTTCAAAATCACCCATCCATCCAAATCCAGTTGGTTCAACTAAATCAAATGGTTGGAGGAAGGATGACAGGTGGAATGTTTCAAAGGTGGTAAACCTGTCTTTCAAGCCTACTGGAGTGTACAAAAAACACTCCAAACAGTTTCAAGAGGTAAAATTTCTAAAGAAAAATGAAACTAAAAATTCACCACCGAGAAAACCACAGGTTTTTGGGAAAGAAAATCACAAACCCAGAGATGTCAACAAAAAGGACATTCTCAGTCCAACCAAGGCAGCCACACCCCCAATCCTTGATGTTACCAAGGGAATGTTTTTAAAAGAAATTTCTTTCACTGACTCTTCAGGTATACCCAGAACCACAATGGCCTAGGTACTTATGGCTAACTGATCTCTCACCTTGTGCAGGAACAGTCAAGGAGGACTTTCATTAACCTTGTTTGTTTGTGATAGTGATTGTTCCAGGCACTAGATAGGAGGCATCTCTCTACCACATGACATGAAGATTTCAATGGAGGGTATGTTTCCTTGTGAGAGGTAAATCTGAGAAAATCAGCAGTAAAGGTAACACTGTCTGAATTGTTTATTTCTTGGCTGATTTGATGTGAAGTATGGTTGTGCATGAAACAAAACCCATTTCTGAAAAGTTTCAAAAGATAAACTTTGAAGGTTAGCTTGGCCAGTTTTTAGTACATATTAAGTATTGTGTCAGTGAGTGTTAAAAAAAAAAAAAAAAAAAATCAAAAAAAAACAAATCAAAAAAAAAATGTGTGTTGTTATTAAAAATCAAAAAGCAAGGGGAAGAATAGAAACGATGAAATTGTTGACCCCTCAAAATTAAATCCTCAAAATTAAATTGTGCTTTTTAATTTTTAATCTTTTGTTTCCTTTAGAAGGTGGGAAGTGAAATAAATTTCCGTTTTGGAGATGGCTGACACGCGTAAGGCAGATGTGAAAGACATGATCCATGGTGATATGCTGGTAGGCTCGGCTCTTTAATCTGAAAAGGTATGCGTTACACACTTAAAGATAACGTATGGCAGTTTGTTGGGTAACAGCACTTAGGTTAATTGCATTTCTATTTGACTGCATGTTCAAGTTCCCGATACACACGCTTGTCTCCAAGAGTGTGAAAATGAGCTCAAAAAGTCGGTGTCCCCTCTGCTTTGCGTGAGCAATGACCTGGGGATGCTTCGCGTGTATGTAAGGCTCTCCTCTGCTTTGCGTGAGCAATGACCTGGAGTTGTCCATACATACGTGCTTCTAGATCACCTAAAATAAAAAAATATATATATATAAAAAAAATTGCATGTATACACCCAAAAGATGCCAAAGAGCACATCAAAAGAGACCCTCAAGAGTCCAAATCTCTCAGCCTTTGTCACTGATGAGAGCATTATCAAAAATGTTTCAAAAATTCAGTTGACTTTGTATATTATACCCAAAAATCTTTGTGATCTATTCTTTCTCTTCTCAACCAAGTCTCGAGCTCAGTTTCAAACTTCTGGATCAGGTTGTGAAAATATGTGGTAGGGAATTTATGTGCTTGATAGTGTGTAATAACATGTACCTAGGATTTGTTGAAACCCACTTGCTGTTCATAATTAATGCACCAATAAAAGATAATAAAGTGACAAACAGCCTGATTAAGAAAAGGGTTTGAGTTTAAAGTGGATCAGTATATTGGCAATCACCTGGACGTGTTCGAGTAACAGAAGCTGAAAAGGGTTCCTCAGTCAGATTCATACGGTTTGATCCCATAGAAACCTTCTCGTTTAGTAATTTGGTATGTTTGTTTTTATTTTTATTTTTCTTTTGTATTATCTTAAGTTTTTATTGTTTATTTTTCAACCATGGCCAGGTTAATTTAAAGGTTTTAATAAGTTCTTTTTGGGTTTTGTGCAAGAAGGTGTGACCTCCCCCTCGGGTTCAGGGGAAGTTGTTTGGTTAAATAATGCTAACCCGATAACCAGTCATCATTGTCTGGTTAGTGTTTGTTCCATGTTGTGCATGACAGGTTAAATGAGATGTCATGGAGAAGAAAAGTTAATGAGTGTTGCTACTGTTTGTGTTGAAGAACCAGCCGGAAAAGGACTTACCCTATGCTCAGGGGAAGTTTGTTGGTTGTTCAAGTAAAGCGTCCAAAGACACCGTTCTCAGGTTTAGGGGAAGCTAATTGAAGAAAAGATGCAGAGTAGTCACAAATGCCAAGACAGAGGTTTTCAAAATTTATCCTCTGAAGTCTCATGCAAGTCAAGACAGTTACTGATGATTCAGCAAGGACTCAACGGTTTTCAAGAAGAAGCAAGTGCATGAGAATCCTCCTCTCATTACTTGTTTGTCATTTGAAGTCCAAGCTGATGCTGATTGAGAGAAAACTCCCAGAACTCGACCGTTGCTGCCCAATGAAGATCGTTCAAGAAAAGAATCTTCACCAACCCATGTTCAAGCCAAGGAGAAGACTGAAGTCTGAAGATTGAAAGTAGAAGATATTTAATAGCACAAGCCAAGGGGAAGATTGTAAGGACCAAGATTTGTGGCTTGTGTATTAAATCATCGTTTGGCGGACTATTCTGAAGGCCTATGTGTTAGAATAGGTGAAAATAAGCTGGGTTATGGGTATATTGGGTCATTGGGCCATTTTAGATAGGTTTGGGCTTATTTAGAATGAGTTTAGGTGGAGTTTTATGGGCCTATATGGTCAAAAACGGGAATTAGTGGGTTATTAGGGTTACCAAAGATAGATTAGCTTGTTTTCCAAGCTAATCTCCCCCTATATATAGATAGCTTTAATTTGTAATTAGGGTTGGTTGCTCAATAGTGTTTTGCGACTTTGGTGTTCACGAAATTCTCTAGAGGAGAATTTCGAATTCGTGTATTGCAATCAGAGATTTCAACGTGTTTGTCTTCTAAATCGGTTTGTTTTATTATTGTGTTCATCGTTATTATTTAATATTTTTCGATTATACTTGAATCACTCGATTGTTTGGATTCCGCACTCTCAATCGAGATTGGATATCGTGTTTGGACCGTTTTCGGGACTTACAATTACTATTACCATGCATGCATCATAGACTTATTTATTTATCGAACTTATTAAATTTTGGTTTGCGCATGTTTTGGCGCTTGAACAATTATTACAACTTTGTCGATTACGCTTCCGCATTTAAAAACTCATTTACTCTGGTTTTACTTTTACATTGCATATAGACTGTTCGTATGGCTAATGTGTTTGATCCTGGTTTGTCACGCTCCCTGCGGCGCGTTGTCGCACGTGGGATTTTTGGGGGTGTGACACAAGAAGCTTTTAAACAATACACAAGACAATCTATTTATAGTGTTGTAATATGATGGGCCGAACCTCAGGTTCGGACTAGGTTTGCATGTGTCTGAACTTGGAGTTTGCCCAAGGTTAGGTCACAAACAAACTTGCACATCTTGTCTTGCATTCGATACTTCGCATGACGATCAAGAACTGTGTATCAACAAACTCCCCCTCGGCATGTGTAGTATCAATTCCTTCATTAAAATTTGTATCTTGTATCCTCAATCAAACTCTTCCTCAATTGACGATGAATCTGACCTTGAATACTATCGTGTGTAATTTATATATCAACAATCTTCAGAAGACTTGAAGTTGTGATGTTCTCTTTCCACTTAGAAACCTGCCAACATAAATAATCTTGGCGCAAAACGTCTCTTCGAGACTCCAAGATATTATGTTTTTTTTCTTTTTAAATTTAATTTCGTATTCCGTGTTGATCAATCGAAAAGAAATAAAAAATAAAATCTTTTTGATTTTTAGAAACTTTACATCAAAACACACCTAAAATCTTTTTGGTATTTTATGATATGAAAAGTAAATGCAGTACAGAATCAGACACTATTTTTGTCTTTTGTGAGAAAGATCACAACTTGGGATCATATTGGACATAACATGCTGAACTACACTTCGATTTCGATTATTATAACACATAAGCCATGTCGATTGCAGATATAATTTGTCCAACTTTAAACTCAGGCAAAATCATACTTATAACATCCCGATATGTTAAAGTATTGATTAGATTTGCTTTGACCAGTGTACCCCACACTATCAGACATACTCAGATATGCTTTGCTTATCACATTTTTGTGATTTCATTTATGATTTATCACATAATGATTGTATACATGATATAGTAAACTGTGTTCCATGCAAAAAGAAATAAGAACGTTAAATCGTCTACCTTAAGATCGATCTTTCGATACGCAGATAAGGCCTCGGATTTAACAAAAAAAGAAAAATAAAACAAGTTAAAATTGTATAACCCAACAACAATCAGGTCGGTCTTGTGGACACGCAAAGAAAGTCCGGTGAGTTATACGAAACACCAAAGAAAATAAAGCAGAACGTCAAACGAACAACAATCAGGTCGATCTTTCGATACGCAGAGAAAGTCCGATCGTTTCACAAAATAAAGAAAATCAAACAAGTTTAAATCTTTCCAAAATGAACACATGTATACGCAGTGAATTATCATTTTATCTTTCACATATCTTTTTCTTGATATATCTTGATATACGCATCAAGATGTTGTTCACTAGGTCAAGCATTAGATTTAGTGTATATCACATTTGAATACTTTCTGAGTTGCCGAGCCTACCTTACACATCAATCAAATGGTCTTATGACTTTTTCATCTATTTTATCCATGAGCCAGACGATGTAAGCTAATGTACCATCATTTCCCAATCATGTCGGATACAATTTCTCATTTTTCAATGTTTTTGTCTTTATAAATTTCTCCCACTAAAAATGACAACTCTATTTATAGATTTTTATTTTTAGCATTTGAAAAACAACTCACTATTTTTGTAATTTGCAGAAACAACTCCCCCTCAGAATAAGATAGAGTGAAAAACAAATCAGAAATTGAGCAACCAACACGAATACTTGCCGTTTTAGCATTTTGAAAACAAGATTGATTTTGAAATTTAATTTAAGTTAGCACAGATATTTTACAATCAGCAATTTTCCAATCACCGAAAGGTCTTCCTGAAATACCTACTGACACAAGATAAAACATTAGTCGCTATGGGATCGACCCAATTCAACAACGTCAGGTCGTCCGGTGTCCTCCACATAGTCATTGTGGACCTTGGAAACAATCTTTGGTTTCCATATCTTTAAAGATTTTGATTTTTGATCAGAACCAGACTCAGTATCAACTAGCGTACTCGGTTTAGACCAAGACGGCTTACGAGTTAATTTTACCTTTGGAGACCATGGTTCATTAAAAATTTGACCTTTGTTATCCACGTATTTAGCAGTGTTGTGGACATATGCAGTCGTCGGAGAATCAGCACGATGTCCTGATTGACAACATGCATAACAAAGTCTTTCTCGAAAAATATTTGGAAATTTTTTTGAATTTATTAAAACCAGATGAATATTCAGAATGAAAGTTATCAAAGAAATCATCATAGGAATCATACCTAGGAGATGGACTCCTTGAAGATGATGACCTTCCAGAATAATAAGAATTTTATTTCAGAGGAGGTGATTTCTTTGGAACTTTAACTTTGGAAATCCGCGTAGCTTTTTCTGGCTTCTTAGCTTGAACCGGTGCTTCCTTGACCTGAAAACCCAAACCTTTGTGTTTATAACCTGGTGTCTTTAATGAACTTGAAGAAGAACCAAAAACTTCTCTCCCATTAGCTTCTCTAGTGAATTTAGCTTTGATGTCTTTCAGTTTATTCTTCTCAACCAAAACTTTGTCTTCTTCAGTTGCAGATGAAGTACTTACACCACTTTTATCAAAAACTTGTTCATTTTCTAGAAAAATAGACTTTGAGCTAAACTTCGGAGCTTCACCCAAAGATTTTTCCTTTTTCTTAGACTTTAACTTCTTCTTCTTGGATGCAATGGCAAACTTCGAATAATCATGCAATCCGTCTTTAGGATCAAGCGGAGCAGACGTAACCTCAGATAGATCCACCGGTTGAGGAACCATGTGAATATCATCCTTCTTAGAACTATCCTCACTCCTATCCTGCTTGTATAAGAAATTCAGCAATGTCGGGGACAAATTGCAATTCTTCACTTGCCTTTGTAACTCCAAAATTTCCAACTTCAATTCAGAGATTTTCTGTTGAGCATCAAACACTTCTTTTTATGACTTGATGAACTTTGCATTGAGATCTTCATATTCTTACGTTTGCAACTTTTGGATCGCACATTCAGCAAACAATTCTTCAAGAACACTTTCTCTTTTCTTCTTGTAAATCTCAACATCTTTTGTCAAAACTTCATTTTTATCCCGATAAAGAATATTTTCATCTTGAAGAATACAAATTTTATTTTTTAATTTCTCAATTGTGGCAGCAAATTCAATCACAAGAGCATTGACATTTTCATACTTTTGTTGAACCGTATAACTCTTTTCAAACAAATTTTCAAAATCTTGTGCTGCATCTAAAGCTTCAGCTTTTGCTTTTTCACATTCTTCTGCCAATTTACTCTTTTCTTCCAAAACAGCATCATGAACATGGACCAATGCATAATATTTCTTCTGGAATTCTTCCAAATCTTTCTTGAGGACTACAATTTTTCCAGACAATAATTCAGAATCTTTCACAAGAGTTGCATTCTTCTTTCCTAATCTTACACACTCAAGACATTTTGAACTCTCAACCTTTTGACTTTCAACCATCTTAACTGGAACTTCATCAATCAAAGATATTTGGGAACTTGAATCAGAAGCAGTTAAGACATCATCATCAACATGACGAGCTGTTAAAGCGATAGTAAATGGAGCATTTTTTTATTTTTGCTTCAGAATCTGCATTCCAAGCAAATTCATCTGGATGCCAAAACACCTCTGACAGTTTTTCGTCAAAATAAACAGATTTTTCTTCAACCTTGGGAGCTTCATTTGGTGAATGAATAACCAAATGAGCATGTTGACCAGATTTCAATTTATGTTCAGTGGAACTTGGACATTCTCGTGCAAAATGTCCATAAACAGAACACTTATAACACTTAATCCAATTTCCATCCTGATTCAATCTTTTATTGCCAGTTCTATTGAAAAATTTCTTCGTTCTTTGAACTAACATAGCATCCTGCCAGTTCAAATCCATTTATTCTAAATAATCATAATCTATTTGATCGTAATATTTATTTCTCAATTCGGCATTACTAACAGCACCAGTAAAAACCCCAAAATATGAAGAAACCAATGCAGACATTAACGCATTATAATCATCGGTAGTTTGAGCCGATAAAGTATTCTGAATTGAAGAACTAGGAACATAAATAGTACAACCAGCAGAATAACTATGAGTTTCTGATTTACCTGCAATGAATGTTGTAGGAGGTGCGGAACTAAGAATATTAGATTTCCCAGCATTCATCATTGAATCATTGTCACCACAATACACTGCAGGATTTTGAACTTGTGTAGGAAGTGACTTGTTCACCATTAACTCCATATCCCTTGCCTAGATTCTTTGAACCAGATCATTAAATAACAATCCTGAATATTCCTTATCATGAGTGATCATCATCACATAATTCTCCCATTTCTCAGGTAATGCTTCCAAAATCTTTTCTTTCATATTAGCTTCTTCCTTTGTAAGACTTACCAAACGCATTTCACTTATTAAGTGAGCAAATCTTGCAATCAGATTTGGAATTGATTCGTTTTGATAATGCTTGAAACTATCAAATTCCTTTTTTAAAACCTTTTGTTGAATTTCTTATATCGGTCATTGCCATCACATCGCTTTTCCAAAGCATCCCACAAACTCTTTGATGTGTAGTTACCCGAAAATTGATGTAGTAACTCTTTAGGCAAAGCCATTGTCAAAGTACAATATGCTTTCTTTTCAGCTTGATATGCTTTCTTTTGTTCAGATGATATCTTTCTTTGAAGTACTGGTTCCCCGGCTTCATCTTTAGGATAAACATATTGATCAGTAAATGACAACCACATATCAATATCATTAGTATCAACGTACGCTTCAAATCTTTTAACCCAACTATGATAATTTTCTAATTTTAACAATTTGGGAACTTTCTGACTTGTTCCGATTTCATTATCATAGTTCATCATAGTTTGCATCGTTGCTTGAACCGAATTTTGAATAGCTGCAAACGCTTGAAAATTAGACATTTTGTAAAACTGGTTACTGTTCACCCGAACCTCTTCCGAAACTCGTCTGAACTTTGTCCGAACCTGATCCGAACAGAAATGAACCGAACTCTCTCCGAACCTAAACTTCGGAATATCTAACCAATACAAAACCGAACGTGTTCCGAACCTTGTACGAACCTCAGCCGAAATATGTCCGAACGTAACCCGAACCTTGACCGAAACAAGAATCAACCGAACGTTGTCCGAAACTGGAGTTCGGAGCGGTTATTTCTGAGTTGTCCGAACCTCAAACGAACTCGGACACTCTCAACTCCATTTTTGTGATTTTCAGAGTTTTTGGATGAGATTTTCGACAGGAATTCTAGTAAACTCAATAGAAACATTCGAGAATAAGATTTTTCACGAAAGACACACTCGAGAAGATCAAACGAATTCAAAAAAGATACTCATTTTTGAAAAACTTGGGATTTTGACTCAAAACTTCGAAAAATAGTGATCTCCGACTAGTAGAAAGAACCGAATGCTCTGATACCACTACCACTTGAAAATGCGTGAGCGTATGATTGTCTACTCAATCATATCAAAATCAATCTTAAACAAGGATGACACGAGATGTAAATACAAAGGATTTGTATTAGACCACAGAGAAGCACCACAGAGTTCACATACAAGATATGACCAAGAAGCTTTTAAACAATACACAAGACAATCTATTTATAGTGTTGTAATACGATGGGCCGAACCTCAGGTTCGGACCAGGTTCGCCTGTGTCCAAACTTGGAGTTCGCCCAAGGTTCGGCCACTAACAAACTTGCACATCTTGTCTTGCATTCGATACTTCACATGACGATCAGGAACTGTGTATCAACAGGATGCGATTGCAGAAAGGTGTGAGGGTAATGACCAATATAAAAACACTCAAAAGAAAGTTTTGAAGAAGGAGTTTGATAATTTCGGGCATTGCGAGAATGAGAAAATCCGAGATTTGATTGCAAGATTTTCACATTTGATAAATGAACTTGATGTGGTAGCTGCCAAGAAAGATAATGATGAATTGAAAGAGAAAATTCTGGAAGCTTTACCCGAAAAGTGGGAAAATTATGTGATGATGTTGACTAATGATCCAAGTTACTCAAATTGGACATTCAATCAATTAACTAGCAAGTTACAAGCATGCGAAATGGAACTGATTGTGAAGAAGTCAGCACATCCTTCTGTTTAAAATCCTGAAATATATTTTGGAGAAAATTGTGCTACCGTGCATGCTAAAGCAAAGTCACATTCTAGTTCAAGCATTTATCCACCAACAATAGCTTTTCTTGCTGGAAAGTCTGAAAATAATAGTTATTCTCCAGGTTGCAGTTTTACTATTCCTGATAGATCAACAAACAAGTCTACTTCTGCTCAAGCAACTGAAGAACTAGCTGCTTTGTTGTCTACTTTCATATCATCTTCGTCTCGATCAATTTTTAGTCAAATTGTTCAATCTGTATTGTTTGGAGACGATTTAAATCAGTTGGATGAAGATCAATTGAATAAACTCGATCTAGAATGGCAGTTTGCTATGGTAGTGGAGAAAGGAAGGTGATTCATGAAGAAACATGGCAAGACATCTATTCTTCAAGGATGAAAGCTTGGTTTGGATAAACAAATGATTAAATGTTTTAAATGTGACAAATATGGACATTTTGTTCGGGATTGTCCTCAATCGTCATCTGACAAGGGTAATTCTGATAAGCATGGTCACGATAAAGACGCAAAGGCTTTAGTGGCTGAGGAAGGTTTTGATTGGTCTGCAGATTTTCCACATGAATCAGCATTTTTAGTTCACTCTCCAGAAAATTATGGATTGATGGCAAATATTGAGGTTGAGTCGAGTGGGTATGCATCTGAGACCAGTAAATCTGAAACAAGTGATTCTGAAGGTAATCGTTATGAGTCAACTTATGAATTTTGTGCTCAAAAGGATAGAAAAATTCAAGAATTGATTCAAGAGAAAGAAGGGTTGGTTGTTTGTATGAAGACAAAGGAAGAAGAATTAGAAAGTCTCAAGAAGAAGTATGAAGATTCTGATGAGATTCTCAAGATAAATGAGAAATTAGTCAAAGAAAAGAATGTTTTGATGGAAGAGTTTGTTAAGCTTCAGACTAAATTGGATGAGGTGGTTAGTGCAAATAAAGAACAGATTTTGAAGTTACAAACTGAAAATGAAGAGTTGGTTAAAAGTGTTGAGAAGTGGGAGAATGAAGCAAAAGATGCCATTGGTGATTTTGATGTCATAAATCAACTACTCGCTGAAGCAATTTTATGATGAACTCAAGAAAGCGTTTGATGAAGTTAGTGCTGTCGAAAACCAACATCAATTAGTTTATTCTGAATTACAAGACAAAGTTATCAGTTTAATAGAAGAAAATAAATTGTTGAAAAGAAATATTGAGATTCATGAGGGCCGAGTGAAGAAAATTACTCAAGAAGTTTATGATGCCCATGACCAGATGAGATAGGAAATTTTTTTGTCTAATAGAGCTTCAGAGAAATTGATTGATTCAGAAAGAGCATTAGGTGAAGCTCAAAAGAAGGTAGCTGATTTGAATGTTGAAGTTTTGAATCTGAAGAGGCAAAAGAACAATTTGAAGAATTCACATTCTTTCACAAATTACTTGTGCAAAGATGAGAATTTCAAGAAGGTTTTTGGAAGCGAAGAGCATAATCATATTCCACATCCAGTTGTTCAATCTAATGCTCTAGCTGATATTCATTCTTCTGATATCACTAGAGATTATTCTGAATTTGTGTCTGAGAAATATGAAAAGAAGAAACCAAAGCCTTCAAATAAGAAAGTGGACTCTTCAACATCTGGTGCACCCACATTTGTTAAATTTGTTTCTGGTGGAACTGGTGTAGTTGATAAAGAAATTTCTGATAACAAGATGGTAGAGAAAGATGAAAAGATGGTGTCTGATGAGAAATTGGCTGGAAAATTGGTTAAAGCTAACAAGTTGAAGGATATTAAAGCTTTATTCAATCACACTGCTAAAGCTGGTCTTTTAAGTTCTCAAGTCGATTTAAGCTACTGGTTTACAAACTTTCTGGTTTGGGTAGTGAAGGCAAAAAGTTTGAGAAGAAAAATCAGAAAAATGTGTCAAAGAAGGTTAAGAAAGAAAAGAAAGACACTAGTTTGGATCAAATTTATCACCTGGCTCAAGTATTCATTTCCACCATGGAAAAGGGAATTGGAGGCAAACAAAAGAAGCAGGATTCATCTGAAAGTTCTTCAAAAGAATATTCATCTGGATCTAATTCTACCCCTCGAACTCCTACTTCCAAATGGGTGCATGCGAACAGGTTCCAGGTTTTTGATGATTCAGATGATTATGACTCTTATGATAGATGTCCCTCATTTCAGGACAAACCACAATCTCAACGATCTTATCGTTTGTGCTATCAGTGTCACCGAAAGGGACACATGGCAAAGGATTGTCCTGAAATGGCAAAAAGATCATTTTCTAACAAATCTGCCACCTTTATCGATGAATCAGGCATGATTTTTACTGAGTCTACACCTTCCAAGACAAAATCTAAATCAAAACAATTTTTTAAAATTGATTCAAGTGTTGGTGATTCAATACATGATGATGACTCTGTTAAAAATGAAAAAACAAAAATGCAGTGGCGACCTAAAGTGGTTAGCACGGCTGCAAGTGATTTTGTGGAAGACACTGGTCGACCATAAGATGTGTGCTTCAGGTCATTTAAGTACTAATCTTTAAAACCAGTGTGCAGGTTTCTTCAAGAAGACCTGTCGGTGATTGTTCAAGCAGTTATTGATAGTGGAGTCTCATGCTTAACTTAAATTTAATGTTCATCTTACAAAAATTGACAGTTTTTCTGAATGCTAAACTAATGAGGTATCAGTATCGATTGGTCAATTTTCTCTCTTTTACATTCTGTATGTAGCTTAGTAAGAGAAAATTGAAAAACCTAAAATAATGTCTTTGTGTTTTTGTTAAAATGAAAATCCAAAAATAGAGTTTTCATTTTAAGGGGGAGAAAATGGAAAAATACAAAAACATTGAAAAACAAAAAATTCAAAAACATTGAAAAATTAGAAATTGTATCCGACATATTTGGGAAATGATGGTACATTGGCTTACGTGTCTGCCTCGTGGATAAATTAGATGAAAAAGCCATAAGATCATTGTTTGATGTGCTTGGTAGGCTCGACATTAAATCAGAAAGTATTCAGATGTGATAAACACATTAAATACAATTGTTTGACCAAGTGAACAACATCTTCATGCGTATCTCAAGATACAAAAAAATATGTGGAAAAGAAAAATGAGAAGTCACTGTGTATACATGTGTTCATTTTGCAAAAATTTAAACTTGTTTGATTTTCTTTATTTTGTCAAACGATCGGACTTTCTCTGCGTATCGAAAGATCGACCTGATTGTTAATCATTTGACGTTCTGCTTTATTTTCTTTGGTTTTTCGTATAACTCATCGGACTTTCTCTGCGTGTACGGGAGTACCGACCTGATTGTTGTTGGGTTATACAATTTCAACTTGTTTTTATTTTCTTATTTTGTTAATCCGAGGCCTTATCTGCGTATCAAAAGATCGACCTTAAGGTAGATGATTTAACGTTCTTATTTCTTTTTGCATGGAACACAGTTGACTAAATCATGAATACAATCATTATGTGATCAAATCACAAATGAAATCATAAAGTGTGATAAGCAAATACATATCTGAGAATGTCTGATAATGTGGGGTACACTGGTCAAAGCAATCTAATCAATACAATAACATATCCATATGTTATGAGTATGATTGTGCCTGAGTTTAAGATGGACAAATTATACCAGCAATCGACGTGACTTGTGTGCTGAAGTAATTGAAATTGAAGTGTAGTTCAACAAGTCATGACCAATATGATCCCAAGTTGTGATCTTTCTCGCAAAAGACAAAAGTAGTGTGTGATTCAGTATTTCATTTTTGTATTGCATTTACGTTTTTCAGCTGAAAAATCCAAAAAGATTTTAGGTGTGTTTTAGCATAAACTTAGAAAAGTCAAAAAGATTTTCAGTGTGTTTTGATATAAAGTTACATAAAGCCAAAAAGATTTTGTTTCTTATTTGTTTTCGACCGATCGATACAAGATACAAAATTATGATTTCAAAACTATATCTTGGATTCTCGAAGAGAATTTTTTACGCCAAGATTAAATTAAATTTCGAAAGAAAAAGAAAGCGCGTTTCTGTCTTCTGAAATTGCAGGTTTCTGCGTGACAAAACTCAAGCATGGTGAAAGGGGGAGTATGTAATATCTTTCATAAGTGGATCTTGAAGTTCAAAGATTGTTCAAGATTGATCCAGCCATGCAAGCTCTATTTCTGACAAGATTTCAAGTTGAATATCGGATGCAACTATGCTGAAGATTAAAGACTGAAGCATAGTTAGATAGATAGATACATAGATACACTACACGTCAAGGGGGAGTTTGTTAGAGCATATTCCTATGCTACGTTGTGTCTCGTGTATTGTATCTAGTCTAGAGCGTCTGTGTAAGTCAAAGTAGTCAACATCTATTAGAGGCCGTACCATATGGTCCACCGTACCAGTTGGTGCGGGCGTACCAACTGGTACGTAATGTGGTACGCTGCTTTTAATGACTACTATAAATAGTTCGTGTTAGAGAGAGTTAAGAAGTTTGGTCATTCTTCATCTTCTTAACTGTGTGTTCTGAGTG
Source organism: Deinandra increscens subsp. villosa (assembly GCA_039602395.1). NCBI lineage: Eukaryota > Viridiplantae > Streptophyta > Magnoliopsida > Asterales > Asteraceae > Deinandra > Deinandra increscens. The sequence continues at coordinate 67,637,406 of JBCNJP010000009.1, read as the reverse complement.
TGTTTCTCTCTCTTCATTGTAATCTCTAAGTGAATCAATAAAGCAAAGCTTTATTTACATCTGTGTTCATTGATTAACCGAATCATGCAGTTGTTTCCGTGGTTTTACACGGACATTTTCTTTTTCTTGTGTGATTACACTTGTGTTTATCACATAGTGTTTTGAATTCATGATACCATCAACTGTGTTCCTACAAAAAGAAATAAGAATGTTAAATCGTCTACCTTAAGGTCGATCTTTCGGTACGCAGATAAGGCCTCGGATTAACAAAATAAGAAAAGATCAAACAAGTTGAAGTTGTATAATTCAACAACAATCAGGTCAGTCTTGTGGACACGTAGAGAAAGTCCGATGAATTATATGAAACACCAAAGAAAATAAAGCAGAACCTCAAGCGAACAACAATCAGGTCGATCTTTCTATACACAGAGAAAGTCCGATCGAAGAAGTTTCTTTCAATTTTCGATTTCGAATTGTATTCTTGTGAAAGAAATAGCGAAGTTGAAAAAACACCTAATCTTTCGAATCTTTACCTAATCTTTCGAATCTTTGTTTGAGAAAACAAAGAAAATCAAGCAAGTTTAAATCTTTTCAAAATGAACAAATGTATACACAATGACTTCTCATTTTCTTTTCACATATTTCTTTTTTTAGGTCATGAAATACACTTCAAGATTTATCCACTAGGTCAAGCATAAGCATTTAATATATACCACATTTGTATACTTTTTGATTTCTCGAGCCTACCTAGCACATCAAGCAATGGTCTTATGGCTTTTTCATCTACTCTATCCATGAGTCAGACACGCTAGTCAATGTACCATCATTTTTCAATGATCAATGATCAATTTTTTAATTTTCTTTTTAATATATTTTGCATTACGATTTTTCCCCTTAAAATGAAATGAATTTTTTTTTTCAAATGCAAAGACACTATTTTTGGTATTTCCAATTTTCTCCCCCTAAAAACAAAATCTCCCCCAAAACTAGAAACGAAAACTAAAGAAAGAAAATTGATCAATTGACACTGATACCTTGCAGTTTTAGATTTGAAAAATCATGTGATGATTTTGAATCTTTGTAATTTAAGCCTCGATACTTCACTATCAGCAAATTTACAGCTCCCAATAGATCTTCTTGAAGTACCTGCATTCACTGGACATAAATGATTAGCTTTCAAAAGAACCGAAGCGCAAAGCTTTCGGTCGTCCAGTATCTTCAGAAAAATCTCCAGTGGCCTTACAACCCTATTTTGGCCGCCACTGGATCTAAGGTGTATCACTTGTTATAGAGCTACCATCAGATGATGGACTACCCACATTTTTATCAAATTTAGAAAAATATTTTCTTGAAAAATGTGTGGGTTTTGGCTCATTAACAACTCTGCCATATGGATCAATTATTTTGGCAGATTTACCACTAGATGAAGACTTGTCAGACTCTGGACAAGAACCTTGAATATGACCCCCTTTATGACATTGAAAGCATCGATGACGATCAGTAAATTCATTTATCGATCTATCAGCATAAGTGGTCTTAACAAATGGTTTCTTCAGCTTTCTTGTCCTGGAATCCTGAAAAGTATAAGAAACAAAATGATCATAAAAACCATCATCACAAGGTAACCTGCTTGTCGATACCCAGTGTGAGGTCAGATTCCTGAAATTATTAGGAGACGAAAATGAAAAACTCTAGACGAATAAGAACTAGTCTTTGGAGAATATGTAGAGGTATTCTTCATTTGCTTTGAATTCCTGATGCTTTCTTGAGAATTTGAACCTAACTCATTTGCAAACTTAACAACAAAAACTTTTTCAAACTAATACAGCTGGTTAATATTTGCATCAACACCCTTATCCTCAGTTGAAACATTCTTATCAACCTTCTTACCAGCTTTTTGATCACCATTCTTAACAATCTTCTTTGCAACATGCTTCTTCTTCTTCTTTATCTTTGACTTCTACTTTTCTTCACCAACCAAAACCTCTGAATATTCAAAACCCAGACCACCATTGTTCAGATTAGATTTATCTTTTCCATAATTTTATGGTTCATGTCCTTGTTTGGCAAGTTTTGAAAATGCAGCTTTAATCGAAGTAAGATCATCGGTTTTGGCAAGCAAAGATTCATCTATATCAATTATGTAAAACTTCTGAACCGGTATTTTTTTATTCACTTCCATAAAATACCTTTTTCTTATCCAAGAAAGTAGATTTCGAATCAAACTTGGGTGCTTTGTTAAGATTAAATGGTGCTTTATCGTGTTTCTTAGATTTATATTCTTCTTGTCAAAAACAGGATCAACAAATTTAGAATAATTTTAAACTTCAAAAGTTGGAAAAGCACCAGATGAAGAAGTATTCATAAAACTGGAGCGAGAACCTGATGAAGATTTGCATTTTTAGCACTTTCTTCACTTTTCTTCAGTTTAAACAAATAACTCAGAAAAGTCAGAGAATTGTTATATTTCCTCAACTATCTTTGTAACTCCAAAATTTCTATTTCAATCTTAGAAATCTTGGTATTAGCATCTTTCAACTTTGTTTGAGATCCGATGAGCTCCTTAGGAAAGACATCACATTCAAATTTGTGTCTTCTTCTCAAATCACATTCCACTAGAACCGCCTTGGTAATCTTCTCAATTTTGTTTTGATAATCGGAAGCATCAACCTGCAGAACTATATTTTGATCTTTTAATAAAGCAATTTCATCACGTAATTTGGCGAGTTCTTCTTGAAGACTGATAAATTTTCAGCAGCTTCAGCGACGGTATTTTCATGTTTTCAAAATAGTACTCTTAACAACCAAGTCATCAAAATTTTCCTTAGCATCTGTTTGATCAGCCTTTGCTTTGTTACATTCTTCAACTAACACCTCTTTTTCTTTCAATAAAACTTCCTTAACTTTAGCAAATTCATCACAATCTTTCTTTGAAGTTTCCAAACTTCCTTTCATCCTTTTCAATTCATCATCTAACAAACTCTTTTCTTCTAATAATGCAACATTCATACTGACTAAATCAACACAAGCTTGACACTTTGAATATTCTTCTTTTTTAACTTCTATCTCAAGTTCACGACTTCTTTGATCAAAAGTTTCACAACTGCTTGGATCATACTCAGTATCAGTTACACATTTGGTAACTTTATCTAACTCTGAATTTTGAGAAATTTGAACTATGTGGTCCTCACATTTTATCTTTAATGTATCCCATAAAGTTTTTGAGCTCAAACAATCCGTGAACTGGGACAATAGGTCTTTTGACAATGCCAAATTGATAAGTTCATGTGCTTCTTGTTCTGTATCAAATTGCTTCCTTTCTTCAGAATCAAGATGCCATTACATTTTAAGTTTCCCATGAGAATCAGTTGGATAGACATATAGATTCTTAATCGGAATCCACAAGTTTGCATCCATAGCATCAATGTATTCTTTAAAAGTTGTAACCCAACTATGATAATCTTCAAGTTTAACAAGTTTGGCACTTTCTAAGTGTGGCTATCCACAAATCTTTAAATAGCAATCATTTTGAAAATGTAAAATCTGGTATAAAAAAACTTCAAATGCCAAAACGGAGGTCTAAGACATGGAATTTGGTTATCGAAACGGATGAAATTCGCCATAAGGCTTGTAAAAGTGTAGATCTCTTCGAGATGGTCGTTTTGGCTGGAATTTGCTCTTGTAACTCAAAACAGAACTCGAGTTACGTCAGTTTTAGCGAAAACTGGTAAACTGCCACTGAATGACCCAGATAACTGAATGAAATTCTTAGCCGAATGATTAGTGAATGATCTAGACCGAATGATTATTGAATGAAAGTCATAGCCGAGTGAAGATTGAACAGTTGAATAAACTGATTTGCCGAATGAACTAAAAAGAAAATTAACACACTGAATGAAGTACAACAGTTGAATGAAAGTGATTCGCCGAATGAACAACATTCGGTGAATGAAATCAAATAATGACCGAGCGAATGAAAACTTAAGCTTGTCGAATGAACGACGAATGAAACTAGATTTTCATTCGGTGAGACATTTTTTTACCATAACTTTCTGATTTTTGCGAACTTTAAGAAACAGCTTTATCAAAAAATGATCTAAATCATATTTAGCACAATCTGATAGGATTGGAATTTGAAAACTTTGACTTTTGCAAAATTGATTTTCGAAAAATCTCCAAAACTTGATGTCTGAGCAACCAAAAGCTCTGATACCACTCGAAATTGCCCTGAGCTGATCTTGTTTAATGTTTCAAATATGGAAAGTGACAGAATTAGTAAATATAATGTTAAGATTTATTTCACCAAATGAACTGGATAGACACAGCCCCACCGAATGAAAACTCAACTAGCAACAGTTCTAAATGCGGAGAATGAGTCTTCTATTTATAGCAGATCTCCCACCGAATGAACTCATTCGGTGGTCATTCGCCACTCATTTGGTGGCTCTCATTCTCCCGTACAAAATACAATGAGTCACTCAAAACGCTCTAGCAACTGTTACAACAAGACACGATACATCATCTGACACATAGACACTATGTACTAACAATTCAATTCATGAATTCTACCGTTGTTAACTCAATTTCGGTTGATGAACTTGACTTTTTGTTATCCAACATTTGATGCATGGATTTGACTTTTGTTTGATTCTTATACTCAACTTTTAATCTCCCGGTTATGGATTTCACATATTCAACATTTAACTTATGAGTTCGATTACTGGGGACGACCTATGCTATTCAATTTTACTTATGAATACGAGTTGTGTCATTCCATATGCGATTTATGAATGGGACGTATGTTATTTCATAATCAACATATGAACTCGACTTGTGTTATTCACTATTCAATTTATGGGTTCAACATATACTCGATTTATGGATTTGACTTGTGCTAACCAATATTTTAATTTGTCGGTTCGATTTGTGATACTCAATATTAGATTTAGTTCGCTCTATACTTGATTAATGTTATTCAATCATGTTATTGGGTTCATGATATTCGAATCATGTTATTCGATTCATGATGTTCATGCTATTCGAATCATATTGTTCAACTCATGTAGTCCGATACGTGGTACTCGACACAATTCATGTCGCTCGCTTCTTTTGGTGTTGATCGGTTTTTGGTTTGGATCTATTTTCTCTCACTATATTACTATTTTCGATGTTCGATATGTTATTTATGGACTATTCGCTTATCATTGAACTTTTTTACTATCTTATGCTTTCACTTGTGATTTCACTATCTCATGCTCTAATCATTTATCATTCTTGCTAACCGAGACTCATACGAACTATAACTATCGATTGCATGTAATACTAGATAAGTTCGCAATTGGTTTTGAGGTCATAGCTATGGGTATTGTGGTATTGGGAAGGATTGTTTTGGATTTTGTCTAGACCTCGCGCCTCGTGATAGGTGAACGGGATGTGGGTCATGACCCATCTAGCTCGCCAAAACCTAACGCGTTTTCTTGTCAAAAATCTGCGAACTTATTTTTATCATGTGGACCATATACATTAATTTCAGAGTCACGATTTCATTTTTAAAGGTATACATGTCAATATCGCCCCCTCTTATTCTATTTTCCATATCTCTCTTCTTACTTGGGTATCCTAAAGTAAGGGAGACTAGAGCACTCAACTTTATGGTTGATTTGTGTCATGCAATCTCGATTCTGATTTAAACTATATTTTTGATTCTCGGTCTTAGTGCCCACCCCGTTCTTCTGCTCTATCAATATGGTTAAGTCAAGCTACCTTGTGTCATTTAGTATATATCGCGTATTTATAAACACATGTATTCTCTTACAAAAAAACTCTCTCTTATATTTTGTGTGTGGGTGGATCCTAGTAGACGACTATACACATTTGGAGTACCAAAGATGTGGTGGGTTTGATGCGGTACACCCTGTATATAAACATATGGTGCTTTGAAATTTGGGCTAGGAGTCGGATCAGGTTCTGGTCCTGGTTGTATGTGTCAATATCTTTACTTACGCCAAATGCCTTTATCATTGTTCTAGTTTAGCTTGACTCTTGCGGTTAAGAAAATCTTTTATACAATTGATTCAGTAGTCGAACATGTATTCTTATTTTTGATGAAATCTTTTATATTATCTCTCCTTTTTCCACAAGTCTCTAGTGACTAAATTTCGGGACGAATTTTCATAATGTAGGGGAGACTGTAACATATGCATATTACCATTCTATAAAACCCAACCCGTTTTTCTTCTAATTAATTAACATTGCATTTTTGTTATTCTTTTAATCGAGTTCCTACTTATTTATCATGCTAAATTAATTTTTCTAATATATATATATATAACCAATATATATATATATATTATATATATATATATATTGGTTATTTACCATTTACCAAAAAAAAACAAATGATGTCATCCCTCGCGACACACGAAGGGATGGGGTTCCGACCTTCGCGACATTCCAAGCAGCAACAGATCAAATTTCATTCTTAAAAGTTCTATCCATCTATCCGTTTAGTCTATTTATTTTTGCATAAACTCAATGGGGGGGGGGGGGGTTTGTCCCCAAAGTATCTAGACCCTATCTTGATACACATCCCAATTCAGAATAAATTAAATTAAATCAAATCAAATATTTGTTCATCATTATCTTAATCATCTTTATTCAACTAACCATCCACCACCATAAATTTACCCTCACCCTCTCTCTGGAACACTTGCTCGGCGTTTACCCTCTGCCAATTTCAAGTTTGGAACTCTCTAGCACGAAATCAAAAGTCAACGCAGTGAAGTTCGACCGGTCGATTTCAAGGCTTTTCCAACACTGTTTATGGTAATTCTTTTCACCATCACTTTTGTTTTACAATTACCTTTGATATATTTATGTTCAACTATTATTACTAAGTCTTATAGGTAAAGTCAACCCAATCATTCATACATACATTAGGGATTTCTTTCAATCAAAATTAAAAGTCATGAATATATTTTCTATCAATGCTAATCAGTATTTGGGATGCTTTATGATATCTCAGTAACTTTAAACATGATTTTCAGTTATAAAGTTTAGATCTTTATCATATAAACCATAATTCTTACTTTTCTTAATTGTAAAAACACCATTATCATATTTTGATCACATAACTATGATGGACTTTTCATTTAGACATATATATGTGACATGTGATTAGATTTCTAATAACATGTGCATATATGTTATTTTGTCACAAGTTGAACTTCTTTTGCGAATATTAATAGTTTAGGGTAGGTTTTATAATTATGGTAAACTTATGATATTTACAGTTTTGACCATATAATTTAGGAATGTTCATATTTAAACCTAAGGGTAGTTTTGTCATAAACAATATATTTAATATTGGAATATGTTTCCTAAATATAATTAGTCCAAGTAGTTTTATTTATTTAAAATTACTTTTATTAATATGTGCTGACATTTAACGTAATGGACATGTACTAATTGGAATAGTGAAAAACACCGGTAGTTGAGCTTCTGTCTAGGTTTGGCATTGCATATAAATCCAACCCGACCATTGGATCCGGATTCCTACCTGGGAAGTCTCGATGAGAGTGTTATAACATATTAGGACAAAGCATGTCTAGTAAAGCTCAAGTGTTATTACTTTCAAAATTAACAAATTCAAACTATTTTATCACGTTAACAAAGCCTGGAATACATCTCAATAACTTATGAACACAGAAAACCTTAGTCGCATTATCCCTTCATTCATTTGGCTTGTTTATTCAATTATGATAAACTTCAGGGTTAACTCTCTCACACACTTTGTGATATTCTCATTCACTTGGCTCAATTAACATATGAGTATTCATAGTCCATTTTCTTCAAAATGACAACCGACATGTATACCTATTTCAAAACTCTCATTCTATGTTTGTCAAATACTATGCGATTATATGATTGTCTATGTGTGTGATATTTGTTATTCTACAACATGTGTGTCAAAGGCTATTTTTTTATCTTATGTGTTGAGCCTATATATGGAAGTCTACCGGAATCGCTTGACGCTTGACATTAATCACATGCGTAATCATTATCAACACCAAGCCTATGGTAACAATAATATCTATTGGTTGACAACCCACCCATTATTCGAAGATGTATTCTTATTTTCGATTGATGATTGAAACCTAAATTTGTCAAGGTTTGATTTACGTAGAATCTATTGCATGCTAAGTCTATTTATATAAATGATTTCTTTATTCAAAAATGTATTCTTATTATCGATGGGATCTTTTATACTTATTACAATATCTATTTCAAAATCTAATGTTTATCATATACTTGAATTCTATAATATGACATCTAATCGCATGTTTTCAACTACTATGTTATGTACTAAACCTATATTACTCACCATTATTCGTAGTTGACACTTTATCTTAAACATGTTGCAGGGTTGCTAAGTGTTGACCAATGTGCTATCACACAGGACGTTGGACCTAGAACATAAACTTTAATTAGACTGCATGTTGTTTTTGTATCATACCATGCATTCGATTCCTTTTATTAATGGAAAACGGTTTGACTAAATATCATAACTATAGTAGTTGTTATGTGTTATTGAACAATCTACATGCCCAGACATATTCCGCTGTCGGTTGAGGCGTGACATAAACCAGATGACATAACACTAATGTCGAGAGCCAGAACTCGTGGACAAGGTTCCATGAACAAGACAATCCGAGAACTGAAATGGTCCATGAACTTGACCAAAATCCTTGAACCTTTGTGAACAACTATCATGAACGAGAACCCAGTCAAAATACTTGAAAGCCTGAGAATAGCTTCGAGAACTAGGACGTCGAGATCTCAAGATTTTTCGTGAATCCTTTAGTTAACTCAAATCCCTAAATCTAAGGGATTTCAACGTCAATTTGGAATTCAATTAAAGATTAACCAAATATTTTCTAATTAAAGTTCAATCCCTTTTTCTTTGAATATCCAAAAATCACTAAGAACTCAACAGCAAATCCAGAAAAAATCGATGATAATGTTTAACTAACTTTCGTAAAATCAAAGACCTCGAAGATCAATCAAGCAAAAACTCCGAGAATACAAGAGCTTGAAGCGTAAATGTCTGATTTTTTCCCGTGAATTAAAGAACAACACCTAAAATCCAAAAAGCTTTAAAGTTTCAAACCAAAGGAAAATGAATCTCGATCAAACTAACACTCCAAACCTCGGCTATGAATTGAATCAAGAGCCTCTTGATCTAATACCATTTGTAGGTTACGTGATGGATCAAACAACCTCGCGAAACACTTAACCTGGTGCGGAGTCCATAGTCAAGCAATCGGGCACGATGGAGAATTTCATGTATAGGATTAGGATCGAGAGAGAGAAAAACGAAGAGAACTTGTGAACTCCTTGTAACACCATAAATTTACTCAAAATCGTTAACCTCAACAATGAGGTCGACAACTTCATTAAATATTCAAGTGATTGACATCTTGGCCTCCTCTATACAATGGGCTTATTGACCCAAGAGGCTTCCACAAGGTCCAATCATGTTAACTTGACTAAAATAATACAAATTATAATGAACTAAAAACCTAAAACGTCCTAAACTAATCCTTAAGCTTAATCTCCAAGCTTTTGTCATCAAACTTGCACCAACATAATAATATTGTCCTAAATAATGGGTATTGAACTCAAAGAAATATGGAAGAGTGTTGAGAGGTTTATCGGAGAGGTTTATCTTGCAAATGGGGGTGAATCTTCTATTTATAGGCACCAGACACAAAGGCACACTCGTTCCTTTTAGAGGCACGATCTTGCTATTTAGCGGATAACTCACCCGTTTTCTTTCAAAGGTCAGGCTCTACATTTTGGAGGCAGGGTTGTGTCTTTTGGTCACCATGTATTTGGGGTCGTAAGCACCATGCTTTTTAGATGTTATCGATAAGTGGTTCTTAAGGAGGTAGGCGGGGTCGTTCCTAACTACCTAAGGGCGACACTATCATGCTTTTTTTGTATTTCTTTTTGCAAATGGGGATTTTTTCTAACTTTCTTTAGTTTTAACTATCTAGAAGCTAAGTGACATGTAAAATTTAAATGTAAATTTTATTAAGTATCAAATTATATGAATTGACACAAAACCATAAAATAAGGGTATAATTATTTGCAAAATATGTATAATTTGAGGTATATCAGTCAGTGGTGGATAATGGTGGTCAGGATCAAGGTCAACGACAATCGATTGGACTAAAAGGTGGTGACAAAATGAGAAGGCAAAGCATCGCTGACTCGTGACATCAATCGAGACAAAATATCAGGCGGTGGCCATTGTGGTGATACAACAACTACGGGGTGATACGAGTCTAGAAATGACATGAAACGTTTTTAGTCTAGTGCATCCGAAAATGGTTTTGATTTGATTGAATGAAAGAAAAACATGATGGGGGTACCTGGGATGACACGTGTGTGAATAGCCATGGTGACGGTTTGACAAGTGAGTTGTTAGGAGAACTTAGTCCTGGATTAAAACGAGATTCTCGACATGGTACCGATGTATCGATTTACTTGAAGTAACAACCATTTTCTACACATTAGCCTTCTTAGTTAATGTAATAAATGTTTTGAGAGGTAAGTAACGCAATGGGTGATGGGTGTGTTAATTGCATGCCTTTATTAGAGCTAATTACACATTTTCAGTTTTGATGTTCTCTTAGAAGCTCATTATTGTAATTGTTGTTGGTTTGCATGTACGAGGAAATAATGATGTATAATATGAAGATTATAATGCTTTAGATGCAAGTAGGGAGCATGCACACAAGTTAGAAGTTGAAAGATACAAGACTAACCATTCCAAACTTTCACAGTCGCACCGAACAGTCTCGTGGGTGTTTCGAACGTTGTGCCACGAGCTTTTCAGGATTTTTTCTGTTTTCGACTTTTAAGTAACCACAACTTAGCGGGTTTTTGTCTCGACTTTGGAGACTTTTGGGAACCATTTTGGTTGATCATTAGGGTTTCTTAATCATTTGATTAGCATATTTCTTCTAATTTTTCATGTTTATTCAAGATTTATCAATGGATTTAAGCACAATGTTAGGCTAAACTCTTTTTGATCAACCCTGGTTGTCGGGTTTCGTTTGTAAGTTTTTCTTTATGTTGAACATATTTTAATTGTAGTTTAATCTTGTGTTTACTATATGCAATTGTTCAATTCATGAAGAACTTCAAAAATTTGATTTCTCATAACCTAATGCTGTCTCGTTACATTTAGGAGAATAAGAGGTAGGAGACTAATAAATTTCTAGCTCGTGTTTTTGGTGGTTGAATAATCACACCCTGTTAACACGGTCGGATAAATTGTTGCTCTTATCCTTTGCAATGGAACCCAGTTATGGTTATGTCTATGTGACATTTCAACATAATTGTTAACCCTAATTACTTATTTACAAGGAAACTTGAAACCTAGGTGTGGTCGTTTTTCCCAAGTACCGTTTACAATTAAATTTTAGCAGTTTATTCAATTCCTAATAATTAACAACACCCAATAAAACATTCAACTTTTACACTTTTAGTTTTATTAAATAGCTTTAGTCAAGTAATCAGTTGCACATTAACACCGATCATAAACTTTTCATGGTTTCATCCTCTGCTTGCCCTAATTAGTTAAAGGTGAAAAAAGTCACAATTATATTATCTTTGATCGGTATCTGTAATGTCGATCAGTGGGCACGTGTTGAGTTACAATCTGGTGAGTTGTGCTTTGAGGACAAGTATTGTCATCCAGGTATCAGTGTAGGGGATACCATGTTTTAAATGTTATATCAGAAAGCTATACTTTGATGAACGAAAGATTGAGAACCAAAAAGCTAATTTGTTAGCAATTGTTGTGTAGTTTAGGTGAGTCCTATGTTTGACATTTTTATAATTTTTTGGAGCTACAACACACACCGTAGTATTTTTATTGTTTGTAGTAACAGTTATGAATAATTGTTATGTTTGTTTTTTTTTGGAAGTTTTAAGAAAAGTGATCCGTTAACGAGTGATACTTGTTACTTGTTTACCTGTGCGTGTATACATGTGTCAGTTATTTGGACTTGAATGATGTGCCTAGTGAATGTGGGTGATATTTTGAGTTGTAGTGGTTACTAAGGTAGCTAAGATAAACATGTTAGTTAAAAAACTTGAAATCACATGAATTATGAACTCTACTGTTATGCGCAACTTATAACTTAAAATAAACTTATAATAGTAAGTTGATTTGTTTTAACGTGTATTCTAGGCAGTTGTGAGACCTCATATGGAAAAGGGAAATGGTCTTGCATGACCATTTGGCATGCATCGTCCCTATTGTTGGTGAAGTCATGTCATAAGAAGTAGTTAGGTTTCAAAACCGATCCGTGTCAAACGTGATATATTTTTACTTATATTCAAGTAAGATTATGTGTTTATTAATGATCATTTTTACAACGATGCGACTTTTTCTTTATTTCTGAAAATATAGTTGCGACATTTTTTTTTATCTATGTATCGTTATTTTTAATGTTAATTTTTCCACACTTTAATGCGCCGCAACATGCGTTGACTTGTTACTAGAAAATCTATGTGGTGTTGTTAAAATAAAAAAAACAAAGATGGTGATTAATTATCCATAAAAATCTACGAACTGTTGGTTCAAATCCTCCATGATGAAGATTGTGATGTGATAGAGCGTGAGCGGTGGATCGTCTACACAATCTAGCTATTTCGGTGTTCAAGAAGTAATTAAACGATTGTTTATTGATCACTTGAATTCAATTACAATCAGAAATCACAAAGAGAACACTTAGACAGAGCACCTCAGAAACAGACACTAAGACTCAGACCCCTAATGAAGATTACACACAAAATGCTATTTATACATGACATTGTAACATCCCAAAATTTGATAATACGTAAAGAATACGTGACTAATGTGATTAATACATATGATATATGTGTTAGATAGTTAAACGTGACAAACCAGTTAGAAAATGCATGTTTACCCATTACCGGGTAATAAATCGATAAAAGATGGTAATATACATGTTGATTAACAAAATAAGATAGATATGTGTTTTATATCAAAGATAATTAATATATATGATGTTAGCATGAAAACTGTATTTAAACGTTAATATGATAAAAATAAATGATAACCAGGACAAAATGTCTTTACGTGATTACATTATATTAAATACATGTGTAAAAGTGTGTTTGAATTGCATAGATGCATGTGAAATATTCAATTGATGATTATATATACATGGAAATACGTGCTTGAATGATTAAAGGTGTGAAAATGTATACTTAATGATTAACAAGAAAATAGAAGGGCTAAAAGTGAAATTTATTGAAAGATATATACGTATGTATATATATATATATTATCATATGCATCCCGAGGCTTAGGAAGTATTATAAATATATCCTAATATGTTTGGAACATAAAATAATAAAGTATATAAAGTTAGAGGGGCTAAAACGTAAGTTTGTGGAAAATATAAATAAATATATATACGTGTATATATATATATATATTATCGAACGTGTCCCGAACCTTAGAAAATGTTAGAAATATGTCCCATAATATTTTGGTGAATAAAATAATAAAAGGGTAGAAGTTCAGGGGGTAAAAAGTGTAATTATAAAGCTGGAGGGCTGAATATGTAAAATTTATAAAACTGTTCGAAAAAGTGTGGCTCGGCGACCGCGAGCCACTGCCTATCGATTTTCGCTGTTCGAGAGGGGGTGCTACGGACATATTTGAGACCATGACCAAAAACAACCACGACATTCGAACTTGGAGAGCACGATTAGGCCATCTACGCATTGATTTTGATCGATTGCTCACCTAGGCACGTGTAGGACCCTTAGGCGCACCTAATGGGTATAAATAGCAGTCTCAATTCCACATAAACACTCGCCAATTCACTTGATTTTAACCCGAGAACACACTTTCTGAACCAATAACTTCGTCGGAGCAATACGCACAAACGGTGAGGATTCAGAAGCTAAAATCTTGCAGTCACCCACTAATTTATATGATCTAAAATAACCTCTTTCTTTTTTTGCTAATTCGATCTCTAAATATGGTTTCTAAAAATGTATAAAAACTAGGGTTCTTGAGCTTGTTTTGTCAAAATCGGGTGATCAGATGGGAATTAGGGTCTGAATTTTTGCAGTTAATCCTAAAATAATATGTTTTAAGAAAGCCCTAAGTTTATTTCACAACTGGAAAAGGTTTGGTAAAGATTTTGTAAACGGGTCAAAATTAGGGTTTTCGTAACGTTGTTCTACCCAAATTGAGTAAACAGTGTTGAATTGAGCTTTGATATTTTATAGCATATTATAAAATGTTATAATGGATAATGCCCTAAGTTGTTTTGAAATAAAAATGAGTTTTGATAAAGAAACACGAAAAACAGGATATTAGGGTTTTGAAATATAATTATGTAATATAAAATAACCCGGAGGGTATGGGAACTTGATTTTGTTGGTATAGTAACATGTTTATATATACAATAAACATATATGAGTTTAAAATGGATAAATAAACAAGTATTAAAGATACCGAGTTAGTCAAATACTTAGAAGTTCGGGCGGACCGGAAGGGTAAGCGCCTGTACTCTGGGGTTTCTGGCAAAGCGGGGGTTTCACATAAATCCCAACTAGGACCTGGCATACCTCACTGGGCGATCCCGGGGTGAACGTTTACTTATAGGAATGCGCGTCTTCATATTAATTTATAGAAATGGTTGTTTTGCTTAAAAGGGCATTTTGGTCATATTGACCTATAAAAGGGATAATCTTAATAACTTTATAATATTAAGATAATCAAAGATAGAAATAAACATAGAAAATGTTTATTGTATAAAACCTTGCGTTAACGCCATACGATACGCAAATTAGGTTAAATCGGGAAGCGTTGCGGGAGGTCTATCCAAGTAAACCGGTTAAAGAGATAAGGTGAGTTCTATGAGCCCACTCTTAAATGTTTTAAATAGTTTCGAGCTGATATACATACAAATGTCATAAAATGCATTCAAATGATTTATAACTGAAATGTTACATATTTGAACTATTAGCATGATTAAACTGTTAGACTGCCTTTGAGTGAATATATATAGTAACTGTTAAGGTATTAATTGTTAAATAAGTATCTATTAAACTGTTAAATTGTTGTTGGAGTGATATATATACGTGAATTGTTAAAGAAATGCATTAAAATGCATATATGTGAAATATCTTGAACTGATAAACTGTTAGAAAGGCTTTTGGGATATATATATATATATATATATATATATATATATATATATATATGATATGTTATGAAAATGATATACGTGTTATAACGTATATATAATGAATGTGATATGACATGTGCTATGCTTGCTTTGAACTAATAGTCAAGTGATAAAGGAATTATTAGTACACATTATAGTGAATATGTATGATTATATGAGAACAGGTGATGCATTTGCTTTATTAGTATGTGATGGATACGCCGCTGGTACTTCCTATATATATACATAATAATATTAGTTACCCGGTATATCAGAAGTGTGGAGGATTTTCCACTGGTGCATCCTGTATACATACACCAATGGTAAATTGGGGGATGTCCACTTGTTGCAGTATATGAAGACCTTATCATTGTTTACTAATAACCCTAAGTCACTTGGGTATTTAACCAGGGGGCGGGTAGTAGTACTAGGGGAGTTGGAATTATTATAGAAAGGTATATCTCTGCTTATAGCGGATGGAAGGTAGATCTCTGCTTATAGCGGATGGAAGGTAGATCTCTGCTTATAGCGGATGGAAGATAGATCTCTGCTTATAGCGGATGGAAGATAGGTCTCTGCCAATATAACGACGGATGGAAGTTAGTCATGAAAATATAGTCCCTGCTTATAAAATAGCAAATGGAAGTAAAGATATAGACTGTGAAGCAATCGAAAGGTTAGTAAGTATAGCGGGTAGATACCTTCTATTGAAAAATGTGCGTAGTTAAAAATGATTGTTAGGGTTTGTATAATTCTGTTATGTGTTATACTTGATAAATGTTTGTGAAAAATAGATCTTGCTGGTCCAAAGGTTTTAAACCTCGCACCGAGGTAAAGTTTTTAAAATATAGAACTCACCAGCGTAAGCTGACCTTATCCAAAAATATATGTATGTTAGGTCAGGGTGAGGCTTCAACTAGTTACGAGAAGGCCCTTGTAATAAGGGAATAGACGAGCAGCTATCGGAAGAAAGGAGGGTTGTGGCGAGCTGGCATAGTTATAGAAATAAAACGTAGCAATAGTTAGTATTTCCTTATGTAAATTATCTCTTACTTTGTAGTACTTGGCAAATATATAAAAGTTTAAAATTTTCACTGCTTAGTTATCTATGTTGATACCTTGTGTTCATGAGTAAATCCGATGCGTGACCCCTCCTATAGCTAAGTCTGGGAGTGGGCGTCACAGACATGTTATCCACGAACTAGGATTTTTCACGAACAGCCAGTTCGTGGGTCACGAACTCATAGTTCATGTCTCAGTTTGTGGGTCTTGTAATCTTTATCATTCAGTATGTGCTGATACATCACGCATCACACAGAACTATGCTCTAAAGAAATTTCCCCCGACGTGTGCTATATCCGTACAATTCATCTTCATATTGAAACGTGTGTTGCATTAATGACATCAGTATCTTCAATCGAACTCCCCCTCAGCTTGAAAGGTCATCCAATCTTGAATACTTGAAAATGCAGAGCATATTGTGTCTTTATCATTAACTCCAAAAGACTTGAAATTGTGATGTTCTTCTTCACTAAGTACCTAGCCAACATAAATAATCCTGGAACAAAACGTCTCTTTGAGACTCCAAGATATTTGAATATATTTAGCTTTTTGAAAATTTTGTATCTCGTGTTGATCAGATCGAAAATAAAGCAGAAATAAAATCTTTTTGGCTTTTTGAAACTTTATATCAAAACATATCTAAAATCTTTTTGATTTTTCAGAAATGAAATGAAATCAACAGAACAGAACAAACTCTATTTTATGAGAAAGATCCAGACATGAGATCATATCAGATATAACGCATATAGCACACTTCAATTTTGACTTCATCAGCATTCAGCTCAAGATATATTCATTTCAGTTCTTTTTCAGCATTCGACAAATCAATTTCTATAGCTTTTTGATATATTTATGGTATATTAATCAAGCACTGATAATATGGTCCTCACACTATTCGGAAATATTGGCAACTCATCATTTTTTAATTTTATTTTTTTCAAAGATGAAATTATCCATTGTGTGTCATGCAAAAATAAAGCAGAACCCTAACAAAAAACATTCAGGTCGGCCTTGTGAGCACGCAGAGAAAGTCCGATTGTTCAGGAAAATAAGAAATAGCAAATAAAGCAGAAATTGTATAACCCAACAACAATCAGGAAGGTACTATGTGTAAGCAATAATTAAGTGCATTCATATTTTTTCTACTTATAATTAAGTGCAAATTGCTTTTTGGAATGTGACTATAGCAGTCAATATGCACAGGTTATATAGGCCTTTCCACCACTGTCTTTTTCCTGGTCCCAGTATGCAGTTACCA
Organism: Deinandra increscens subsp. villosa; assembly: GCA_039602395.1. Lineage (NCBI taxonomy): Eukaryota > Viridiplantae > Streptophyta > Magnoliopsida > Asterales > Asteraceae > Deinandra > Deinandra increscens. Next base: position 67,619,796 of record JBCNJP010000009.1, on the reverse strand, counting down.
ACACATGTAATCAGGACATCCAATGTTGCATGAATCCTATTTTGTAGGTCCAAAGTCAAACTCAAGTTTTTGCTTCCACTTTGCAGTTTGAAGATGACATGAACAAGATGGGTAATGATTATGATAATCCTTTTAATTCATATTTTTTCTACTTATAATTAAGTGCAAATTGCTTTTTGGAATGTGACTATAGCAGTCAATATGCACAGGTTATATAGGCCTTTCCACCACTGTCTTTTTCCTGGTCCCAGTATGCAGTTACCAACACATGTAATCAGGACATCCAATGTTGCATGAATCCTATTTTGCAGGTCCAAAGTCAAACTCAAGTTTTTGCTTCCACTTTGCAGTTTGAAGATGACATGAACAAGATGGGTAATGATTATGATAATCCTTTTAATTCAAAAGATTACTCATTGTGAAATCTTGAGGTTTGTTGACTAATTCCATTCTTTTTTTCCGAGCATATGTGATGCGAGGATAAACCGAATGTGAAGTTCTGATATTGTGTTTGCTTTGGTTCATCAAGATGATTCTCCGTTTGAATGTGTTTCAGTGCATCATCAATCATCAAGCTTTGCCATGTCTTCTGAATATTGTCCATGAATCAGAAAAAGAGCATTAAAAAGGAAGCTTCTTGGACTATATCAAACATAACAGTTGGCAACAAAGACCAGATTCAGGTAAGATGCCTGCATGTGTTGGAGTTATTTTTATTTTCTAAACTGGACCAAATTCAAGTATTATCATTGAATGGTAATTTATTTGGTGATGGTTCTACAGATGTGATTGACTCAATTATTATCGGGCCACTCATTGAATTACTTAACAGTGTGGATTGGTTTGAGCGTTCTTGATTATCATTGTCGTCGCATCACCCGAGTTTCTTAGTTTCTACCAAGAGACTACAAATGATTCATCAATCACAATTAACTCCAAGCAATATTTATCACTTTCTTTGTGTATATCATGTTAACTTTGTAATGTTGTTATATATATATATATATATATATATATATATATATATATATATATATGAAATGCATTATTTTGTATAAGTGTCTTTTATTTTTTGTTATGAGGTTAATCGCTATTAAATGCGGAAATTAGTGATTCTATTTATATATTTTTTAATTTTTTTACATTCTTGACGCGCAAAAATGTGTGTCATCTCTCTTTATGACGGGGGCTTCCTTGACGTGCATTTTATGACGCCCAATGCGCGACATTGTTCGCGTGTCAAGAACTTCTTGACACACATTTTGCACGTCAAGAGGCTTCTTGACCCGGCTTCCTTGACGCGCATTTGCGTGTCAAGAAAGACCTTTCTTGACACGCATTGCACGTCAAGAAAGGCTTTTTTTTGTAGTAGTGGATGATCACATGTAAACACTACATTGCTCTTGTAGGTTGTAGAATCATCAAATTCAGAATCAGATTCTGTCTGATATTCAACTTTGTTCTGGTGGAGAAGACATATGAGCATATTTATCAGAATATTCAGCAAACTTTCCCCCATCATATCCCTTTTGTTTGTCATTCAAAGTAGCAAACAATGTCTTAGCTTCTTTTGACTTTTCATCCTTTTTACCTCCATCTTTTGTGCACTCTCTAGCAAAATGTCCATAAGTTTTACACTTAAAACATTGCACCCGACTCTTATCTAATCCCAGTTTATTCGCCCAAATTAAACATTTTTCTGCCCCGTTTTCTTAATGTAGTTTTTGTATCGTCGTGTCAACATAGCAAACTACCAATTTATATCCATATATTCAAGATTATCAGCATCGATTTGATCAATGATCATTGGTCAGTTCAACATTGTCAGCACTATCCATCAAAGCTCCATATCCAGAAGTAATTAAAGCAGAAACTAATGCCACATATTGATCATGTGTAGCAGCAGATAAACCAGATTGACTTGGAGTAACCGGAACGTGCACATGACGCCCGCTAGATGATTCAAAATTAATTGCAACTACAAACGTAGTAGGCGATTCAGTATAGGGAATCACACTTGGTTTCTTTCACTGATGGATGAAGAATTTTCTCCATGATAAACTACTAGATTTTGAACAGAACCAATCATGGATTTATGAATTGAAGTTTCAAGATCATGAGCTTGTAATTGCTCAACCAGACTGTTGAAAGTCATATTTGGATACTCCTTATCCCTTATAAGAATCAACACAAAGTTTTCTCACTTTTCCAGTAAGGCTTCCAACAACTTTTCCTTTTTATCAGCAGCATCTTTAACAACATAAACTAATGCCAACTCACTAAGAAGATGTGAAAATCGAGTAATCAAATCGGAAACACTCTCATTTGGATAATGATTGAAGTTTTTAAATTCTTTCTTTATAACCTTTTGCTTACTCTTCTTGTATTGCTCATTTCCCTCACAACGTTTAACTAAAGCATCCCACAACTCTTTTGCAGAAAAACAATCACTGGATTGATGTAAGAGTTCTTTTGGTAATGTCATTGTTAAAATACAGTAAGCCTTTTGATCTGCTTAATTTCATATCTTTTCATCAGGTGTAAGACTATGATGAAGCTTTGGTTGACCATTTGCTTGTAACGAATATTTATACCCTTCTTCGATTGGAATCCATATATCTATGTCATTAGTACCAACATAAGCCTCAAACCGTTTACGCCATGATGAGAAATCCTTACACACAAAATGATATTTATACATGAAATGCTGTCCACGAACTGGGATTCCTAATGAATATTACACACAAAATGCTATTTATACATGACATGTTGTCCACGAACTAGGACTTTCCACAAACTGCTAGTTCGTGGGTCACGAACTCACAGTTCGTGTCTCAGTTCGTGGGTATTGTAATTTTCATCATTTAGTACTTCTGATACATCACGCGTCGCACATAACTATGCTCTAACGTGATGGATATTCTAAGGATAAGTGATAGCATTATCTGAGCAAAAGGTTGTAACTTTGAATCCTATAAAGTGCATATACGCATTGTCGTTTCAAACTCTCCATGGTAAAGATTGCGATGAATTTTATGATAATAAGTGATAATATTCTTCAAAGGTTCTAACTTTTACAATTCCTATAAGGTGCATTGTTATAATTACACTAAAAATTATAGGTGTTAGAAAAAAATATTCTTAAAAATCACTACGGATGCTAGCAAGGGTTTAAATCATCAAATGACCTTTCACATAGGACCCGACGATATAAGTTCAAAATTTATAAGACATCAAATGTAATTAACTTATAGTCAAGGGACCATATTTGTAACTCCACTTAATACAACAAGTTAAGACCCTCTTGACTCCCTCCCTAAAATCTTTTACCAATTGCATACTGTGTAACCCGTTGGTGTTACACTCTCACTTTAAGGGGGGAAATTAATCGCCGGAAAGCCCCAATTAACCCACCTGAAATTGTCCGGAAACATGAAAGAGAACAACAATGATGGGTTTGTTAGAGCAGATCAGATTGATCTAAAAAGCTTAGATGAACAGCTCGAAAGACATCTTAGTAGAGCATGGACTATGGAAAAAAACAAGAAAAAGCAACCGGATTTTGAAGACTCTGCCACCGCCGCCGCCGCCACTTCCGCCGTCACTCTGCCGTCAAAATCCACTGCAACCACCAGGCAGGAATGGGAGATCGATCCTTCTAAGCTGTTAATCAAAGGTATTCTTGCACGTGGTACTTTCGGCACCGTCCACCGTGGCATCTACGACGGAATCGACGTCGCCGGTAAGTTTACCGGAACCCTAATTTACCCAATTTCATTTTATTTATTTCCTGCCATTTTGTGTTCTTTTAAATTTAAATAAATTAATGGGTTTGGTTAAAATGGTTAAAAATCAAATCTTTTTTATTTCTTGCATTGGTGGTGGCGGAGGAGGGTGGAGGAACGGCGGAGATGGGTGACGGTTGTGTGATTATAGTTATAATTATAAAAGTTGAAATCTTGAACATGTATTCCGTGACCTACACAACTAAGGTTTTCAACATTGTGATTTTAGTAATTTGGATTGATGATGTTGTCTTTCTGGCTTTCTACATGTGATCCAAGCTGTTTCATATATATAATAATGATAGTACTAATATTTCAATTTGTTTTTATAATTGTATGAATTTACGGCTACAAACTAGGATCTCAGCCTCAACTTTACTAATTTTAATTTATTATAATAAAATAATAATTATAATTATAACAACATCACTTTCTTTAGTTTTTTATGTCCTTTATTGTTCTCTTTATGTTTCATCTTTAGATCAAGTCAAATTGGATTTTAATAATAATCCAAACTATGAACTATCCGTCAATAATAATTCACACTGACAATTTAACCGACCGATGACGTTGACCTTTGGGTCGGGGTAGGGATTTTTTCCTTGCTATATCATGATTTTAGGTATGAAATTCGTGAGAATTTGCCAAATTAATAAATTTTTGTTTCACGGAAGTTAGGAGTGGGATTAACCTTAGCAATGTTGCCAAGTGAATGTTAGGGTGCTATTGGTCAAATTGCTAGTATGGATTTTATAATTTGTTAATGTGTTATTCCTTGGAGTATTAAAATCCAATTTGCTATACTTGAAAAAGAATCAGAAATTATCTTGATGGTTTTCTTGTAATTATTAGTGAAATTGCTGGACTGGGGAGAAGAAGGTCACAGGACAGAAGCTGAAATACAATCTTTAAGGGCAGCATTTACACAAGAAGTGGCTGTTTGGCATAAGCTTGATCATCCTAATGTCACAAAGGTCATATCTTTAAATTTTAACCATTTAATGTGCATTTTGTAATTGGTTATTTTCCCCTTTATGAATCACACCCTTTGCTTGTAGTCATGGATACTTTGGTAATTTTACGTACTTAATCAATCAGTTTTCCTACAACACCACTATTTTGACCTTCTTTTTTTTATCATAAAATCATAATCATGATTAGTTTTGCTAAATAATTTAAACTGATTATTAGCACTTTAGTATGAAGATATTAAAGAAGCATATGATTATTTATTGTTTTGTTCCACTTCCAATCAGGCATATGATTATTTATTGTTTTGTTCCAATCAAGCATATACTTATTATATACTTTATATTGACAATACATTAGCATCATTTATTGTTTTGTTCGATTACGGTTTATAGCTTGAAGGAATTTCGTGGTTCAACTTTCCATGTAACCCGAACACGTGTTTTCTTTTCTTGTACTCGTACCGTCTCACAAATGTCACACCACTTCCTTTTAGACACTTCTCATGAAAATTGGAATACTTACTATTTGGTAACTTTTTAGTACTCACCGCTTGTCAATACTACAAAAAATTGTTTATATACTTTACAAAATGAAGTGTTGTTTGGTTTTTTTTTTTACTTTTTTGAATTTGACTAAATTGAGTGTTACCTACCATATTGCAATACAGTTCATTGGTGCAACAATGGGTTCTTCAGATCTAAATGTCCAAACTGAAAATGGTCAAATCGGTATGCCAAGTAACATTTGTTGTGTTGTTGTGGAATATCTTCCCGGGGGTGCGTTGAAGAACTATCTTATAAAAAACAGAAGGAAGAAGCTGGCTTTTAAAGTGGTGGTTCAAATGGCACTTGATCTTGCAAGAGGGTATACTTCTTTTGTTGAAAATAGTTTAATTAAAGGCCAAACAGACTACATTCAAATTAAAGCTTAGATCTTGAGATAGATATAATGCCAAAGTTAACCGATTTTTTGATTTTGTTATTTTTTTTAATGTAGTTATAGAAATCTTTATAATTACTTCAAGAATCCATGTCAATTTAGACATTGAAATAAGTCTGTTTGACCTAAATATGTCAAAAGCTGTCTTACATTTTTCTTGTTGACAATAGTTGACTTAAAGGTCAAACAAACTACATTCAGTTTAAGTTTTGGATCTTGAAACAAATATAACAACAACGTTTCCAAAATTTGTAAATTCTTAATATGTTTAACGTAGTTATTATTTTTTTTTTACATTTACTCAAATAATCCATGCCATTTTAGACGTTGAAAATAAGCCCTTTGACCTCAAGATGTCAAAATACACCTCTTTTCATTTTCTTGTTGACGATAGTTGACTTAAAGGTCAAGTAAACTACATTCAAACTGAATTATAGATCTTAAAATAGATATAACACCAAAGTTTCCTAATTTTATAGTTTAGTATTCTGTTTGATGTAGTTATTAAAGCTTATACATTTACTCAAAGAATCCATGTCAATTTAGTCGTTGAAATTAAGCCTTTTGACCTCAAGATGTCAAAATGTATCTCTCTTTCATTATCTTTATTATTTCTAGGATTGCTTACAAATTACTTGCAATAAATGATTTGTTACTAGATTAAGCTACCTGCACTCTCAAAAGATTGTACACAGAGATGTGAAAACTGAAAACATGTTATTGGACAAAAGTCGAACCATCAAAATAGCTGATTTTGGGGTTGCTCGTGTTGAAGCCTCGAACCCCAATGACATGACGGGTGAAACCGGGACTCTTGGTTATATGGCTCCTGAGGTATATGTCCTTAAACATCCTTTTTCACACCTAAATAAGTTTGTAGTGTTTTAAGTTGTTTTTAAAGGGATTTTTTTGCAGGTTCTTAATGGCAACCCCTATAATAGGAAATGTGATGTTTATAGCTTTGGCATATGTTTATGGGAAATATATTGTTGTGATATGCCGTACCCCGATCTTAGTTTTTCAGAAGTCACTTCAGCTGTCGTTCGCCAGGTAAGCCTAATTCAAGATTTATATCATCAAAGCTTGATTATTATATTGATTACTTGTAGATTCTCTTATTTTTGCCCTTATCAAAGAGTATTTTAGACATTTGATAATTAGTCAAACATTTTTGTCATTGATTCACCAAAATTTGATTACAAAAATGAGCAAATTACACCTAAAGGGAGTTCATATTCGGGGTAACTTTGTAGAGAATAGTAACCAAGTTCCTCAATTATTTTACCTTTTTCGTTCCTTAACTTTCATTACATGTTCCACACTTCCACTCTTGTATAATTTTCTATAAATGATAATTAAAAAAGAATTAAGTAAGGCAGATAACACACATATATATGAATACTGATTATTACTTAGTGATTATTCTTTTCAAATTTAACTTGATTTGAAAATTTTGAAACTTGGTTATTACTTGGTGAATTTGTTCTCTTCAATGTTATCTTCTATTTCAAGTTAGTTTGAAAAAATAATCATGAAATAGTACACAAGACTCATATATGTTCCATTTGTCTCACTTAATTTACTTAAAAATAAATCATTTATTTAAAAAAATATAAGATGGGAACACCAAATGGAAGTTGAATGACATTAGAGATACAAAAAAAACTTTGAGTGGCTTAGTGAAACACCTGGAAAACTTGGTTACTATTTGGTGAAGTTTTCCTTTACATTTAGGTAATTTCTATATTATGGGACTTACTTCTAAAATCAACTTTAAAGGGCTTATGTTATAAGCGGGTGTTGCGATTGCTTACATAAAGCATTTGTAATAAGCAATTTCAAACATTCGCTAAGTTTATAATAAGAAAGGGATCCGGTTACAGGTTTTACCCTAACTGGTGTTTTTGTATTATAAACTTTAAATGCATATCTTTAAAAATGTTGATTTCGAAAGTATGTTCCCTAAATTAGAAATTAACTAAATTCGTGTTCTTTTACACTGAATGTGATTGGTCACGTAATATTCTTTTATTTTGTCGTTATTAAAGGGTATTTTAGTCATTTACGAGTCTAAAAGTTATAAAAAATGCAGAATTTGAGGCCCGAAATGCCAAGATGTTGCCCGAGTTCTCTTGCCAATGTAATGAAACGATGTTGGGATGCAAACCCTGACAAACGACCCGAAATGGATGAAGTTGTGACAATGTTGGAGGCCATTGACACATCGAAAGGTGGAGGAATGATCCCGGGTGATCAACCACAAGGCTGTCTCTGTTTCCGTAAGCATCGAGGCCCATAAAACTTCTAGAATTCGACCCAGTTTTGGTAAGAAAAATTTAACAAAATTTACTAAAAACTGGGAATATATATCAGATGTTGTGACTGTGAGGCTGTGCTGCATATTGTTCTCTTTGGATTATGTAAAGTTTTCTCTTTTTTATTTTTTCTTAAAATAGTTTACATTTTATTTAACCTGTTCTGTTGAGCTTCCGTATAAAAGCTTTGATTTCTTAAAAAAGCTAGTATCGTTTTTAGTAACGTCCTAATAAATAAATATTAAAATATATAAAAAAGCTAGTATTGTTTCTCGTGTGTTCTTATGGTGATCTATACCTACTTGAATCCATGAAGCTCTATTGATAAGGTGAAATAATCGAGTTTGCAATTTGAGTGTTCATAAGGGTTCTTTACCTCATATACTGGTTTTGGAAGATGGGGGTTTAACTGACATCTATAGGTGCAGACAAACCATACATGTTGTATAAAACTAGTTAGAATGAATTCATGATGAGTAGAATATGGTTGCTAATTCAAGAAATGGGGTTGGGTGTTTTTGGTGAAAATGACTCAAAGCTCTCCTAGATGATTGATTATTATTAAAATGATAGTTTTGATCATAAGTATGTGATGAAAATTAACTAACATGGTTATTAGATCATAACTCCCTTTGTTATAATAATACATGTATATTATTATTATTAAGCAATTGAGAACTTTATGATGACTGCTGATCTCAATGATAGATATATAGCCGCTTATATTAAACAGATTGTAATGATGTGTTAACAGGAGTCTGAAACTACCACCTAATCAAGGAGATTTGTAATCAATATTAGACATTAGATGTAGTGTTTGTGATGTGTACCAAGCTTAATTGATCGAAGGGGAAAGAGTGAGATAGAGAATAGGTTGAATTTTTTTTCCTTATTATTCAACCAAAGTTGAGTCGACTTAGGACGCGTCCCTCTCAAACTCTCTTCTTCTAGCATAATTAAATAAACGTGAAGGATTTCAAAGTTGTCCTCTCTATTCATATACAATAATATATATAGGTATCTAGTTTACATATTACATCCCTAATCCATATAATATACACAATGTATCACAAGCTAGTCTAATATACCCCCTCAGTCTAAGGAGGAAGGGGACAAATGTTTAGACTAGACCAAAAATCAAGAAAGAGTGCCCCCCGGTAGGCCCTTAGTAAAAATATTTATACAAGCTGATAGCGAGAAGGAACATGGAAAACTTGAATATGCCCTCGCTTAACCTGATCACGCTTACATTATCACAATAAACCAAAGAAGTGCGTGCGGGGGGTCTTCCAAGCTCTAGCAGAAGATTGTGGAGCCAACAAACTTCTGCGACAGCGTGTGCAATGCCCCTGTATTCGGCCTTCGCACTAGAACGAGAGACCATGGTCTGACGCTTGGAGGACCATGAAATAAGGTTGTCACCAAAATAAATGCAGTAACCAGAGTGGATCGGCGAGTATCTGGACACCCAGCCCAATCAGCGTCCGTGTAAGCAACTAGAGTAGTGGGTGAGTGTCTGATGCATATACATGCCCAAGTCTAAGGTGCCCTTCAGATACCTGAGAATACGCTTAAGGGCATGAAAATGAGACGTCTGGGGGGCATGTATGTGGCATGCAAATCTGCTGAACTGCATATGAGATGTCCGGTTGTGTAAATGTTAGATACTGAAGAGCCCCGACGAGGCTACGGTAAAAAGTGGGATCATCAACCAGATCTCCGGTAGTAGCACTTAGTTTCCCAGAGGTGTCGGCAGGAGTTTGAACGGGGTTGCAGTCTGTCATTTTGGCATGTGCGAGAATGTCAGAAGCATAATTCTGTTGTGAGAGAAATAAGCCATTCTGGTCCGTTTGACAAAGATACCCAGAAAATAAGTTAACGGGCCGAGGTCCGTCATGGCGAATTCAGAGAATAGACGAGCCATGATGTGAGACCGTAAGGCTGCAGAAGAGGCCGTGAAGATGATGTCATCAACATAAAGTAACAGGTATGCAATATATGTACCGTGTCTGTAGATGAACAAAAAATGATCTAAAGCACTGTGTGTAAACCCCAAGGTGGTCACATAGTCCGTGAACCTATGGTACCAAGTCCGAGGGGCTTGGTTCAGGCCATAAAGGGATTTCTTGCGACGACACACATTATGAGGGAACCCGGAATGGCAAAAACCTGCTGGCTGGTGCATAAATATAGTTTCGTATAAGTGTCCGTGAAGAAACGCGTTCTTCACGTCTAGTTGATTAATACCCCATCCGTGAGCGATATTTATACTCAAAATCATGCGTATGCTAGCCGGTTTTAAAACCGAGCTAAAAGTCTCGTCGCAATTTACCCCAACCTGTTGGGACCTGCCATCACAAACTAAACGCGCTTTGTAGCGCTCAAGAGAGCCGTCAGATTTAAGTTTGTGTTTAAAAATCCACATGCAACGTATAACATTCATGTCCGATGTACGAGGTACCAACTCCTAAGTGTTATTATCGATAAGAGCATTAAACTCATCAGTCATGGCACGGTTCCACACGGGCACGGTAAAGGCTTCGGACATGTTTTTGGGTAGTGGAGTGAGTAGTGGTAGAAGTGTGGAGATCAAAGATTTATTTGGGTTTAGATGTGCCGACCATGGATCGAGTGGTCATGGTTTGGGTGGGCTGAGGAGGTGGCGGTGGTGGGTTCATCGGGGAGCTCATAGATGGGGTGGTTGTTGGTGGGGAGGGGGGGGGGGGGGGGTTGGCCGTAAACTGGCTGTAATGAGGGTGGGTTGGGCTGCAGAGATGGGTTTGGGCCAGTGGGCATTAGAGTGGAGGGTGGGCTTTTAGGTGTCTGAGCCGGATTAGTAGGAATGGAGGTTTGTTGGAAGGAGTTCCAGATAGATAGGGTGCAGTGCCAGGATCCAGGAATTGGTAGGAAGAGGGAATAGATATGAGGTTTTTGAAGGGGAAGACGTGTTCGCCGAAGACGACATGCCGGGAAATAATAAGTTTACGAGTGGATAGCTCGAGACACTTGTACCCCCCTATGCTTGGATGGATAACAAAGAAAGACACAGGCAG
>JBCNJP010000009.1:67583167-67608232 GCA_039602395.1 Deinandra increscens subsp. villosa | reverse complement strand
GGTGGGTGGTCGCCTCACTTCTCCAATAGGCTCTCCTGTTACTGGGTCAGTTCCAGTCTCAATCCATCTGGCCTGTTTGAGCTCAAAGTTCACAAAGTTTTCTGCCAAATGGCTCATCAGGTTGTCACGAACTTGATCTCCTTGAGCATTCCTCCATCGATTTATATATGGTGCCCTCAACAAATTTCTGATCTCAGGCTCTGTCCAGGAGTGAAATTGGCCTCTTGTTCTGTAATACTCCACTGGACTGTATCCATCTCGGATTACTGCAAACAGCTTCTTCTCACCATCATAGTGCCAGCACAAGATTGGTTCACGGCTCCCCCTTTTGTCGATTTCGCTTACACCCACATCAATTGAGTATAGAGTGGGGGGAGGACCTTGGAAGAAATCCTTGAACCAGTTATCATGACTTTCCGGTGCCTTTGAGATGAACCTTCCTCCTCGAACATAGTCTGACATCACAATGGTGTCATCACCTTCATCTTCATGCACTTCTTCAACAGTTTGAGCACCTTGAGAAGAACCCTGTTCTGGGGCACTCTGAGCACTTAGGCTACCAGGCTTCTCCATGAGTTCTAGTTTCTTTCTTAACTCATAGAAACTTGCATACAAGAACCCAATGCTGGCCTCATTCCTACTCTCCTTCTCCTTCAACCTCTTGTTTTCCTCCTTCAGCTCTTTTATCTCATTCTCTCTTTTCCTGTTTTGAGAAAGAAGATAATTGATCTGAGGATCAGTACTTATCCGAAGGTCTACAGGCAGATCACCAGCTTGAACACTTTCCCCAATAAGTGTTGGATATGGACGGAAGCTTGGCACAACTGGGGGCTGACTTGAGTCAGTTGAAATATTTATCCTCACCGGGCTTGGCTCCACAAAAGTACTTTCAACATCAAGAAATTGCCTTTCCTCATGAACTGGGCTCTGTTCATTCAGAATAGGACTTTCAGTCTGCATTGGTGTTGGTTCTTGAACATTAGCTTGGACATCAGCTTGAGTTGAGCTTTCAACATTTGTCGGTTCAGTCACATTCCACATTCTGAACATTTGCACCTCTGGGTTCAATCACCATCACCCTTGAGCTTGTCTTCTGAAACTTAAACCTGATAGTTCTGGGATCAGCTCTCTTTCTTGGTGAGGGTACACGCACAGGAATAGGTTCTACAAGTACATCATCCACTGTAAAATGAGCATCCAACTCCTGTGGAATTGAGCCACTGCTAGAAGAGGAATTCAAGTCATCCCTCGTTCTCTTGTGACTAATGGGCCCTAGATCCCCATAGATATCGTCATTCAGATTCTCATGTTCAGGGAAAATGTCATCCATCACATTTTCTTCATCAGAAGGTATATTCTCTGTTTCTCCCTGAACATTCACAGGTACAGTTGCTGCCACATCATGGTCTTCAGCAACAGACACATTAACAGGATGAACTTCCGGCTCTGAATCTTCTTCTTGTTCTTGCTCCCTTGCAACTTCAGGGAAGGCACCTCTTTTAGACCATTCAAGTCTTCCTTGAAACATACTCTTTCCTCTTCTATCTTGGGTTTGCAAACCAAACACTCCACTATCCATGAATTTGATGTCCAGTTTCTCAATCCTTTCTTGAATCATTGGATACTTCTTCATAACCACCATATGCACGAACCTTGGAGTCATAAGAAATTGTTCTCTGGCAACTTAAATCAGCATTGCCAATCCAATCCATCAGCATCATCTTTGAAAAATTAAAATCCCAGTCCAGGGCCAATGCAACAAACGCTGTTCCATGCACCTTGTTTAGCTGATCAAAGCTTGTTCTCTTGCCCAAGAAGGATTTCTGCATGTAGTGTGCCAGACATCTCCAGTAGTGTGGCAGTAACTTTTTGAACATCGGAGGGAATTTGCCTTCATACCCCAAAGACTTTGCACCTTCTAACACTACGGTCTTTGAATACTCCATTGTGTCTTCAGCTTTGTCATTAATATTCAATCCTTGACGAATGTCTTCTTCAGTAATCTCAATATGGCGGTTCTGAACGGTTGCAGTGATCCTTGTTTTATCTGCATTTGCCCTTGCAGTTCCCCAGAATTCTCTGACGAGTTGTTCATCGATCAGCACACTTGCCCTGAGAGCATGATTGATTTTGCATACGTTCAGTCCAGCTACTAATGAGTAGAATAACTGCATGTGTCTCTCAGGAGGGTCGTCAAGATAAGCGGGTATGCAGTGATCTCTCTCAAAGTGAATCTCTTCGTCAAGCATATCTTCTGCCATCTGAGAAAACAAGGCAAATGCATCAGGTTTAATCTCATCAATGAGCAATTCTGTTTGTTAACATCATCTTGAAGTTCAATTGATTATCACATTTTACTGTTAAGTTTAGAAATCTCAATTGATACTTTCAAGGGAAGGGTTTGATTTTGAAACACAATTTTAACAAAAACACGCTCTTAAACAACATTGACTTGTTCAATTTTATCTTAAAAACAATTGAATTTTATAAACATTAATTGGTTTATTCAAATGTTTACGATTTTAACTTAAACATTAATTGGTTTACGATCAGAAAAACTGGTTTACGATCCGAGTATGGGTTCACGATCGGGTCAACTAAAGTCCAGTCGGAAACATCGAGCCCGATCGTAATCAGCTTTAAACCACCGAACGATCGTAAACATCGGAGATCGTAAACATCGAGGATCGTAAACAACGAGGATCGTAAACATCGAGTCGTAAACTCCGATCGGAAACTCCAATCGTCGTCTTCAACCTCTCGATGATCGTAAACGTCGAATCCGCCATTTTTGAACCTGCAAAAAGCTCTATACAATTTCAACTTGTTTTATTTTCTTATTTTGTTAAATCCGAGGCCTTATCTGCGTATCGAAAGATCGACCTTAGCAGGTAGACGATTTAACGTTCTTATTCTCTTTTTGCATGGAACACAGTTGACTGAATACATGAATACAATCATTATGTGATTAAATCACAAATGAAATCACAAAGTGTGATATAAAAAGCAAAAACATATCTGAGTATGGTTGATAGTATGGGGTACACTGGTCAATGCAAATCTAATCAATACAATAACATATCCAGATGGTATGAGTATGATTGTGCCTGAGTTTAAGATGGACAAATTATATCAGTAATCGACATGACTTGTGTGCTGAAGTAATTGAAATTGAAGTATAGTTCAGCATGTTATGACCAATATGATCCCAAGTTGTGATCTTTCTCGCAAAAGACAAAAATAGTGTGTGATTCAGTATTTCATTTTTGTATTGCATTTATGTTTCATATCTGAAAAATCCAAAAAGATTTTAGGTGTGTTTTAGCATAAAGTTTCAAAAAGCCAAAAAGATTTTGTTTCTTATTTGTTTTCAACCGATCGATACAATGATACAAAATTCGACATTCAAAATTATATCTTGGATTCTCGAAGAGAAGTTTTGCACCAAGATTAAATTAATTTTCAAAAGAAAAGGTAAGCCGCGTTTCTGTCTTCTGAAATTGCAGGTTTCTGTGTGAGATGACTCAAGCATGGTGAAAGGGGGAGTATGTTATATCTTTCATAAGTGGATCTTGAAGTTCAAACATGATTCAAGAGTGATCCAGCCATGCAAGCTCTAATCCTGACAAGATTTCAAGTTGAAGATCAGACGCAGAAATGTTGAAGAGTGAAGACTGAAGTTTTGTTAGAAAGATAGATAGCTAGATACACTACACGTTAAGGGGGAGTTTGTTAGAGCATATTCCTATGCTAACGTGTGTCTCGTGTATTGTATCTAATCTAGAGCATCTATGTGAGTGATATAGTCACTGGCCGTACCACATGCACCGCCGGACCAGATGGTCCGGGCGGACCAGATGGTCCGCAGGTGGTACGCTGGCCTGTTGCTAAGTGACTATAAATAGCTTGTTAGAGAGAGTGCTTAGACATATTATTCGAATTTCAAATGGTCTTCCAACATGCAAGTCATTTTTTAGATATTTGATAAATTTTTACAAACTAATTCTACCAATCAAAATTTCAATACAAAAGGCAATATGAGAAGCCCAAAAGATACTGATATTATTTATAGCCATAAAAGGTTGTGAGCTTCTCAAGCTTCGTCCTGAAAACCTCAGGATCCCTCCACTTGAGAAGCTCGAAGGTCAAAAGATTGTTTTTTGGGAATCCTGGTTTCGTCTTGTAAACACAAGATCCCTCCACCAGGATCCCCACCATTGTTGTTGTTTGCTGCTTGTTCATTACAGGAAAAGAGAAATTGTTTCAACTACAAGAACCACCAAAAGAACCACCTAAAAACCTAAAAAGTGGGCTCAGACCGTTGCAATGTCCTCATCGCCCACTGTCTTCTCCTCCTCCACCGGCTTCACCACGTCCTCCAGCTTCTTGCCAGCTCCCAGCTCAATCACATAAGCCCTTGTTGGGGCAACCGGAGAATCCGGAACCGCCTTTGAGGAGCCACCTTCGGTCCCATCCTTTCCTTCCCCATCACCATCTCCTCCCAGCGATTCCAAGACCAGCCTCCAGCCTGCGACATCCCAACCTGGTACCTGAAAGCCAGCCGCTTCAGCCTCTTCTGCCATTTGAATTTTGCATTCTAGGACGCTCCGGGCAGCCGAGAGTTGGCCGATTTCAGCATCAGCAGCCATTTTGGCTTCCAGGGCTTGACGCTGCTCAGTGAGCTTATGCTCATAGAGAAGGGTCTTACCCTTGGCAGTTTCAGCTTGGGCCTGAATCTTCTCGTTGGCTTCGGCAAGCTTCTTCTCCATGTCCATAGCTTGGAAGCTCAGCTTCTCAATACCCTGCACAAGTAGGAATCCTATTCAGTAGCAGCGACAGGTATAAAACTAACACAAATATTACTTGAGCTTCTTACCAGGTTGATCATGGTCTGCATGGAGAGGATCTTATTGCTAACCTCAGAAGGAGCAAGATCTTCAAAGGATTCCAGGTACACCACGGGAGCTGCTGGAGTTTCTGAGGCCTTCCTCTTCTTGGAAGCCGAAGCTTTTGGCCGGCTGACAGGTGGCTTGGAGACGGTAGGGTGCTCGAGCTGTTCCTTCTTGACTTTCAGGAGGCTGTCAAGATCCTTCAAGGAAAACGAGGCGCTGGATTTGGGAGCTGTAATCAGAAACAGGTTGTCAGTATCTGGGAAGCTCATATAATCAAAAAAGTCAGAATCCTATAAAGGCTTACCAGACATGGCAGGAGTATGGTCGGCCGAATAGCTGTTTTCACTGGTTGTTGTTTCAAGGATCAGGGCTCTCTCGTTGGCCGGAATCTGGTAGATGGCTTCAAGCTTCTTGAAGTCAGGCTGCTTCTTGATGAGATTCTCAAACTTGGGCGCTGCAAGAAAGAAAACAACAAAGAAATTAGCAATGTACAGAAAATTCAACGGAATAAACACAAAACTTCAGTTTCCTACCCTTCTCAACCCACTTCAACGGTAACTCTGTCCCCCCAGGAATCGAGTCTCGTTTGACGAAGAAGAATCGCTTCTTCCAATCGTGATCGTTGTGGGAAGCTCGGGGAATCAACTGGGAATTAGAGGTACGAGCCTGAAGAACGAATCGGCTACAACCATGGGTTCTTAACTTGTAGGCTTCACAGATCTCAGGAATCCCGATGTCGAGATTCCTGGTTTGGTTCAACTGGTCCAGAGAATACAAGATTCTCCAGACCATCGGCATGGTTTAAGAGTAAGAAAGGCGGGTGGTCTTGAAGAATTGAGTGATAAGCTCCGGAAAAGGGAATGTCATTCCGAGCAAAAATGGATAGTACATGAAGCAAACCCAGGTTGTGGAAACGAAATCGGACTTGACAAGGGAGCTGTAAGGTCGGAAAACAGTCTCCGGCGGAAAAATGCCGGAGTTTTTCAGATCGTGGATGTCGCGATCGTCGAAAGTGCAACATTCCTCCTCACAGGGGATAATATACCCCTGATCGTGGAATTCTTCGGCGACCGGAAGGCTTAATGAAAAGGAAGATCGAGTGTTTTTCTTGGCCATGGCCGAAAAACGCGAAGAAAAAACGAGGAAGAAGAAGAATAACTGACCTGGAATACCGGAGAAGCTCGAGAGGTTTTTGCGAAGAAGATGGTGATAATCTCAGAAAGTTACCTCCTATTTAAAGCAAAACATCACATCTCTTGGACGCCGAGAAAGCAGTCACATCCGTAACCATATTTACCGTCTTGACGCCGTGAAAAAAGGAATCTTTTTGAATTTTAACAGCTGTCAAACTTATCCACAGCTGTTGAAATTCAAGGGGCAATTGTTGAGGGTGTATTTTCAGGATGCTCACAGGAAGCTCAGACAGTTCAGGAATCCTATTGTCATCTGGGAATCTCGTACATTCAGGTATCCTGATCATATTATTTTAACTAACCTTCATATTTTGCCACATGTCTATTTGACCAGGTATTACCGGAATCATCAACAACCTCCGAAACTTACGCTCCAGCTGAAGAAGATCGTGGACCAAGTGAACGGAGAGGCCTCTAACGGTCGAGTTAGTTGGACGATAGGATCCCGGGAATCCCGGAAAGTTAGTTATCATTGTATTTGTTATATAAATCGAGGATTCGATCAGTAGGAACACACAACTGCACTGGCACACTAGTTTCCCACTACGAATTATTGTATCACTTAGCTCTGATCGATCAAACCTCCAACCCGTTGTAACAAATCGTTTGATAATTAATAACATTGACTTGGTGGCGGTTTCCAGCCGGCACCCGAGGTTTTTATCCAGAATTCCTAGAGGCAACTCAAAGGATTCTGGAGTTTTCCTCGCTAAAATCCTTGTGTTATCACCCTTACTTGGATTACTTACTCATTTGGTCGTTAAGCACTCTACCTCACAATCTAAGTTTGGAATACAGGATTCTCAAGTGAATTTTTGACCAAAACAGAAGTCACTCTCAAGACACGAACTGACACGAACTGGCACTTCGTGGCCGTTATTTGCACGAACTGTCACTTTGGGACAGTTGTTTGCACGAACTGTCACTTTAGGACGGTTATTTACAAGGATGCGACTTTTTCTTTATTTCTGAATATATAGTTGCAACATTTTTTTAATCTATGTATCGTTATTTTGAATGTTAATTTTTCCACACTTTAATGCGCCGCAACATGCGTTGACTTGTTACTAGAAAATCTATGTGGTGTTGTTAAATTAAAAAAAAACATAGATAGTGATTAATTATCCAAGAAAATCTAGGCATTGTTGGTTCAAATCCTCCATGATGAAGATTTTGATGTGAAAGAGCGTGAACGGTGGATCATCAACACAATCTAGCTATTTAGGTATTCAAGAAGTAATTAAACGATTGTTTATTGATCACTAGAAGACAATTACAATCAGAAATCACAGAGAGAACACTTAGACAGAACACCTTAGAAACACACACTAAGACTCAGACCCCTAATGAATATTACACACAAAATGATATTTATACATGACATGCTGTCCACGAATTGGGACTCCTAATGAATATTACACACAAAATGCTATTTATACATGACATGTTGTCCACAAACTAGGAATTTCCACAAACTACTAGTTCGTGGGTCACGAACTCACAGTTCGTGGGTCTTGTAATCTTCATCATTCAATACGTTCTGATACATCACGCGTCGCACAGAACTATGCTCTAACGTGATGGATATTCTAAGGATAAGTGATAGCATTATCTGAGCAAAAGGTTGTAACTTTAAATCCTATAAAGTGCATATACTCATTGTTGTTTCAAACTCTCCATGGTAAAGATTGTGATGAATTTTATGATAATAAGTGATAATATTCTTCAAAGGTTCTAACTTTTACCAATCCTATAAGGTGCATTGTTATAATTACACTAAAAATTATAGGTGTTAGAAAAAAATATTCTTAAAAATCACTACGGATGCTAGCAAGGGTTTAAATCATCAAATGACCTTTCACATAGGACCCGACAATATAAGTTCAAAATTTATAAGACATCAAATGTAATTAACTTATAGTCAAGGGACCATATTTGTAACTTCACTTAATACAACAAGTTAAGACCCTCTTGACTCCCTCCCTAAAATCTTTTACCAATTGCATACTGTGTAACCCGTTGGTGTTACACTCTCACTTTAAGGGGGGAAATTAATCGCCGGAAAGCCCCAATTAACTCACCTGAAATTGTTCGGAAACATGAAAGAGAACAACAATGATGGGTTTGTTAGAGCAGATCAGATTGATCTAAAAAGCTTAGATGAACAGCTCGAAAGACATCTTAGTAGAGCATGGACTATGGAAAAAAACAAGAAAAAACAACCGGATTTTGAAGACTCTGCCACCGCCGCCGCCGCCACTTCCGCCGTCACTCTGCCGTCAAAATCCACTGCAACCACCAGGCAGGAATGGGAGATCGATCCTTCTAAGCTGTTAATCAAAGGTATTCTCGCACGTGGTACTTTCGGCACCGTCCACCGTGGCATCTACGACGGAATCGACGTCGCCGGTAAGTTTACCGGAACCCTAATTTACCCAATTTCATTTTATTTATTTCCTGCCATTTTGTGTTCTTTTAAATTTAAATAAATTAATGGGTTTGGTTAAAATGGTTAAAAATCAAATCTTTTTTATTTCTTGCATTGGTGGCGGCGGAGGAGGGTGGAGGAACGGCGGAGATGGGTGGTGGGTGGTGGTTGTGTAATTATAGTTATGATTATAAAAGTTGAAATCTTGAACATGTATTCCGTGACCTACACAAATAAGGTTTTCAACATTGTGATTTTAGTAATTTGGATTGATGATGTTGTCTTTCTGGCTTTCATCATGTGATCCAAGCTGTTTCATATATATAATAATGATAGTACTAATATTTCAATTTGTTTTTATAATTGTATGAATTTACGGCTACAAACTAGGATCTCAGCCTCAACTTTACTAATTTTAATTTATTATAATAAAATAATAATTATAATTATAACAAGATCACTTTCTTTAGTTTTTTATGTCCTTTACTATTGTCTTTACTTTTCATCTTTATATCAAGTCAAATTGGATTTTAATAACAATCCAAACTATGATCTATTCGTCAATAATAATAATTCAAAGTGACAATTTAACCGACCGATGACGTTGTCAACTTTAACTTTTGTTGCCAATGGCAATCTAATATAATAGGTTGGGTTTCGGGTGGGGGGGGGGGGGATTTTTTGTTGCCATATCATGATTTTAGGTATGAAATTCGCGAGAATTTGCCAAAGTAATAAATTTTTGTTTGACAGAAGTTAGGAGTGGGAATAACCTTGCTAGTATGGATTATAATTTGTTAATGGGTTATTGTTTGGAGTATTAAAGTCCAACTTGCCATACTTGAAAAAAGAATAAGAAATTATCTTGATGGTTTTCTTGTAATTATTAGTGAAATTGCTGGACTGGGGAGAGGAAGGTCACAGGACAGAAGCTGAAATACAATCTTTAAGGGCAGCATTTACACAAGAAGTGGCTGTTTGGCATAAGCTTGATCATCCTAATGTCACAAAGGTCATATCTTTAAATTTTAACCATTTAATGTGCATTTTGTAATTGGTTATTTTCCCCTTTATGAATCACACCCTTTGCTTGTAGTCATGGATACTTTGGTAATTTTACGTACTTAATCAATCAGTTTTCCTACAACACCACTATTTTGACCTTTTTTTTAATCATAAAATCATAATCATGATTAGTTTTGCTAAATAATTTAAACTGATTATTAGCACTTTAGTATGAAGATATTAAAGAAGCATATGATTATTTATTGTTTTGTTCCACTTCCAATCAGGCATATGATTATTTATTGTTTTGTTCCAATCAAGCATATACTTATTATATACTTTATATTGACAATACATTAGCATCATTTATTGTTTTGTTCGATTACGGTTTCTAGCTTGTAGGATTTTCATGGTTCAACTTTCCATGTAACCCGAACACGTGTTTTCTTTTCTTGTACTTGCACCATCTCACAAATGTCACACCACTTCCTTTTAGACACTTCTCATGAAAATTGGAATATTTACTTTTTGGTAACTTTTAGTACTCACCGCTTATCAATACTACAAAGAATTATTTATATACATTATAAAATGAAGTTCTGGTTGGTTTTTATTTTTACCTTTTTGAATTTGACTAAATTGAGTTATACCTACCATATTGCAATACAGTTCATTGGTGCAACAATGGGTTCTTCAGATCTAAATGTCCAAACTGAAAATGGTCAGATTGGTATGCCAAGTAACATTTGTTGTGTTGTTGTGGAATATCTTCCCGGAGGTGCCTTGAAGAACTATCTTATAAAAAACAGAAGGAAGAAGCTGGCTTTCAAAGTGGTGGTTCAAATGGCACTTGATCTTGCAAGAGGGTATAAATCCTTTGTCGAAAATAGTTTAATTAAAGGCCAAACAAACTACATTGATTCAAATTGAATTTTAGATCTTGAGACAATTATAATGCCAAAGTTAACTGATTTTAAATTTTGTTATTTTATTTAATGCAGTTATCGAAATTTATATAATTACTTCAAGAATCCATGTCAATTTAGACATTGAAATTAAATTTGTTTGACCTAAAATTTTCAAAATGTAGCTGTCTTGCATTTTTCTTGTTGACAATAGTTGACTTAAAGGTCAAACAAACTACATTCAGTTTAAGTTTTGGATCTTGAAACATATATAACAACAAATTTTCCAAAATTTGTAAATTTTTAATATGTTTAACGTAATTATTATTATTTTTTTTTACATTTACTCAAAGAATCCATGCCATTTTAGACGTTGAAAATAAGCCGTTTGACCTGAGGATGTCAAAATACATCTCTCTTTCATTTTCTTGTTGACAATAGTTGACTTAAAGGTCAAATAAACTACATTTAAACTGAAATATAGATCTTAAAATAGATATAACACCAAAGTTTCCTAATTTTATGTATTAGTATTTCGTTTGATGTAGTTATTGAAGCTTATACATTTACTCAAAGAATCCATGTCAATTTAGTTGTTGAAAATAAGCCTTTTGACCTCAAGATGTCAAAATGTATCTCTCTTTATTTTTTCTAGGATTGCTTACAAATTACTTGCAATAAATGATTTGTTACTAGATTAAGCTACCTGCACTCTCAAAAGATTGTACACAGAGATGTGAAAACTGAAAACATGTTATTGGACAAAAGTCGAACTATCAAAATAGCTGATTTTGGGGTTGCTCGTGTTGAAGCCTCAAACCCCAATGACATGACGGGTGAAACCGGGACTCTTGGTTATATGGCTCCTGAGGTATATGTCCTTAAACATCCTTATTCACACCTAAATAAGTTTGTAGTGTTTTAAGTTGTTTTTAAAGGGATTTTTTTTGCAGGTTCTTAATGGCAACCCCTATAATAGGAAATGTGATGTTTATAGCTTTGGCATATGTTTATGGGAAATATATTGTTGTGATATGCCGTACCCCGATCTTAGTTTTTCAGAAGTCACTTCAGCTGTCGTTCGCCAGGTAAGCCTAATTCAAGATTTATATCATCAAAGCTTGATTATTATATTGATTACTCGTAGATTCTCTTATTTTTGCCCTTATCAAAGAGTATTTTAGACATTTGATAATTAGTCAAACATTTTTGTCATTGATTCACCAAAATTTGATAACAAAAATGAGCAAATTACACCTAAAGGGAGTTCATATTCGGGGTAACTTTGTAGAGAATAGTAACCAAGTTTCTCAATTGTTTTACCTTTTTCGTTCCTCAACTTTCATTACATGTTCCACACTTCCACTCTTGTATAATTTTCTATAAATGATAATTAAAAAAGAATTAAGTAAGGCAGATAACACACACATATGAATACTGATTATTACTTGGTGATTATTCTTCTCAAATTTAACTTGATTTGAAAATTTAGAAACTTGGTTATTATTTAGTAAATTTGTTTTCTTCAATCTTATCTTTTATTTCAAGATGATTTGAAAAAATAATCATGAAATAGTACACAAGACTCATATATGTTCCATTTGTCTCACTTAATTTACTTAAAAATTAATCATTTAGTTGAAAAAATATAAGATGGGAACACCAAATGAAAGTTGAATGACATTAGAGATAAAAAAAACTGAGTGGCTTTAGTGAAACACCTGAAAACCTGGTTACTATTTGGTAATGTTTTCCTTTACATTTAGGTAATTTCTATATTATTGGACTTACTTCTAAAATCAACTTTAAAGGGCTTATGTTATAAGCGGGTGTTGGGATTGCTTACATAAAGCATATGTAATAAGCAATCTCAAACATTCGCTAAGTTTATAATAAGAAAGGGATCCGGTTACAGGTTTTACCCTAACTGGTGTTTTTGTATTATAAACTTTAAATGCATATCTTTAAAAATGTTGATTTCGAAAGTATGTTCCCTAAATTAGAAAATAACTAAATTCGTGTTCTTTTACACTGAATGTGATTGGTCACGTAATATTCTTTTATTTTGTCGTTATTAAAGGGTATTTTAGTCATTTACGAGTCTAAAAGTTATAAAAAATGCAGAATTTGAGGCCAGAAATGCCAAGATGTTGCCCGAGTTCTCTTGCCAATGTAATGAAACGATGTTGGGATGCAAACCCTGACAAACGACCCGAAATGGATGAAGTTGTGACAATGTTGGAGGCCATTGACACATCGAAAGGTGGAGGAATGATCCCGGGTGATCAACCACAGGGCTGTCTCTGTTTCCGTAAGCATCGAGGCCCATAAAACTTCTAGAATTCGACCCAGTTTTGGTAAGAAAAATTTAACAAAATTTACTAAAAACTGGGAATATATATCAGATGTTGTGACTGTGAGGCTGTGCTGCATATTGTTCTCTTTGGATTATGTAAAGTTTTCTCTTTTTTAATTTTTCTTAAAATAGTTTACATTTTATTTAACCTGTTCTGTTGAGCTTCCTTATAAAAGCTTTGATTTCTTAAAAAAGCTAGTATTGTTTTTAGTAACGTCCTAATAAATAAATATTAAAATATATAAAAAAGCTAGTATTGTTTCTCGTGTGTTCTTATGGTATACCTACTTGAATCCGTGAAGCTCTATTGATAAGGTGAAATAATCGAGTTTGCAATTTGAGTGTTCTCAAGGGTTCTTTACCTAATATACTAGTTTTGGAAGATGGGGGTTTAACTGACATCTATAGGTGCCAGACAAACCATACATGTTGTATAAAACTAGTTAGAATGAATTCATGATGAGTAGAATATGGTTGCTAATTCAAGAAATGGGGTTGGGTGTTTTTGGTGAAAATGACTCAAAGTTGTCCTAGATGATTGATTATTATTAAAACTAGTGTGTAGGCCGTGCGATGCACGGCCGGGGGGGGGGGGGGGTGGGGGAAATTTGGCCGACGCTAACATATCATTATGTTTATGTACGTGAAGTTGTTTTTTATTGTGAATAGGTAAAGAATCTGAGATTAAGGATGACCAAAAGTAATGCGTTTAAAACAAATCAACCTACCATTGCTAATTGGCGTATGTAATATAAAGTGTATAAAAGAGTCATCAAGTTAGGTGTTAGGCGCCATAATTGGAGACAACAAACAATTATAAAGTAAGATAGATTCATTTAATATTAGTAGTTTCAAAGCTTGATGGTGTCCTAAGCACCAAATAAAATGAAACTACAAATAACGGTTACTCATCCGGGGTGAAACTGGTGTCCATCCGGTTGTCAATATCACGTGCTGCTGCCTCGGCATTCCTGCGCATGCTCCGTAGACTTCGTAACAGTGTCTGTTTGGTATGAATCGCATCATCCAGCATTAAGGCGGCATCACAACGGAAGGGAGAGGGATCAAGGCTAAGCACCGCGTCCAGTGCTTGTCTGTTTTCTGCAAGCAGCCTTTCTAACACCATTATCACGGCTGACAGTTCAGCGTTTATCTCATTGTGGCTGGCGATAAAGAAGTTACGGACATAGTCTTCCATTTTCTAATTATAAACAACATGTGTAAAATAATACAATAGCATTACAAAGTATAGATAGAGGCGTAGACGTGTAGGTAGAGGCTGCGACTCATGAGTTGTTAATATGTTTTTATTTCTATTATGATTCATTAAAGTGAACGTAGATAATTGTTATAAATTGAAATTGTGTTTTATCCTAAGATGAAATTTGAGCACCACCTGATCCATACAATCATTAACAACACATTGTGCATTCAAACCAGATGTAACAAAACACAAATATTAGTTAACGGACAGTAATTAAAAAATCAGGTAAGATCAACCGTTTGCAAATTAGAACTTTATGTATAGGAGGAAGAATAGAAAATCAGAAAACATATGTAAGTGTTTATGCTTACAGTTGCGTACGTAGATTAATTGGTGTAGTGTTCATTTAAGTTTTAGAAATTTCTTATGGCTATATGCAGCAGAAGAACAATGCAATGTAAGGGACAATGAGTATATGACGGCCTTGATGTTTCAATTTAAGTTTTTTATTAAAGAAAACATAAAGGCATATGCTTCAAAAGTGGAGAATTTCATGAATCTGTTTTGTATCATTGAGATACGTGACATGCAAAGTTGTGTGCATCCCAAAATAACTTTGATAAAACGAAATACAGAATGTTGGTTTTGCACCTTTTACCGGGGAGATGGACGGCCTTCGGTGGTCGCCGTATTACTGTAAGCGTTGTCTGCACAAAGAAGACGACCAATGTTAGTTATCGTGTAATCGGTGATTTTAGAGCATGTAACAATTGTTAACGGAAGGTTTACCTTTCGCAGGCGTGATGGAATTGACATTTGTTTTTCTGTCGGTTGTGTAGATAGGAGGTAGAAGTGTCGATTTAAATGGTCGTCTGGATAACCGCCTGTCGTTTCAGTTGCAACCGACTGTCCGTTCAATTGCCTGTCGTTTCAGTTGCAACCGAGCCAAAGCCCATTGTGTGGA
This sequence comes from Deinandra increscens subsp. villosa, assembly GCA_039602395.1. Taxonomy (NCBI): domain Eukaryota; kingdom Viridiplantae; phylum Streptophyta; class Magnoliopsida; order Asterales; family Asteraceae; genus Deinandra; species Deinandra increscens. The sequence goes on along the minus strand of JBCNJP010000009.1, from coordinate 67,593,285 downwards.
TGAGTTGGCTGAGTGTAATTTGTAAATGAGAAACAAACAATGTGACATACACTGTTTAATCCAAATTGTTATTTATAAATGTGTCTATAATCTACTAATCTTTAGGCAACTAACCTTTCTGTTTAAAAGCTGTTATTTATTTTGGTTTTAATATTTCTGATGGTTTAATTCTCTTAACGATGAAGTTGGGAAATTTGCTCCATCAGGAATCAAGTTTTTTAATTACAAAGTTGATGGAAACTTGTATTTGTTCATTAATATAACGTTGTATTATTAGTTTATCCAATCGTTATTTGCTAAAGGCACCGATTAGGTACCATGAAAACTGAGTAACATTTATTGTATATTTTCATTTTTCTATCCTGAGAATTAGTTTTTACATGTGATTAGTGATATCTTTTGACCAATTCTAAGTTATTGTTTTGAATATTTGAAGGATTTTGAGAAAGGCTCGGACTAAATACTAATATAGTATTACTCAATAAGTTAGTGCGTATCTTGATTTTTTAAGTGTTTTTTTTCCCGTAAACCAGAGGTTTTTATGTATTGTTTTCCCAAAATATATTTCGCTGGCAACTTTTGCTTGTCTTCACATTTCCATCTCAAGAAAATGAACATTCTTTTAAAAGCACGTATATGAATGTAGTATTAATTTGTACATAAACGAAATAAACTAACCACCAGAATGAGTTCAAACAAATAAGCGATTTAGAAGCAACGATTGTATTAGTTTCCATACAGAATAATTAGTTATAAACAAAGTGGAAATATGCTGAAATGGTGCAGAAGTAAGATAGTAATAGTTTAAGTTTCCTAAATCAGACCAGTTACGTGGTACGAAAGAGACAAAGACTAACAAACATGGAATATGGTAGTGCCATCCGCTTGGTCATGCTCCTCGTCAAGCTGGAAACGCAGAACCTTATGTCTCGGAAGGCCCGTAAGGTGGAAGAATGCGGCCCAGTCTGCTTGCATTCTTAACCGAGGATGGCTGCCATCTTGACCTGCCCATAGAACCTTCACCAGAAACTCATCCTGTCCATACTTTAAAGTTGCTTTATTGGAAACATGGATGCTGTGGTTCCGGAACAGTGCTTTAGGAATGGACTGCAAGAGAAGCTTATTACTGAGACATATAATTAAATTGATATTTGATAATCATAGTTATGTATTAAAATATATAACTAAACCGTTGTTTTTGACATGAATATACCAGTAGGTGACTTTCCAGATTGTGTGTTGCTAGCTGTTTGAAGTAGTGGGGGCTGTCATGAGAATGAATGTGGGTGGGTATGGAGAGGCTGCAATGATGTTCGGGATCCTGGTATAGTGCAGTACCAATGTTTGTGAACACAATTACTTCACAGTTGTACGCATGGTGTTCATGACTTCCATGGTCCGTGAAAATAAGCCACCTGCCAGGTTCAATTTGGTTCTCTATATAGAACAGGGGCCAGCTTGGACCTGTAAATCCTATTGGGACCCGCTGCTGTGTTTGTGGATCATGTTCCACAAGGACATCGACGACCACGTTTTGTTTGGCCGCATAAAGCTTCACTGTATTTGCCCTTACTCGGAACCTCGATCGTGGAAACTGTATCGGTAGAACGTATAATTTAGCAACATTGAAAATTAACTCCTGATTGCAAAAGTCATTAGGCAGTAGTTGTCGAGTATTATAGTTCTTAGTAAAGATTTGTCTGGTCAAATAAAAGATGCCATGGGTGTGAAGTAATTAATTAACATATTATTACCTATTATGCAAACACTATGGTTAATGAGAACCATGTTTAGATCATGAGAACTATGCAAGATAATTAAGCCAGAGGTCTAAATTTTTATATATGCGAAATTACAGATTTGCTGTAATTTAATAGATGAATATCATATAGGCATCTGGTTTTGGTATTGTTTCATTGGTGCCATCACATATAGTATATTACCATTAGTATTAGTAGATATAAAGCACCTTCTTGCAAGATTGTGTGAAGCTGATGGTGTTCATGATAGGTCAGTTATATGCGTATGCTTTGAGATTGGCATATAAAGTAGTTATGTTAATGGAGTGAAAGAATATTAATTTAGAGTTAGTTATAGTTCTTAACTAAATAATCTATAGTTTCAAAAAGGAAATAAAATGTTTCCTTTGTATCAAGAACAATAATGGGTAATTAAATCATGGCATCTGTAGGCAATCATAATAATAAATTAAAGTTGTGTTTACCTTAAGATCAACAGTAAAATAAAATTCTGCAGAGAATGTAAAATGACTAACCTTTTGTTCTTGTGTTTCATCAGCAGGGTCAATTTTTACATGTGATGCGGACTTATGAAGGTGGGTAAGTGAGTACATTTCAGCAAACTGTTTAGGTAGCAGCTACAGTGTAGAAGTGAGGTTCTCATATTAGTAATATTAACTTAACTGTTAAAAAGATGATATATAATAGTGGAATATGAGAAATTGTATGTATATATAGTAAAAATGTCACCTGCGTATGATATGATTGATCAGTTGCTTCAACGACACACGAATTAAGAAATTCTTTTCCATTCCTTTTTCTTCTTATCTCTAGCCCATCTTCATTGTACGCAGTAACTTCTATCTTGTCAGGCTTCTTCCATTTTAAGCAAATCTTTTTTATGCCACGTCTAGTGAATGCATTAACAAAAGACAGCCACGTGTCATCTTCAGCTCCCCACATACCATTTCCAACTTTAGTGAGGTTCACAATAAATTTGTGCTTCTGGTAGTCAACAAAACGAACAGATGTGCAGTTTTTGGGCACGTGTCGTGTGAATTGCAGGGGGAAAACCTACATAGAAATTATATTATTATGTGTATATATTATAATGGTTTCTGACTATCGACTTGCTTAAACAAAAGAACTAACCACTCCGCGAGGCCCTTCATTTTCTGGAATAAGGTCAAGCAACAGTTTATAAGGCATCTGTATAGAAGCAAGAATAGATTATGCGGTTGACATATTGATGTTACTGGAACCAAGTATCATGTCATAAAACTGTGGAAACAAATATAGATTGTTAATAATGAATTGAAGTGAGATTAGGTAGCTGTTTTAAATTGAGATAGGTATACGTAGTGCCTCAACATGCAACTTGCTGAGAGCTACATACTTTAATGAGTAAATTCCATTAGTATAGAACCTGTTTTAAAAGTTTTTATTCTATATTTTTAAATGGATTGGGTCACCTAAGGTTGTTCTATGAAGTACATAGTGATGAGACAGTTTCAAGGCATCAGACCTATGTAGATTACATCTGTAAGCATAAACATAACATCGGAGCACACGAAAAAAGCCAACAGGAGTATGAACATTTTTTAAAGTCAATCATTTTTATTTGTTTATTATTGAGTTCCTTTATGGACACTATCTTAATATTGATTGCAACAACATAACATGTCAGAAATTAAATCATGTAATTCAGAGTTTTTTCTGCAAAATCCAAACTATGTAACTATGAATCTGCATGTGTTCAAGACAGGTTACAACCTAAAGTTGTGGGATTTCCGGTTTTTATAGTATAGCCTATGTATACCTAATTCTAGACTCTTTCTGTTAACAGGAAAGGTTTCTTAATATGTAAATTTATGTGTTGACGACAGCAAACAGTAATAAGCGTCTAAATTTCCGTTTTCTACAGTCCAACATATACAAATGGGGTTACATAGAGATCGAAAACAACAGAATTTAAGCACGTCATTTAAAGAAGAAGCCGTATAAGCAGTGAATATAGGCGTTCATAGATAATGAGACATAAAAAGGTAGTACAAAAGGTGCAATACTTACCTCTGTACAGTGAGTTTGGAATGTGGTCTTCCGGTGGACAGGGATGGTGAAGATGAAGAGGGGATTGTGTAGCGACGGTTTCAATTGATGGCCTGATAAAGTTTCTGTCTTTTCAGTGCCTATTTAACTGTCAAAAGATTTCCCACCTATTTTCCGGAAATGGTTTAAAGGCCACTCTCCACATGGGCCTGGACTTTAAAGCGACTGCGGATGGTATTGGGCCGTGCAACAAAATCATAGGTCACATGATCCATACCAGCTTTAGTCATATAAAACTCAAAACTAATCACATCTTTATATGGAACAATCATATTTTTATAACCTAATTTTAGTTAATTTGAACACTAACTTTAGTACCAAATGACATATATATTAACATATGCATTGGTGGCTTATTTTTATAAAAGTTGTGATGTTTTTATAAAGGATAGCATACAATGTATAGGTTTTACAAAATAATTTATAGATGGTAGAGACTACAAATCATAATTTTTATAGAAAGCGACTATTTCTATATCGCTCTAAAATTCTAATTTATCAATGATAATCTTGGTCGGATTTTCCATTTCACCATAGTCCTATTAATGTAATTGGCCATGCTATACATGATTGACTATTTTTGAACACCGACTAATTTTAATAGTCTTATTTAAACTTGCCGGAGTCCTGTTGTGGTACATATGATTTTAATATATGTTTTTCTCCATGACCATATTTTCTATGGTACACAACATTTATTCCTAATTGAAACCAATATCACATACGTCTTACCTTAATTGCCTGTTTGTGGTTTTTTGCATTCTTTAGAACATTAAAATGTGAGATAAGTAAGCAGCATTATATACCAACCAACCAAATGTGAGTGTACAAAAGTCATATGAAAGTTTAGTGCCACCAAAATATTGTGTTTACTAAACTAAATGATGTAATGAGTGAACTGTGATTTCCAAAACATCACTCACAACAAAAAATAGACAACAACTACTATATGTCTGGTTGGAACATCCTTGCAACACGGTGGGAAACATCAAGCTGTCTCTGTAAAGCTTCTTTCCGCATGACTTTGAGCCTTTCGAGGGTTGCTCTAGTCGTAGCAATTTGTTGATGTAGCAAGTATCCAGCCCAGGACTTGAAGTCCGAAGGGTCTTGGTCAAGCACAATAGCTAATATTCTTTCATTTTCCTCTATTGTCCTATAGAGTGTATGTATAACCGCATCAATTTCTCCATTCACACTAACGGCGTGCTTCCAGCCGACACGAAAGACGTCGAATCAAGACCACTACTCCCACGATTTAAAAGGCGATGGCATCTACGGGAAAAAAAACGATCCACGCATACGAATACCCAACAGCAGCACGCGTCAAGTTTGAGTTCCAAACCCTAAAGGGTTTCAACACAGGCACAAAGAACCATTTCCTAATCGGATCAATCAAGGTAATTAGGTCATTCTTTAGAACATTTCGGTAACATGTAGTTGGGAAAATTAAATGCATAATTTCTATCTCCCGTTACGACTCAATCAACGACCTTCATACCCAACCTTTTCTGAGTAGGACGCATAAGTTTTGATTCAAAACCCTAAAAGCTTTCAACACAGGCACAAACAACCATTTCTCAAACGGACCAATCTAGGTAATCAGGCCATTCTTCTGTACATGTTGATAACCTGTCAATAGGTAAATGCATAACGTCGACCTTTTGTTACAGGGCAATTAAGGACCTCCATCCATAACCCTTTTCCAGTTAAAGGCACAACGAACACGAATTAGGAAAGTAAGACCCACTGGATTACGGGTTATAAGAGACGGGTTATAGGGTCCGTGTGAAAATAGGGTCCGCGTGGAAATTATATCTTTGCATTTGTAATTTAATACCCGGCGAATTACGGGTTAATACCAAAATGGGCCAGATATGATCCGCGTTTACTCCTAATCCTTAGAGCAACTGGATTACGGGTTATAAAAGACGGGTTATAAATAATTCCGGGCCAAATACGATCCGCGTGAAACACATAGGTTTCCCTTTGCAAATTAATACCCATGGATCATGGGTTATTACCAAGATGGGCCGGATTAGAGCAATTGGATTACGGGTTATAAAAGACGGGTTATAAACAATTCCGGGCCAAACAGGATCCGCGTGAAACACGTAGGTTTGACTTTGCAATTTAACACCCACTTGATCACGGGTTATTACCAAGATGGGCCGGATATGATCCGCGTTTTCTCTTAATTCTTGTAGGTGATTCGTCGACCTCTCTTTTGATTTCATTTGTTCATAAAATTAAAATCGTTTTGTTGTTGTCTCATATGGGCTCCGTTGTCAAATTTAAAAGTCATTGATGGGTTATTACAAACATGATCCGGGTAGGATCCGCGTTAAATTTATGGTAGTGTATGTTTGTCTATGCAAATAGCGTTATGAATACGGGTAGGATCCGCGTGTGTGTTAACTTGAGATAATAATTGGGTTAAACCCATAAGCGATTTTCTTCATGTTTTTCCCTTTACATGGTATGACAATCCAACAGAATGGACCATGGAAGCACACATACTCCAACTCTTGACACAGGTGCAGTTGCCCCGCCGGAGCTCACAACCACAGTTACAATCAATGCTCCTGCTCCGGCACACAACAATCTTCCCGGCACACCCTCAAATACACGATAGTGAACCCCATTGATAACAGGTACAAATTAAATTAGGCACCTATAAAAAAGAATGAGAAACAATTACTACAACAAACTCTCAAATAAAACGTAAGCCAAACGGGTCATAGATGACCTTTCCGACGGTACATTTTATTCCCGCCGGAGTCATTGTCATCATAATCGATTATTACCTTCCGGTGGTACATTTTTTTCCCACCGGAAGGGAGGATAAGCCAAACGGGTTATACATGACTTTTCCGGCAATGTTGTCATGATCGATTAGTAGCTTCCGGTGGTACATTTTCTTCCCACCGGAAGTAGGTATATGGTCCATAGTAAAAATGAAATACCATAACAGCAAAGTTTAAATGGGAAAAAAATACTTACACGACTAAGAAGACGGACATGCGGCGAGGAGAGGTAAGCAAGCGAGAGTAACATGAGTTTATATAGGATTACGAAATTAGGATCATGATTAATATAACATTTATTATTTTGGAGTTCAAAGAACCCGATCGATTCATATGTTCATTATCTTCATTATCTATCTAGAATTCTTTATGATCATTCTTTACGATCATTATTAACATTGTTATTATTAACATCACATTGAAGACCATGACTATTATTAAGATCACATTAATCGGTGGAAGTTGAAAGAAGGCCATGACTCCTTCTTTAATTGAACGAAACCCATGGTTTTCCTCTATTCATTGCAAGAAACTCATGGTATAATGGAAGTTTACGGATTAATTAATATGATGATGATGATCATGATGATGATACATCAACATGTATAATGGTTTTAATTAAACACATGCTTAACCATGCAATACATTATGTTTTTTTTGTTGTACATGGCATTTATGATTTCACATTTATGAAGGTGCAAAAAAGTGCCATTGCTTAACTTTTATATATATATAGATGATAGTTTTGATCATAAGTAGGTGATGAAAATTAACTAACATGGTTATTAGATCATAACTCCCTTTGTCATAATAATACATGTATATTATTATTATTAAGCAATTGAGAACTTTATGATGAGTGTTGATCTGAATGATAGATATATAGCCGCTTGATATTAAACAGATTATAATGATGTGTTAACAGGAGTCTGAAACTACCACCTAATCAAGGAGATTTGTAATCAATATTAGACATTAGATGTAGTGTTTGTGATGTGTACCAAGCTTAATTGATCGAAGGGGAAAGAGTGAGATAGAGAATAGGTTGAAACTTTTTTCCTTATTATTCAACCAAAGTTGAGTTGACTTAGGACGCGTCCCTCTCAAACTCTCTTCTTCTATCATAATTAAATAAACGTGAAGGATTTCAAAGTTGTCCTCTCCATTCATTTACAGTAATATATATAGGTATCCAGTTTACATATTACATCCGTAATCCATATAATATACACAATGTATCAAAAGCTAGTCTAATATATCTCCTCAGTCTAAGGAGGAAGGGCACAAATGTTTAGACTAGACCGAAAATCAAGAAAGAGTGCCCCCCGGTAGGCCCTTAGTAAAAATATCTATACAAACTGATAGCGAGAAGGAACATGGAAAACTTGAATATGCCCCCGCTTAACCTGATCACACTTAAATTATCACAATAAACCAAAGAAGTGCGTGCGGGGGGGGGGGGGGGGGTCTTCCAAGCTCTAGCAGAAGATTGTGGAGCCAGCAAACTTCTGCGACAGCGTGTGCAATGCCCCTGTATTCGGCCTTCGCACTAGAACGAGAGACCATGGTCTGACGCTTGGAGGACCATGAAATAAGGTTGTCACCAAAATAAATGCAGTAACTAGAAGTGGATTGGCGAGTATTTGGACACCCAGCCCAATCAGCGTCCGTGTAAGCAACTAGAGTAGTGGGCGAGTGTTGATGCATATACATGCCCAAGTCTAAGGTGCCCTTCAGATACCTGAGAATACGCTTAACGGCATGAAAATGAGACGTCCGAGGGGCATGCATGTGCATGTAAATCTGCTGAACTGCATATGAGATGTCTGATCGTGTAAATGTTAGATACTGAAGAGCCCCGACGAGGCTACGGTAGAAAGTGGGGTCATCAACCAGATCTCCGGTAGTAGCACTCAGTTTCCCAGAGGTGTCGGAAGGAGTTTGAACGGGGTAGCAGTCTGTCATTTTGGCCTGTGCGAGAATGTCAGAAGCATAATTCTGTTGTGAGAGAAATAAGCCATTCTGGTCCGTTTGACAAAGATACCCAGAAAATAAGTTAACGGGCCGAGGTCCTTCATGGTGAATTCAGAGAATAGCCGAGCCATGATGTGAGACCGTAAGGCTGCAGAAGAGGCCGTGAAGATGATGTCATCAACATAAAGTAACAAGTATGCAATATATGTACCGTGTCTGTAGATGAACAAAAAATGATCTGAAGCACTGTGTGTAAATCCCAAGGTGGTCACATAGTCCGTGAACCTCTGGTACCAAGCCCGATGGGCTTGGTTTAGGCCATAAAGGGATTTCTTGCGATGACACACATTATGAGGGAACCCGGAATGGCAAAAACCTGTTGTCTGGTGCATAAATACAGATTTGTATAAGTGTCCGTGAAGAAACGCGTTCTTCACATCTAGTTGATTAATACCTCATCCGTGAGCGATATCTATAACCGGGCTAAAAGTCTCGTCGCAATCTACCCCAACCTGTTGGGACCTGCCATCACATACTAAACGCGCTTTGTAGCGCTCAAGTGAGCCGTCAAATTTATGTTTGTGTTTAAAATCCACATGCAATGTATAACATTCATGTCCGATGTACGAGGTACCAACTCCTTAGTGTTATTATCGATAAGAGCATTAAACTCATCAGTCATGGCACGGTTTCACTCGGGCACGGTAAAGGCTTCAGACACATTTTTGGGTTGTGGAATGAGAGTGGTAGAAGTGTGGAGGTTGAAGATTTGTTTGGGTTTAGATGTGCCGACCATGGATCGAGTGGTCATGGTTTGGGTGGGCTGAGGAGGTGGCGGTGGTGGGGTCATCGGGGAACTCATAGATAGGGTGGTTAATGGTGGGGAGGGGAAGTTTGGCCGTAAACTGGCTGTAATGATGGTGGATCGGTGTTGGGCTCAAGAGATGGGTTTGGGCCAGTGGGCATTAGAGTGGACGGTGGGCTTATAGGTGTCTGATCCGGAGTAGTGGGAATGGAGGTTTGTTGGAAGGAGTTCCAGATAGATGGGTGTATGCCAGGATCCAGGAATTAGTAGGAAGAGGGAACGGATAATGTTTTGGCTAAAAATTACTAAAGTAGAATTAGCAAGATTTGAACCAAATTTGAATGTGTGGTTTGATGCTTAAATTTAAGGTTTGAAAAGTACTTGCATAAATCCTGGGGCAATAATTGAATTTCCGGGTCAAAAGTTCAAATCCTGGGTACAGAACCCTGGATCAGTTTGCCAATTGTATGTAAAAACTCAGTAACACAAATGAATACTCAAATGCAGGCGAAAACACCGAGATTTTGACTAGGGAAAAGCCCTTAGTCCTTAGATGTCTCTAAGGAACCGCCGGCACAAAAACCCCGGGCAGCGATAACACACGCTACCAGTTTAATGATCACCAAAAATGTCGAATACAACGAGTTTGCAGAGAAAATAATACGAGAATACAATTAGTGAAGCTTC
>JBCNJP010000009.1:67397555-67582667 GCA_039602395.1 Deinandra increscens subsp. villosa | reverse complement strand
GAAATAGTGACACGAACTTTGAACGTATGCAAAATACTACAAAGGTGACGAGATAATATAAAAACTCTTTTTATATTAGAATACATATATTGTTGTGAAATGTTTCTTATTATTAAAGTTCCACCGATCATATATATAATGTTCTTGTTTTTAAGGTCGATTGTCGAGATATTAAATTAGGGTTACACCAAGACTAACGGGTAAATGCACATTACGTTATCTACGTTAACTAAAACACAGATTTATGCACACAGAAATAGGTAATTACACGTATTATTATATGATTTGACTCAGGAAACTTACGGGTTGTCACAGAATGTGCCAAACTTGATAAATCTTGAAGATTATCATGGTTGGGCAACAATTTTTAGAGGTTATGTTAATGATTTGGATGAAAAATTGTGGTTACCAATTACAAACGAACATAAGCATCCAACTTATGTTGATGGTGATATTAAGGAGATGCATAATTTTTCAAGTGAAGAAAGGAAATCGTTTGATCAAAATGAAATGGCTACTACACTTCTTATGTTAGCTTTGCCTATAACTCTTAAAAATCCAATCAGGAAGTTTCGAAAAGCAAAACTTATATGGGATTTTGTAAAGACACAGTGTGAGGAACATATGTCTAAGTTGTCTCAGAAAATAATTGATCAAGATTCGAAGTTTAAGGGCATAATTGAAAAGTTAGAGAATAAGGTAGGAAAGTTGACTAAAGAAAATATGTCTTTGACAAAAGAAGTGGAGAATTGGAAAAGTAAAGTTTGTAATGCTTTAGCTGCCAAAATTCAAAGGGATGTGTCTGTATCGTGTGCAAATTGTTTGGAGTTTGCTAGTATAAAGAAAGAATGGTTAAACGAGAAAAAATTTGTTGGTTGAAGAATGCAATAAAGCTCAAGCTAAGGAAAAGGAAGCTGTTGAAGATTTTGATGCTTTATTTGAGAAATGTTATCCTCTTCAACAAAAATATGAAAAAGTTAGTAAAGCTGCTGTCGAAGTTGCCGATAGAGTAATTCAACTCAAGAGGAACTTACAAAGTTGCGTGATGGAAATGGTGAGATTCAAAGTCAAAATAACGTTTTGAAACAGGATGTTATTTACTATAAGAAACAGGTAGAGAAGGTTATTGAAGAAGTTCTGGAAGAGTGTCGCTTGAAACAGTGTCATATCAGTGATTATAACAAATTCTCTGATAAATACATTGCTTCACAGAAAGAGTTATCGGAAGCTAATATGAAAATATCTAAACAAAAGATTGAGATGTTTGATTTGCAGCGAAAATTGAAAAATTGCAACAATTCACCGACTTTTATGAATTATTTGTATAAGCTGGAAAAGAGTGAGAAGAATGGTCAAGATGAATGTCTTCATCAAGTTCCTGCTCCAGTGGACATTGAAATGTCTGTTCCAGCTACATCATCTGGTGTTGAACAGCATGATTATTCAAAGTTTGCTGATATCAGCTCAGGAAAGAAAATCAAGTCGAAATTTCAAAAGAATAAAAAAATGGTTGATTATTGCAACGGATTGAAGTTTGATGCTAAATCTACTTTTCTTGAAAATGAACAAGTGTTTAATGGAAATCTAGAAAAAGTAAAAGTGCCAAAGTTTTCTGAAATTGTGATAGATGATTCATTGATTTCTGGAAAGAATGACCTGAAAGGAATCAAATCTGAATTTACAAAACTTGCCAAACAAGGTCATAAGATACCAAATTCTGTTCAAGATAAGTTTAAACAGAAAAATGGTGGTTTGGGATTTAAAGGAACAGAAATGCCGACTAAGGATTTCAACAAAAAGGAATTCAAAGCGAAGAAGATAAAGAAGCAGAGGGTGTTTTCAGATAAGAAGGCACAATGTTGGAAGCAGAAAGTATCTTCACCAAATGAATAGCTTTCTTCTGAATAGTCTTCTTGTATATCTGATGCTACACCACAAGGCGGTAACAATTCAGATTCATTTTATTCTGCTCATTCTAACAGGTTTTATAGTCAAGATAAATTCTTTGGTTATGGAGATGATTCTGATTTTTATGATTCTCCAAAATGTTTTCCAAAATTTCATAAACCAAAGAAATTTCAACCTGTGTTTTCAAAAGTTTATGATGAATGTCTGACTGATCAGTTTGGAAAACCGATTTCTATCAATTCAACTGGTAAAAGACTTTGTTTTGTTTGTCGTAAGAAAGTTCATTATGCAAATAATTGTCCTACGACAGCTAACAATTCATCATCAAATGCCAAACATACAAAGTATGTTGATCTTGATGGCATTATTTTTAGTGAACCAATGCCCAATACTAAATTTTCATGGAAAAAGAAGTCTCTTTTAGAAAAATTGGGTAGTAGTTCTGATTGTCACTCATCAGTTGATGATGGTTCACTAGTAATCATCAAACCAAAACAGGAATCCTATTTTTGACACTCAGATTTTTACAAAAATCATTTTCAACAATGTGTCAAGTGTTGATCGATCTTTTTCGTTTTATTATTCATTTTTCTTTCGTTCATATCTTTAGGGGAAGAACATTTGAAAATTCACCAAATAGTATTTATTTGAATTTTAGGGGGAGAAATTGGTAAATATATAAAAAATGAAATGAGAGAAATTGATCCGACAAAAGCAAGAAATTATGGTACATCAGCATATACTTTTATCTGCCATGGATAGAGTAAGTCTAAAGGCTGTAGGTTCTTGTATGATCTGTGAATGTGCATGACTAATCTGATATCTGCAAGTAAGATATAAACATAAAGCTTGCCTGATAATCTTTGGTTGTTTGCTTCTTGATGAATGCTATGTGATGATTCTGAAACAAAAATAGAATAAAGAGATATCCTGATTAATGCATGTTTTCATTTTAAAGATTTAAACTTGTTTGATTTTCTTTATTTTGTCAAACGATCGGACTTTCTCTGCGTATCGAAAGATCGACCTGATTGTTGTTCGTTTGACGTTCTGTTTTATTTTAATTGGTGTTTCGTATAATCCATCGGACTTTCTCTGCGTATACGGAAGTATCGACCTGATTGTTGTTGGATTATACAACTTCAACTTGTTATGCTTTCTTATTTTCTAAAATACTTGGGCTTTCTCTGCGTGTCCACAAGACCGACCTGATTGCTAGGTATTTGAGGTTCTGCTTTATTTTTGCATGACTCATCAAGGATGTTTAAATCTCGAATAAAAGTTACTTCTATATGATAAACATGAGGATTTGCTAGTATTTCTGATAGGGTAGAGGTCGAGTTATCAGTGCATGATAAAATTTACCTCAAGCATATCTGAAAACGATAAATATGATTGGTGCATGCTGAAATAAACAATCAATGTTGTATTTACGATTATCTTGGCTTGCATGCTGATTAAGACCGAAATTGAAATGTGCTAGATGCGTTATGTCTGATATGATCTTGCGTCGTGATCTTTCTCACAAAAATATCAAAAAATAGAGTTTGTTTCTGTATTGCATTTACATTTCATTTCAGAAAAGTACAAAAAGATTTTTGGTGTGTTTTAGCATAAGTTTGAAAAATCAAAAAGATTTTAGGTTTGTTTTGATAAACTTTCTAAAAGCCAAAAAGATTTTACTTCTTATTTGTTTTCGATTGATCAACACAAGATACGAAAAACATTTTCAAAATTTATATCTTGGATTCTCGAAGAGAAGTTTTGCGCCAAGATTATTTATGTTGGCCAGGTACTCAAAGGAAAGAGTTCATCACAACTTCAAGTCTTCTAAAGTTGTTGATAAAAGAAGAAAGAAATTGTTCATCGTCAAGTATTCAAAGATCAAGTTACCATGAAGTTGAGGGGGAGGTTGTTCAAAGAATATGTTTTAACTGGCAAACAGATACTGCACATGACGTGGGGGAGTTTGTTGATACATAATATGTGCGTCATGTGAAGTATCTGAACGAGACGATGTGAAGATTCAAGACAAGTTCAAGCTGCTGGCCGAACTAGGTCCGAACCTGAGGTTCGGACCCACCGAACTTGGAGTTCGGACGGAGATCGGACCAGACGTATATATATAGGAACTTGTATTTTGAATGTGAAGGGGAGTGAGAGATACCAGTTCTTAACTATGTGTTTTGAGTGTGTTTCTCTAGAGAGCTTCAGAGAGAGTTTGTAATTGAGTCTATGTTGATTTCAATAAAACAAACTATTATTTACGTCTCGTGTTCTCTCTACGATCAAGCAAACCTATAGTAAGATCCGTCTTACGCTTTTCACCGACGACACGTTGATGCTCCGGTAACGTTGAAGCGACATAGTCGTTGCTCCGTTTTCGTTAAGTTAACGATGTCTATAGTCATCTCTATGGCTTTGATTCAGAACATATGTTTTTTTATAAATCGATTATGGTGGTCGTTGCAGTTTCGCCGCTGCTAGGTTTTCGTATGTCAGGTTGGTGGCCGGTTGAGTGTTGCGGCCTGCTAATCATTGTTGTCGATAGGGTTTATTGGTCCTTTTTATAATCCGGTGTGTAGAGATGAAGCTCTTTTGCTGATGTCTGTTGCACCCAGCTAGATCTGAAACGAAAATGGTATGGTGTTTCTGATTTTCCTTCAGTTTTCGTTTATGTGTGAGTTTCTAATAACCCAAATCTAAAGGGATTTCTATTAGTTTGCCTATGGGTTTTCTATAACTGATGTATTAAATGCCGATAATCGATTTTCGGCCCCTGGCATTCTGATTTTGGTTATGATAGATGCTTTATACTTTCTGATTTCATTAAATTTATGGATGTTTGAGGTTTCTACCTTCTGTACATTTGTGGTTTCCAATTTCTATGGCCTGATTATCTGAATATTGGTTGTTCTGTTGCTTTGAAGTTACTGTTGCGCTATGACAATCACTTGATAAATAGAAGTTGGTAAACAGGGTCGGCTCAAGGTTTTTGGAGGACTCAACCGAACTCTAAAATTAAGGCCTCCATGTCTTACTTTTTTTTTTTTGAATTTTTTGAATACCCCAGTTCATAACTTTTGACTCCAAATTAACATGGTAGTATCGTAAAATAAGTATAAAACGATCAATAAAAAAATTAACTTTTGAGTTGTTATAAAAGAACCGATGTCATATCTATGCAAGCATGATGAAAACCTCAACCATAAGCATTGGAATATCATATTTTGATTTGCATAATATAGGCCAAATGACAACCATCAAGATAATATCAAGCAATACAATTAAACTCAAATGAGCATAATATAGCTCAATTGTCTTTGTGTGTCGTAATATTATCATATTAGAACATTAAGATTTGAATGTATACCCTAAAGAGAATTAAAACGAGTAGAATATAAAAAATCAAAAAATTTATCGAAAGTAAAGTAAAATGGTGTTAGAAAAAATGTAAGAAAGAGAAATAATTTCTTGTTGAGATTTTTAGAGTAAACTTCGTATTTTTTCTTTGACGTTTGCTCCTTTTATCCATTTTAGTCCAAAATTTTCTAAAATTTGTGTTAACTAACGGTTCTTTTAAACGGATTTTAGATTTTGAACCAAAATTGATACAAAAATGAAATTTGAGACACCAAAATCTAATTTTTAAAAACTTTAGACTAAAAGGGATAAAATAACAAATGTAAAGGACCAAAAAACGAAGCTTACTTAAATTTTTAATATAGAAAAAAAACCATCATGAATTTGAAATTAAATTGTTGAATATCGTTTGCTTTGGGAAGGAGAAACATAAATAGCCACTTGAACATAATTGCTTTTTATCAACTTGTCCCAACTCCCCAAATGAATATCTCAATATAATTTAATGGGTAAAAAACAAGAAATAAAACGGAGACAGTGGCAGATGGTTTCGAACCCGCTTCCAACCTTACTAATCAACCTGCCAAACAACCTTGCAAACTTCAGTTCTCCCACACATTATTAATATAGAAGCTTTCTTAACCGGATTTTTTTTTTAAAGTGGAGGCCCTAAAATTTTGGGGGCCTCAAGCCTTTGCTTGGGCTGCTTGGCCCATTGGGCCGGCCCTATTGGTAAATGATAATAAGGCCATGATGATTATTCTGAATTGCGGTCAAGGTAATTTTTTTGGTTTATTTTGGCGTGGTAATAAGTTTTGCAGCCATAGAACCATAATAAATTAACCTTCTCAAATAGACCTCTATGAAGATCTGAGCCTAGCAAGTTATTCATATTACCTTATATAACATTTTGAGTAACGTGGCAGTCTCACAGTTTAGCACTGTTGATCCACATTTATTGTTTCTATTTGTTCAGATGGACGGTGATAATTGTTTGTATATAATCAAATTTGTAACTCACTTTTGCTGATGTGTTACTAACGGAATTGTTACTGTGCGATTTTCATTTCATTTTACACACACCACGTTGTGTTGAAGATGAGATATTTTATTTTCATTGGTTTATTCATTTTGGTTGGCATTATGTTGCTATGATGATTCAATTATGTTGCTTTGAGGTTGATGTTGCTATTATAATCACTTGATGAATAAAAGTTGGTAAACATAATAAGGCCCATGATGATTATTTTGAGTTGGGTCTCAAAGTAAATTTTTTTGTTCATTTTGGTGTGGCAATAAGTTTTGCAGCCATAGAATCATAAATTAACCTTCTAACCTTTATAATGTCTGAGCCTAGAAAGTTATTTATATATATCAACTTGGTTTTGATTACGTGTACTTACAAATTTGCTACCTCGAAGGTCTTCCTTTATTGGGCTATATGGATAGTGAATTACACACACTTGGAAATGTAATACATGGCACCAGATCCACACCACTCACTACTTTGTTATATCTTTTCTCGACAGATATGAGACTTCTTTAATTTCATTTTTTACTAACAAACTGTGTTTTCTTTTTACATTTTGGTGTTAATCTTTGACAGGTACCTCTTAGGCTGGAATATGATATGATACATGTTTAATTTCTCATTATCGTTTTTTTATATTTAATAGTTTGCCTTATACGGATTTTTTACAGGGACTTGAAACTGATTAAGAAATCATAGACTCTATCAGAGAACAAAGAGAAATTATTATGCACTTAACTTAGCTATATAAATAGTGGTAAGTAATGACTTAAGCAATGCATATGTCTTATTTCTCAAACTGTTGGTTTTCTGCTTACTTAGATTGATTTTTTTATAGTGAAGATAATTGTTGGATATATTTTTTTAAAAAGTCCAAGGTTAGTTTAATACTTATATTATATAAAATTTGTTGCAGGTCTTTATCTTGGAGAGAACTAAGGCAGTAGGAATTTAGTCAGTTGCAAATCCATGATTTCCCGTTATTTTTTCAATATGCATGAGTCACTATAGGCATTTGACATTGTATCCATTTGAGAGAGTTTTATCCATCTAAAAGAGACCACTACAACAACATTCATTCATCCCCAGGACTTACGGAGAAGGATAAAAGGAGGTTAAGAAGCAAATGAAATTTTGGCCTATTCCAATCCCTACTGTTAGTCTAGAATTACTCATTTTGTATGTCATGATCCCTTACTGTAACTATAAATCCTTATAAACATTTGTATTACATGGTAAAGTTATTGTAGTAAGAAAATAGATAAAAACGACCTTCGAAGACGCTCTACATATAGCGGGTCGCATTATGTCAATTGTAAAAACTTGACATACAAAGAATACATACGAAAAAGACAAAAGAATACAACACAAAACTTAACAAATGCATACGAATTAGATAAACGACCGTCGCAACGCGTGGGTCTGTTATCTTGTATATATTATTAGATGAAAATATTTAAAAAAAAATTAGTTTTTGAGGATATAAAAAAATACTGTATTTGGGGTCCTCCGATGTGTCGACAAAAGCTCGAACAAGGGCTAACTCCTCTTGTGTATCACATGGCACCCGTCTTTCCCTTTCTTGCATTCCTTCAATTGGTTTTTTTCCTTTACCTCGGCCTCTCTGAACCCACTCCGGCACTTGTGTCTCGGGTATAACATCCACGTCGTCATCTTCTTGATTAAGAAGAGGTGTTTGAGGTTGAGATTGAGTTGGTGGAGCTTGTGGTGAGAAAACGCTTTGTGGTTGGAAATGGGATGGGAACCCTTGAGGTGGTGGGTTTTGCCTCCATTGAGCGTAATTGGTGAATGACGGGTTAGGGTTGTAGATGTTTGAAGGTGTTTGACCCGTGTACAACGGGTTAGGTCCCCCCCCCCCCCCTCACATAGGCATATGTCAAGGTTGAAGATTTGGGTTGGTTGGGGGATTGTTGCTAGAAGATTCTTGGTTGGGTTGGTTGATATTCATGGTGATTGTTTAAAAAATTAAAGAAAGAAAGGAGATGAAATAAAGAGAAGTGTATAAAAATGAGTTAAAAGGGGGTTTTTATAGTGTAAAAGGAGTAAAAATGGTAAATTAAAAATAAAATTAAGTCTCCAATGGTAATAAAAGGACCGTTCAACGGTCAATTGCTCATTCTCGACGCCCCTCAACCCCCGCCGAAGATATAATGTCATTTTATGGCGCCGTTACATGGCGCCTAAGGGGCGGTATTGGTGCCGCTATACGCTACAAAAGTGTTGTTTGGCATCTGATGGTGTTGGTATACCGTGTGTTCTTAGGAACTTATTATTAACAATTAAACAAAAATCATTTCAAACAAATAAAAAAAATACAACATTAATCTCTAGAAAATACTTTTTTCTTTTTTTGAACAGCTAATTTTTTTTTCCCCACATTTTCACCATGCCAAGGTTTGAACCTTGGTCTTTCCCCAAAGGAGCTTTGCCCCTTACCACTAGACTACAATCTAAGTGGCTCTAGAAAATACGTTTAATCAGTTTTTTAATTTTAAAACAGCAGAATCAATATAACGCTAGCAAGGCAAAAATATACAAATCGTTCGAAAGGGAAAAACAAGAACAAAAAGGTAACAAAGTAACAGTACAATCCACCAAAAGAAAAAAAAACAAACATAAAGGAAAAAAAACAACAGCAGCACCACTCAATGTGGGAGATGCATAGAAAACAATCCCAACAATCGCAACACCAAGCAACCAATCACTGCCCCAAACCCAAAAAGCAGCCTTCACTTCATAAGGCTAACCGTAGTGATAAAGCCCCATAAAGTCTTATCCTTGAACGTTTTTCCTCATGTTGTGGATGACGTGGCAAGGGGCTTTATGGGTTGAAGGTGTGTAGTGATAAAGCCCCATAAAGCCCCATGTAATCATTGTTTGATCATTTTTTAATTAAACCAAATTAAATAAAAAATAATTTCACTAGATAAAAAACACAAATAAATATTACATATTATTACTAGAAAAACTAATCATCGTCGTGCACATCGTCGTAATCCCCGTAGTCATCCGCACCATTTTCTTTGTGTTCCTCAACGTCGTTCTCTTCGTCGTTGTTTCCTTGTTCACCCTCGTTCGCTCGCTCGTCTTCGATCACATTATCAATTGGACGAGTAGCCCATGTGTGTTCGACTAAGTCCGCCTTCAAAGCGTTGTGTGTTTTTCAGGAACGCATCATAGCCGAGTTTACCCGTCGTTGTTCAGTTGTCGCATACGGGACCTCTTGTATGTGATCGGGCTGAAAGTCTGAACATATCGCTTTTAATTTGTCCTCCTTGATCATATTATGCATGATAATAATGGCACTCATACAATCGGCCATTTTATCCTTTGTCCATAATGGAAAAATGGATTTTAATAATACAAATTTTACCTTTTTGGCGGATAATAATACGAGTTTTGAAATTTTCTCACAATAATACGAGTTTTGTGGGTATTGGATTCTAATGATACACCGTTAGTTTTTTACTAACGGTGTTAGTTTGTTACCTACGTGGCACCCGACGTGGACTGTTTTCCTCCTACGTGGCACCTGACGTGGCGCCTGCCACGTAGGCAACAGACTAACACCGTTAATAAAAACTGACGGTGTATCATTAGAATCCAATACCCACAAAACTTGTATTATTGTAAGGAAATTTCAAAACTCGTATTATTATCCGCCAACAAGGTAAAACTTGTATTATTAAAATCCATTTTTTCGTCCATAATCGACAAAGATTTTTCACAAAAGTCCACTTCTTCTTAAGATTACCAAAACAACATTCGATGTCTTTTCTTGCGACCTCTTGGACCTTCTTGAAATATTTTCTTTTAGGATCGATGGGGTCTCTAAAAGTTTTGACGATGAACGCATACTCCGGATATATGCCGTCACCTAAAAGATATCCGTGCGGGTAGTAGTTGTCGTTCGCATAAAAACTGGCTTTTACCACCTGACCAGATATGTAGTCCTCGATCACTTACTTGAGACCCCTCAAGCACGTTGATGTCTTTGTTAGACCCCGCTACACCAAATTTTGCGTGCCAAATCCATCGAACATTGGAGCATATGGCTTGTAGAATAACCGTAGGGGTTTTCCGATCACCCCGTGTGTGTTGCCATCTCCATGCGGTAGGACAATTATCCCAAGGCCAATGCATGCAGTCAATACTACCAATCATCCCTGGTAGGCCATGAACTTGCTTGTGTCATTCATACAAAAGTTGTAGATAGTTCCACGTTGGCTTTCGCAAATATCGTTTACCGTATAAGTCATGAATTCCTAAATAAAAAATTGGTATAAATGTACAAACTTTATTTTCTAAAGCTTTCCACTCGCATCGCACCGTTGTTGGAAATAAGGGTGTGTTTCTTCCAAATCATGCGCGATACGCAAAAACAACCGTTTACTCATCCGGAAACGGTTACGAAACGTGTCATCATCGTAAACCGGACGTGCAGAAAAGTAGTCACTCATCAAACGGTTGTTTGCAGCATTGCGATCACGTTCAACGGGCGTTCGCCGAATAACTGGATGAGGGACCGAATTGGACGGTTCTTGAAGAATATGAAGTGCGACGGAGATAACCTCATCTTCCTCTTCGTCAAAAAAGTCGTAGTAAAGTGAGGACGTCGAAGGGGATCCCATTTCCTTAAAAAATATAGAGAGGATGAATGTAGAAAAGAGGTTTGAGAGAAAAGTGTTTTATAAAAAATGATGAAAGTGGGTTGTGTTTATATAGTTTAGTTTATTGGATTTTAAAAAAATAATAAGAAGAAAACTAGCCGTTCAACGACTAGTTGTATGGAAACAATCAAAACATGCGGCGTTTTGTGGGCAACGTCTTCGAGCCAAAAAACACCCATAGCGTCCCGGGGGTGGTGACCCAGCACCATCACGCAAAAAAAAAAAACCCACTAAAACACCCATTACATTCAGCCTAACACCTACAAACCAAAACCAAAGTCTTTCATCGCTAAAGTATTCTTGAGATAACCAATAAGATCTCAAAAACCACTTTCTCACAATCAAACAAGCCCCGAGTTTTTAACGGTGATATAAATTTAGTACTTATGGTACTAATATGAGAAGATACTTATAGGTTCTTTATTTTCTTTAATTCGAATGAAACGATAAAGATATATTTTGTAATACTGCTTCACTATAGGGGTAATATAAAGTATTTACTGTTAAATATTGTAAATATGTGCTAGCTGACAAATTCACTTTATTACTTTATCAAAATTATGTCTCCTCTTTGTTTATTAATCATCTGCTCCTAAAACTGTTTCTTCATGAAACCTGCATAATTTCAATACCATATTTTCGCTAATATAAATAAACATTATTCTCTTTGTTTTTTTTTTCTCTTTTTTCATTTTGTTCTTTCAATAAGATGGGCCTGTCAAGATTTTTGATAATGGTCCTGGAAAAAGATAAGTCAAGTTTCCTACTACAATCATAAATCATAAATATGAGCGCCCTCTCTAAAGCATTAATTGATCCGTCACCTACAAACATGCCTCATTGGTAATAGTATCTTGGTGTTTGATAAGACATAGTCTTTTCATTTGATTGATGAGGGTTTAAAACCCATTAATAACAAAAAATAAACATTTAGCCATTCAAACAAGGAATAAAAACAATTTAATGGTCATTATTTCATGAATTCACAAATAAGTTTAATGTTTATATTATTTTCTAAAACTTCTAGTATGTTAAATACTTTTCATTCATAAAACTTGTTTTAGTGGTATTAGTGATAAAGAAGGACCAAGTCTTAAGAAGTTATAAGTTTAATCTTTAAACTTTCAGGTTTTATCAGTTAACCACTCACGTACATAAATTTGTCCTGAAATAAGCTTAACATATATGACCGTTAAAAAGAAAATGTTACATATTTTTCACATTTAATCTGTCATTTTTCCATTTATGACAAACTTTATGTGAGCATTAACCATTCACCTGCCCCTGTGCCACGTAACCAAGTTCTCAACCACCCATTTACAAAATTACCCCTCCACCGTCTTTAAATCCGACCTCCACCGGTCCCCCCACCGCAACTCAAAAATGCCGACCACCACACCTCCCCCTCCACACTTCGTCCTATTTCCCTTCATGTCTCAAGGCCACTCCATCCCCCTCCTCCACCTCTCCCACATCCTCTCCAACCGCCACATCTCCGTCACCGTCATCACCACCTCCGCCAACCACTCCGCCGTCAAATCCACCCTCAAAAACGACTCCATCTCCGTCATCGACATCTCTTTCCCGGATAACTCCGTCACCGCCCCTCCCGGAGTAGAAATCACCGACAAACTTCCATGCATGTCATCATTCATCGATTTCGTGGACGCCACCAAACAACTTCAACCTCAATTCGAACACGCCGTCCGGAACCTCCCGCCGGTGAGCTGCATAATCTCCGACGGGTTCTTATTCTGGACTCAAGATTCCGCCGACAAGCTCGGGATTCCCCGATTGGTATTTAACGGGATGAACATTTTCTCCATGACTATGTGTAACATCATGGAACAGTTTAAGCCACACGCAGCGGTTGGCTCCGATAACGAGCCGTTTCCGGTACCGGACTTCCCTCGAATTAAGTTAACCGCTAACGATTTCGGACCGCCTTTCAACGAGGTAGAACCGAAAGGTCCGGAGTTCGAGTTTATGGTTAGGCTGCAAAAGACCGCGGCTAGGAGCCGCGGCCTTGTTGTTAATAGCTTTTACGAGCTCGAGCCCGAGTTTAACGATTACTGGAATCGAAACTACGGGCTGAAAGCTTGGTTGGTTGGACCTTTTTGTGTAGCAAAACCAGAGACAAAACCGAAGGAGACGGCGGAGAAGCCGAATTGGATCCAATGGCTTGATGTGAAGTTAGCGGCCCACGAGCCGGTGTTGTACGTGTGTTTTGGTTCGCAGGCGGAGGCGTCGGTCGAGCAGTTGGTTGAAGTCGCGGTTGGGTTGGAGCGGTCGAACGTAAACTTCGTGTGGGTGGTGAAACCGAAGGAGTTACGGTTGATCGGGGAAGGGTTTGAAGCGCGGGTGAAGGGGCGAGGGAAGGTGGTGGCGGAATGGGTGGATCAGATGGAGATCTTGAAGCATGAGGCCGTGTGCGGGTTTATGAGTCATTGTGGGTGGAACTCGGTGTTGGAGAGCATATGTGCGGGTGTAGGGATACTCGCAATGCCGTTGATTGCGGAGCAACATTTGAATGCGAGGATGGTGGTGGAGGAGGTCGGGATGGGGCTGCGGTTGTGGCCGAGGGATAAGGTGGCGCGTGGGGTGGTTGGGGCGGAGGAAGTGGCGGAGGTGGCGGTGGAGTTGATGAGAGGGGAAGGTGGGAGGAGGGTGAGGAAGAGGGCAGAGGAGGTTAGGGAAGGTGCTTATGGTGCAATGAAGGAAGGAGGGTCATCGTCACGAACCCTAGACTTGTTAATTGATCATATTTGTGGATTTGAAGGTTAGTTAAGAACAAGGTGTTTGATTAGTTCTTAACTTTAATGTTGGTCATCTTGTCTCAAACAACTCTATTAATAAGTGATAGATAATTAGTGAGGTTTTATTTCGTATATCATTAAAGATTACATAAGAAATGAGTGAAAGTAACTAATAGGTGCGTGCAATGTGTGTTGTATTTGTTGATTGATCTATCCTTTCTCTTTGAAATGATGATAAAATAATGACCCTTTAATCAAAAGATTATAAATTTAAATTATGTTTTTTTTTTAACAGCGGAATCGTATTAAAACCATGACCCGACAACTAGCAAGACGCTAGAAGCAGGCTAAAAAACAAGTTACATGACGAAATTAAAGTTACACCAATCACTCCATTGGAAATCCATATCTTTGCACCTATTAGAGATCCATAAATAACTGAAAGTTTTAATGTCGATGAAACGCTTTTGGACCAATGTCTTTTGGTGGTTGAAAACAACATCATTTCTCGATTTCCAAATAACCCAGCATGCCGAGTAGATGATGGCTTGGACCACCATAGTTTTCCTTTTCCCCCAGTTGTTGGACGAATGCCGGACCAAATCCGTCACAGAAAAACAAAAATTTAAGGAATTTTGCACCACTCCGAGATCACAGCCCAGATTTCAGCGGCAATGCGGCAACCCGTGAAAACGTGCTCAACATTCTCGTCCGCATCCAAACATAGAGGACAAAGAGCAGAATCCATATGAACATTACGCCGAATGAGACCATCCATGGTGGATAACCTGCACAAAGAAGCCCTCTACATAAAAAGGTTTACCTTAAGCGGAATGGCTTTGGACCAATAGAACGCAACAGGAGGACACATCACAGGAGACTTGGCGAGCAGCGCCCTGTCGGGACATATGGTAAAAAGCCCAGATCTGTCCCCCTTCCAACACCATTTCTAATCCTCGAAAACAATCAGGTCCTTAAGCCGAAAATTACGTTTGAGAAGCTTCTCTTCGACCCTTAGAATGTTGGACCAGACCCCAAAAATTGATTTGTTCCCATGAACCCATGACAGCGGAGTCGCAGACCCATGAAGACCCACCACCACTCTCTTCCATAATCGATCCGGCTCAACCAAGTATCTTTAAAACCATAAATTTAAATTGATCGCCCTCACATAAATTAAAATTATGTATCATGTAATATGTAAATGTATTTATTTTAGCCGTTAAATGATCCTTCCTATTTTATACAGTACATGCCAATATCCTCAGCTAGGAATGCACCAATATAAGAACTTTATGATCGATATGCAAAAGCCGAAAGGTAAGAAAAACTAACTTATAACAAATAAAACTATTATGATCAATTAAAAGCTTTATGTTAGTTTATAAAACCAAAAACTATACCACTTGTTCAAACTATTAAATGTATAATACAGTAATACTAGTTTTAACGAGATAAACCAAACAAAATAAAATTTAATGGTAAATAATTGTTCGCATTTATGTCAACCGGCAAAGCATATGTCATGTTCAAATTAAAATGTTTGACACAATTGATGCATATAGTATTTGAGTTTTATCTGCCAACCCCTAAACACAACATATTTAACACCGGTAATATATGCATAATATCGTAATGTGCGTCGTTATACAAGTTTTACAAACGTGATTTGCGATAATATTGCATGTGTGCATTGTGAAATTATGTTTGTATATAGTTTTGTACTTATTTAGCTTAAATTCTCTCAAAGTTTACATTCTAATCTTAAAACATTCTGACAATCTAAACACTTCTATCAAGTTAAACAGGATATTACCCTATATATATAAAAATCAACTTACAATACAAACCTTAAATCATAATGTACAACCAAGTGTTAGCACATTTGGTACTACCCTCTATGTTTGGTTTACAACCCAACGCTACAGGACCCAAAGAAGGCATTTGCTACAGGTTTTTATACAAAGAAAAATTAATAGTTGATGTGGGCCCACCTCCTACACGATTCTTTTTCTTTGGTCCCACCTCCGTTTCCTTTTTCTTCTTTGAATTGAAACTAGAATTTCAGCCCAGATATTAAGCGTACCTGCCCTCTCTCACTCAGACCGGCCACATCGCAAGAAAAATCATCGCACGTCCGTTTTCCTTTCAATAAACGTGGCATCGCACGTCCCACTAACGGCATTGTGGAGGATGTTTGTCGGGTATCAACTCAAAGGACCCGTTGATTTTTTTTATTTTCCTTAACTCACATATATATATATATATATATATATATATATATATATATTAATATATATATAGGGAGAGGATCATTTGAGAACCAATTTGATTTGAGAACTAAAAAGAACAAATTTGAGCCACAAGTTTATTTACATGTATCCCCCTCCCATGAATTGTAGTGGTCCCCCCTGAAATGTGTGGTTGAGATTTAGTTCTCAAAAGTTCTCAAAATAAAAAGTTCTCATTTGAACCTAACCCTATATATATATATATATATATATATATATATATATATATATATATATATAAAAATATATATATATATATTTGCTTTTTAGTTCTCATTTGAATCTCAAATTAGTTCTTTTTAGTTCTCAAATCAAATTGGTTCTCAAATGATCCTCTCCCTATATATATATATATATATATATATATATATATATATATATATTTGCTTTTAAACATGTATTCCTTTACTTAAAATTTAATTGTTTCGTTTAACTTCAATAACTGAATAAAATTTAGCATTGTTGACTATTATTGATTTTATTTTTATATTTTTAAACCCCAACAATGCGATGCACGGGTATTAAAGATTAGTTCAAATATATCTCAAAAGGTTCTGATCAAATCCATTTTGCTATATATAACAAAGAAAAGTACAACATATAGTACTACTCAGACCTCAAAATCTAGATGCATTAATAAGGTTAAGAATTTGTTAATGGACGTTTTATTTGCCCTCATGAGGCCGCCAGACGTATTCTGAATTTTCCATTCACCATAGCGATCCCCCACCCCCCCCCCCCACCCCACACCCCACCCGGGGTTCAGGCATTAGCTGTTCATCTTGAAAGGATGTAGAATATTTCGTTCAAAAATTCTGACATATTACAGATAGTAATCAATAATCCATACACCAAAAAAAAAAAACTATAACCGAATGGTTTTTAAATAAAAAATATGACCCCTCTAGAAGAAGCCTTCAATATGTTGACTATTTATCGAAATTCCGTTGGGAAACAAATGGTAGGTCCTGGATCCGTAGGCGTAGAAGGAAAACTCCCTCAATAGGCCATCTTATCTACGTTCATCCAACCTAAACGATGAAACTCCATTTGAGGTTTAACGAAATAAAAAATATATCTAAACTCAACGATAAGAATTTTAGTAACCGGGTATTCGAAGTAAATAGCATAATGAAGTTAAAAGTAAGAAATAGATTAAAAAAAATTAATTAAAAAAAGTTTGGTCGTGTGAGGATCGAACCCACACCTATCATATGAGTAGCTGAGTTTTAAACCAATTGGACCAGATTTAAACATAAAGAAGGGAAAAAATAACAAATAAAGAAAAATTTCTCAAAGGTCTCGAACCCGGGAAGCTTGCCTAACCAAACATACATAAAACCAACTAAGCTTGTAATCAACTTTGTAATATCCTTCAACAATAATTAAACAATAATGTATATATACAATAGAAGTTTATATGGCAAAAAAAAATACATAAACCAACTAAGCTTGTACTCAACTTTGTAATATCCCTAAACAATAATGTATACATACAATAGAAGTTTATATGGCAAAAAAAGAAAAAAAAAACAGTCTTCGCAAGGTTCAAACTCGGGTTTCTCTCATGAATTACCATATACCTGACCAGCTGGCATAGGCTAACAATCATTCATTTTCAGGAACAACAAGTATATAATATAAACGATTCCTAATAACATTTTTGTAAATAAACCCACAAGTTAGAGGTGTACAAATCGATTAATTGGTTATAAAAAACCGACCGGTTATTGGTCAATAAAAAAATGCTTTTTTGACTTAACCGGTTTTTAAGATGAAAATCTGAACCTATGTAACTGGTTCCGGTTATAAACCGGACCGGTTAATCGGTAAACGGCGAAAAAAGACTGATTTTTCTTTATTTTTTATTATCTTTTTCTTTGCAATATCATATTATTTTAAAACATATTCTGGTAACTAAATACAAACAAAGCTACTTTTTTTTTTGAAATAAAGTTACATTTATATGAGTAAATACTTCCACATTGCTAACTTACTAAACGGGGCCCCATATTTGCGAGCATATTCGATTAGAGACTCCGATAATATGTCTTCATCAAGGTCCTCCATGTGAAACTTTTGTAGAACATTTTATATATTTTCTCATTTCGTCTTTATCTCATCAACTGTACAACTTGTAAAAATATAATCATTATACTCCGCCTCCTCATATCTATTCATTCTAACCAATTCTCGTCAAGCGTTTTTTTAACTCGAATTCAATAATCATCACCGATAGTTGAAGTATTATGCATATTCTAAACCCCCATTTCCCCCGTAATGCCATTCATAATAATGATCAAATATTCCTCCTCCTCATCGCTCCACCATTATGTTTTAACGAGGTCCTAAATGAAATCTAAAGACACTACCATTAATACAAACAATTTTATTCATAGAAATTTGCAGACACAATAAAACAAGCCTAAACAATATTTTAAACTCTTACACACCACTTATACGTACTTAAGACATAAACATATTATTCCAAACACCCTAAACATACTTATTTCAAATACCTAAACATACTTAAAAATAAAGTTAAAAACTTCAGCGCATCATGTAGTGGCGGTTAAATGCGCACGCAAAGTGGTATTCGAACATGCCATGAATATTTGACCACATTTTTTACAACGTGGTCTATTACTACTATCCGACATCTCTCATAAATCAAAATGATTCCAAACCTCAGACGCCCTGTTTGTTTGAATGACCCTCACAAACGTTGGTTTTTGTTATCGTTGTGGGCAAACCACTACGTGTTCGTTGTTGGGGTTGTTGTCGTTGTTATTGTTCGCCATCGTGAGCTTAGTGAACGTTTTTGTGTGTGTATATTGATTTTGAAGTGTGGTAAGTAAACTAACACCACCACCACCTATTTATATGAGTTTGGGTGGGTTAAAAGTGAAGAAAAAAAGCTCCCCAACGGCTGGAAACGATGTTCTTCAACGTTCAATTTTTTTTTTAACTATGAAAAATAACATGTTCCGGTTAACCGGTTCGTCTCTGGAATCCCCAAACCGGTTCAAAATTGCCGGTTACTACCGGTTATTAGCCGGTCCGGTTCGTTTAACCGGTTTGTTTTTTGTGCACCTCTTCCATAAGTTACCTATTATATATATATATAGAGAGAATATATATATATAGAATTAGATGGGTTCTCTACGCGTGTTACGCCGTGAACCAAATGAGGTAGTATTCCTTACTATTTCCTAATTTATTTATATATAGCATACTAGTTAGTAACCCGTGTACTACATGGGTTGAATTTAGGTCATAATATTAGCTAAATATAGAAAAACGATTAAGAAATTTGAAAATTATAAATTACGTAATTCATTATAAAATATTAATTGATAATTTATTATATTAAAGATGACAAATTCTTGATTTGTTTTCTTAAAAAGACTCAAATTATTGAGTAATTTATCAAATCTACATAATGTTTGCCATTTTTTTATATAAAAATTTTATTTAGATAAAATTGGTAATTAGTATTAATTGGTAATTTACTAAATTGATAATTGAACCTGGTTTTGACATGTGGCACTAATGATGTGGACACCTTAAAATCAAGACATGTGAAAACAATTTTATTGCTTTATTAGGATTAAGATTAGGATTAAGATAGCTAACTGTTCTCTCCGTGCATTGCGACTGAGAATCCCGAGGGTTAAATAACGATACAATTCTTTAAAATTCTGTACATAACATCAAGGACTTTTAGTGTAAATAATTTTCGGGCGCGCTGACCTGGCAGCCCGGCCCCAGCCAGGGGCTCTGCCCCTTGGACCCCGCCAGGGGCTGCCGCCCCTTGGACCCCGCTATCGGGGGCTGCCGCCCCCGAACCCCCGCTAACTCCATCGATACGAGTGTGCACTACCCCGCACCACCGAACCCGATCAATATAAGCTAGAGGACAAATCGATCCATAGTTAACCCAATTACACTAAAATACTAACATACCTCCCCCATTTTAGTGTAATCCTTGATTAACTAAAATAAGCATCTCATTCAAACAAAACAAATGCATAAATAGAAATGTCGCAACGATTGAATTTCTATCTTAGTACAATACACATTCCAAGTATTCGAATATTAAGGGTGTCACTAATGGATTGAACCCTTACTATTGCATTGAATACTTGAAGATAAAGTACACATAAGTTTAAAATCTCAATATTCAAACACAACACATATTTTACTAGCTTGTGTCCCTATCCTTCATAATCATATCAAAGCTAAGTCCAAAAGCTTCTTGAAGCAGCTAAACTTCATGCTCACTTAGGTAGTTCCTTTATTCTTGCACCTGCAAATGCAATTTATCAAAAGAACTATTAAGAAGATAAACTTCAACCTCCTTTAACTTGCAGTACCGAACACATACCTTGGGATATTTCTTCATGTGTTCCAATCTAAATATATTCAGCTTTCCACATTGAATTCAGCACCCAAAGTCTATTAGGTGGGAATTGGGTATCTCAATATATAAGATTAGATGGACTTTAACCCCATCCCTACAGCCGCCTTGTGCACAAGATCTCTAGATAAACCCTTTGTCAAATGATCGGCTAAGTTTTGTTGACTCCTTACAAACTCAAGTGAAATCACACCACTTGTGATATATTCTCGAATAGTGCTATGTCTCACACCTAAGGTTCTAGACTTTCCATTAAAGGAATGACTATAAGCCTTCGCCAACATTGGAGCACTATCACATCTGATAGATATCGGAGATATAGGTTTGGGCCACAATGGAATCTCATAAATCAGATCTCGAAGCCACTCAGCTTCTGTTCCAGCTGCTGCTAAAGCTACAAACTCAGATTCCATCGTTGAATGAGTGATACAAGTTTGTTTCTTGGATGCCCAAGATATTGCACCACCACCAAGTAGAAAAACCCAACCACTTGTGGAAGAATGATCTTCCAAATTAGTAATCCAACTCGCATCCGAATAACCTTCTAAAACTGAAGGAAATCCTGAGTAATACAGACCAAAATCTTTTGTTCCCTTTAGATACTTAAATACTCGATTCAGAGCTTGCCAATGATGTGCATTTGGATTGCTAGTATATCTACTAAGCTTTCCAACAGCAAAGGCAATATCAGGCCTTGTACTAATCATAGCATACATAAGTGAACCAATAGCTCTCGAGTATTCAAGTTGAGAAACAGCCACACCTTTGTTTGGTAACAATTTCAGATTTGAATCCATTGGTGTACTAACAGGAGAACAATTTTCAAAATTGAATTTCTTCAATATTTTTTCAATATAATGAGATTGAGAAATTGCCAATCCATTGTTCTCTCTTTTGATTCTTATTTCAAGAATCACCTCTGCCTCCCCCATGTCTTTCATATCAAAGCTGGAGGATAAAAAATTCTTTGTTTGAATCACTAGTTCGAGACTAGTACCAAATATTAACATGTCGTCAACATATAAACAAATTATGACTCCCTTTCCAGAATCATCAAATTTGCTATATACACACTTATCAACTTGGTTAAGAACATAACCACTTGACAACACCACCTCATCAAATTTATGATGGCACTGTTTTGGAGCTTGTTTAAGTCCATACAACGATTTGATTAATTTACATACTTTTTGTTCATGTCCAGGCATGACAAAACCCTCAGGTTGTTTCATATAAACCTCTTCATTCAATTCACCATTTAAGAATGCTGTTTTAACATCCATTTGATGAATTACAAGATTGTTAATTGCTGCCAAAGCTATTAACAGTCTAATTGTGGATATTCTTGCAACGGGAGCATAAGTATCAAAGAAATCAATTCCTTCCTTTTGCCTAAATCCTTGGATAACCAATCTGGCTTTAAATTTATCAATGGTTCCATCCACTTTCATCTTCCTTTTGAAGATCCATTTACTCCCCAAAGGCTTACATCCTAGAGGTAAATCAGTCAACTTCCAAGTTTGATTATGCATTATAGAATCAATTTCATCTTGAATTGCCTCTTTCCAGAAAGATGAATCTCTTGAAGCCATAGCTTCACTAAAGGTTTTTGGATCTTCCTCAACATAATAACAATATTGATATTGAGATTCTATTTCATTTCGAGTTCCTTCAACTAAAAATAATTGAAAATCAGATCCAAAATCCTTAGGTTTACGTACTCGTGAACCTTTCCTTGGTTGAGATGGACCTGGTTCATCATTAGAACCAGTGATAACATTTCTAGTATTGGTACTAGAACTTTGAATCACATCCTTTGGTCTAGGTATATATGAGAATCTCTCTTCATCAAATATTGCATCTCTAGACTCAATAACAGAATTAACTGACACCGAGTCATTTTGTTCTATTACATAGAACCTGTATGCATAAGAATTTTCAGCATACCCAATAAAGATACAATCAATACCTCGTTCTCCCAAAGTTTTAATTTTGGGATCAGTCAATCGAACAACAGCTCGACAACCCCAAACTTTAAAGTAACTCAAGTTTGGTGTCGAATTATACCAAAGTTCATATGGGGTTCGTTTATTCCTTTTGTTAGGAACTCTGTTTAATAGATAACAGGCCGTCAACATAGCCTCACCCCAAAACCCATCACTCAAACCAGAGTAGGACAACATGGCATTTACCATTTCTTTCAATGTCCTATTTTTCCTTTCTGCCACACCATTTTGTTGTGGTGTATAAGGAGCCGTGACTTGATGTATTATTCCAGTTGATTGAAAATAAACTGGATCATAATACTCTCCACCTCTATCAATTCTAAGAGTTTTAATCAAATCAGATTTATGCAATTCTACTTGTTCCTTGAAAATTTTAAATTTATCCAAGGCTTCATCTTTAGAATGTAGTAAGTAAACATAACAGAATCTAGATGCATCATCTATAAATGTTACTACATGTTTTTTCTTTCCTAAAGATGGAGTAGAATGAAAATCACATAAATCACTATGAATCAAATCAAGAACTTTAGAATCACGTATGACTTGTTGTTTAAAAGGCTTTCTAGTAATCTTTGTTAACTTACAAGTATGGCATTTTTCATTGTTCATTTCAAAAACAGGAATTAAACTCATTTTTGACATCTCAAGTAACCTTTTAAAATGAACATGACCTAATCTAGCATGCCACAAATCAGATTTACTAGTAACATTACTAGAACTACAAGAAGTCATACAAACAGATTCTGAAGTTAAGCATGCAGATTCATTCACAAACGATGGACTTTCAAGATTCAACATAAACATGCCATTACACAAATATCCAAAACCTACAAAGTTACCATGTTTAGACAAGATATACTTGTCACTTTCAATCACTTGCTTATAACCATACTTGTTCAAGATAATACCGGATAAGAGATTCTTTCGAATCCCTGGTACATATAAAACCTTATTCAAATTTAAAGTTTTTCCTGAAGTGAAAACAATATCTACAGAACCAAAGCCTTTAATAGGTTCAGTTGCAACATTCCCCATCTTCAAGGTAGATCCATCTTCAATTGGCACAAATGTCTTGAACCAACGAAAATCCTTGCAAACGTGACATGTTGCTCCTGAATCCACCCACCAGGCAACTTGATCATCCTGCACATAAAATGCTTCACAAATAAGTGATACATAATTCTCACCCGAATTAAAATTATGATCAAAATTCAAACCTTGGTTCTTAGCAGCCGGATCCTTGGATCCTCCACTGCTACTACCAGCACCTTTTCCAGCACCGTTCTTTTTACCTTTGCCTACCCGGCAATCCCTCTTGAAATGACCCGTAAGTCCACATTTCCAGCAAGCCATCTTTTGCTTCTTGTTGGGATCGTTGTTGTTTCCACCACTGTTCATAGGACGTTTGCCCTTGTTCTTGAACCCAGTATTCTGTTTGGAGCGACCAGTTTCTTCTACCATATTGACAGAAGATTCAACCACAGCTTTGCCTTTTCCTTTGTCACTTTCCTGATCCCTTAAGGACTCCTCAATCCGAATGTGACTTCCAAGTTGCACCAAACTCAGATCGTCTGGTTTATGTTTCAAATCATGTTTGAAATCCTTCCAACTCGGGGGAAACTTGTCTATGATACTAGACACAGCAATAGCCTCGTCCATCTTGAGATTATGTTGTTGAAACTGACCCAAGATCCTCAACAATTCATTATATTGTTCCATGATCGGACGAGAGTCGACCATCTTGTAATTGTTGAAATTACTAACCAGAAACTTCTTACTTGAAGCATCCTCAGACAAATATTTCGACTCCAAATTATTCCATAGTAACTGTGCATTTTCAGTATTCTGGTAAATATCAAACAGAGAATCAGACAAACCATTCAGAATGTACCCACGACAGAGCATCTCATCCTGTATCCACTTCAGTCGCCTACTAGTCTGTTGCACAGTTTCATTTTCGACTTCATCAGGTTTGGGAGTGGACAGAATATAAGCGCACTTCATGGTAGTCAGAAAAAACTCCATCTTCTTTTGCCAACGACGAAAGTCCTGGCCTTCAAATTTGTCAAGTTTATCAAACTTCGCCATCTCTTTCGCATTCAGATTCGCCATTCTTCAACAACAAGTTATTCAATCCTTTGTTAGATCTTCGATTGCTTGGATATTCCAGAAAGCGTGTTATCACTTTCGGATTGAATATTTCGAGGGTTCACTCGTAAATATCAATCGGATACGATCTGGAAACGACCCATGAATATTTCGAATTTTGAATGAGAAATCGAACCAGAGAATATTTAGAAGATGAAGTGATCGATCAGTTTCAACAACAGAAGCGTATATGCAGTTTTTCGATAACTGCATATACCCAATTTACACTACCAGTCCCTCGAGTTTTAATAAAGAGATTTTTCGGCCGAAAATAATTTTTGACACATTTTTA
Source organism: Deinandra increscens subsp. villosa (assembly GCA_039602395.1). Classification (NCBI taxonomy): domain Eukaryota; kingdom Viridiplantae; phylum Streptophyta; class Magnoliopsida; order Asterales; family Asteraceae; genus Deinandra; species Deinandra increscens. The sequence continues at coordinate 67,557,762 of JBCNJP010000009.1, read as the reverse complement.
CTAAAGGACTTTTAGTGTAAATAATTTTCGGGCGCGCTGCCCCAGCCAGGGGCTCTGCCCCTTGGACCCCGCCAGGGGCTGCCGCCCCTTGGACCCCGCTATCGGGGGCTGCCGCCCCCGAACCCCCGCTAACTCCATCGATACGAGTGTGCACTACCCCGCACCACCGAACCCAATCAATATAAGCTAGAGGACAAATCGATCCATAGTTAACCCAATTACACTAAAATACTAACAGAACTCAAAGCGCACATAACATCAAGAACTCAAAGCGCGTTTCTACTTCTTAAATCCTACAAAATTCATTGAAAATTATGGGTCCAAGCATAAATCATAATCTACCAAAACAAACCTAAGGAAAGGCCAAAACTAATTTTGGTAGTGAAATGATTACAAACAACCTGCAAAGCACAAAAGTCTTTTATAATCATCAGATAGATACTGTACTCGTAAAAAACAGCGAGGGATATGATAATTAGTCAATGACACTCATTATAATAATCACATGCGAAGTCCTTGACATAAAGTGCCACCACCACTTCTATAATAACCAAAATGAAATTTTAATTTACTACTTCTAGATAGAAATAAAATACCCTCACTTCATTACTACAAGATCATAAATTTAGGAATCTGAAAACAAACAAAATTTAAAATCAAATTTTAGGAAATTAGTACCTTAGAAGCAGTAGAAGTAACTTTAGCATTGTAATTTAATCTAGCTAGGAAACAGAAAAGCAATATGAAACTGTTATCTTAAACACAATAGATTTTGAAACGTAGGCAAATAGTAGCCATCAAGATTAGAAAGAACATACACATGAAGTAGAAGTGAAATACCAAACCTTAATTAGCTCTTGATAATCTAATAAGACTTTGAAAATTAACGTGCGGAACTATTATTACAACTTAATCATGAATCATCTTAGAAACTAACTATCCAATGTACGTGATATCTAATTATCTATGGCATGAAGGTTATTATGAGAAGTTTTATTTAGGTAAGAATGATAAAAATGAATCATAGCCATTAGATCTTCATTTAAATGAAGGTCTATGACCCAAAGTTTTTCTATGTAGAATTAGAGAGAAAAAGAAAAGAAAATAAAAAATGGAAATATATTTTTAACTTTTTATCAAATTTCCTTCATTTTTAAACCTTCATAATTCTTAGATACGACATTTTTTTTTTAAATTACACAATATAAACGGGTGTTTTTTATCTTTAAAACACGTATAGTGTTGCTATATATAAAATGAAAAAAAAATAATCATTTCGATTTTTGACACAAAATGTTCAGATCATTGTATCATTGTGTCAAAATGTTAAGATCGTTGTGTCAAAATGTTAAGATCATTGTGTCATTATGTCAAAATGTTCAGATCATTGTGTCATATTGTGTTAATTTGTTCAGATCACTATGTCATATTGTTTCAAAAATCGAAAAAGTAAATTTTTTTATTTTATATATAGCAACACTATATATAATTCTGACACAATAATTTGAACATTTTGACACAATAATTTGAACATTTTGTGTTAAAAATCGAAAGAGTAGTTTTTTAAATTTATATATAGCAATACTATACGCGTTTTAAAGATAAAAAACACTTGTTTTATGATGTAAACTTTTTTTTTAATAATTTCGTATGTGAGAGTTATGAATGTTTGAAAAAAATAGGGGAACTTAATTAAAAGTCAACAAAGATGACTAAGATCAAATTGTCACTTCTTTCTTTTTATTTGATTAAGATCCAATGACTGAGATTATTTCTTATCTTTTTTACCCAAACCAAATTCTTATTTGAACCTCTTTTTACCTTAAAAAACAGAACGACTTAATTTTGTAGAAAAACCAGGAAGGTTTTAAACGAAATCTATATAGAGAGGTACAGTACAATTGAATGTCTGTGTAGGTCTAATTTTTTTTTGAAATGATCAACAAAGCAATACTTACACCTTTAAAATAGTTTCCAAGGAATTCTACGAATAATAAATTGAATTGATAATATTGACGAGTTGTATCTTTTGTTTGGAGATGTCGTAGTAACTTTTATGTTATATTGTAAAAGTAAAAACTTTATGATCAATGTGCAAAAGCCAAAGGTAAGAAAAACTAATGTATTAAAAATAAATTAATAAAACTACTATGATAAATTAAAAGCTTCGTGTTTATAAGGTTATCCGTAATGGATGGAGCTCCTTGTGGGCGTTATGCGTCATGTGGCGTCCACGTCATCAAAAGGGGCTCCATGCCAATAGTGGTGTAGTGGTATTATTTTTATAACCCTCTATAAACCCCCTCTAATTATTACTCAATTATTATTAAAAAAAACCCCACTCAATTAAATCTATCCAATAAAAAAAAAGAAAAAAAAACAACCAATCAAGAAGGTCAAGAAAGGAAGGGGGAGGCGTTATTAATATAACGCCGGTGATACTTGCACCTAAGATGGCGCCCTAGGGGAGAGGGGGAATGGGGGTTATAGGGGTGTTATATTAGCAAAAGTGGTGGAGATGGCGCCCCACTACGGATAGCCTAAACCAAACATAGTGGGCACTAAATTTGCCATTTAACGCCCATACTATACTCTCTTGGCATACCGTCTCCGGACGTTAATTTTATCGCTCATCTCCCATCTAATTTTCTTAAATCTGATTGGTTGATTATACTAAAAGATTTTTTTTAAATAAAAATATAATGATGAGAGGGGCATTATGAGAGGTTTTATGACTACACATTTTGATGACGTGAAACTCGTTACTGGCGTGGTTGCCATAAAACCCCTAAAAGGATTTATGACTACAGATAGCCTAAAACAAAAAACTATACCATTCTTTCAAACCATTAAATGTATAATATAGTAATATTAGTTTTAAGGAGAGAAACCAAACAAAAAAAGATTTATTGGTAAATTGTCCGTATTTATGTCAACCGGCAAAACCATATGTCATGTTCAAGTGACAGCTGATGGTATGATTTTTTGGTGGAACGCTCAAGCCCCAAGCTAAGACGTCAGCAAAGGCACGGTTAAGACACTCTCGTCTGATCTCAGTGGGGTACGGGGCTCCTTTATCAGAGGGGTGCGGTAGCCTAGTATACATGAAATCGCCGTTTCAAAAAGAAAATGTTCAAGTCAAATTGTCTGACACGATTGCTAGATGCATGTAGTATTTGAGTTTAATCTACCAACCCCTAAACACAACATATTTAACACCAGTAATATATGCATATATTGTAATGTGCATCGTTATACAAGTTTTACAAAAGTGACTTGCAATAATCTTGCATGTGTGAATTGTGACATTATGTTATATATAGTTTTGTACTTGTCAAGTACTGTTGGATCGAGATTTAAACCCTTAGTTTAAATTAACAAGATTTACTTGTAAGATTAATCTTGTGGAATCAAGTTAACATTCACTCTACAATAACAGATTTGCATTGTCGTTCGTAAGGTGTAAGTAATAGTTGTTTGTAGAAATAGCTAGATCAAAGTAACAAATACTCGGCACTATTTGCATTAACTCAACAATATAACACGATTACAAATTGTTCGACAAAGTTATGAATGGTGAGATCTAAATATGTTATATATAGTGGTAAGGGAAATCAATGATAGCCATTAATTTTCATACGATCATCTTGACCGTTAATACACAAAAAGTTAAATAACTACCAAAAGAATAATCTTCGATTGACGAGGTATAGGGATAAAGATTAAGGATTGAATCAATCAACTCTTGAATCAAGAGCCAATTGAAGGTGTATGTGTGTGGGGTTTCATAAATTCGCAAAGGGGAGGAGATGGGAGGAAGTCTACGTAGGTTGGAAGTGTTAGGGTTAGACTATTGATTTTTTTTTTAATAATTAAACTATGGGTTGTAGGATGGGTTTTGGGAGCTCCATGGATCACCTAGATGATCCATGGGTCCCTTTTAATCATACTTTAACAAATAATAACAAATAACAAGAAAACCCCCTAGAGTATTATTTTTATAAAAAAATCTTTTTTTATAAAGCAACTAAAATTCACTAAAACGTCAATACGCATCAAATACAATTTCCATGAAGGTTCGCAAAATTAAACACGTAAGACACTTAACAAATAATTTCACCTAATTTATGTAATTTAATTGTCCAGAATTATTCTTCCACTGGTTCACTAACGTCCGGGTATTGATTCGTGTGTGCTACCCGGTAATTTTTCGAATACTGTTACGTGAGTGTTTATGCAAAAACCGACACATTTAATTAACCCAATTAAATATATATCAAGACATCGTAAACAAAATTAATGGAGCTGACGTAGAAATTATCAATTGTCACATCATCTCCAAGTTGAAATAATTTTCATCCCTAAAATTAAGGTTGTACCTGAGGTACGCTGAGTAGTTAGATGGATGAAAGAAAGGAAAATAAATTTTTTTTCAAATGTCACGTCATCCCCAAGTTGAAAAGAAATTTCGTCCCGAAATTTAAATCATACCGAAAGAATCTAGGTTCTCTGCTACAAAAGGAGTGATGGACGTCATGTCGAAGAATGTTTATAACATGACGGAGAGATGTCAAACATTTAAAAGATTTCGAAAGAGATTCAAAATGAAAGTATAGAAAGTGATGATTTTCTCATCAAGCGTTTCTGTAAGAAAAGTTGAAGGACTGTAATTTCGGGATTGTAGCGAGTAGCAAAGCCCAACATAGTAACGTGGTAACATGGGTGTCGAAAATTAAAATTTAGAGGTGGCAAAGGGGGCCATACTATGTTTGGGTAGCCTTCAACTTTGGTACCTCATTCTACGAGCGGGATTCCATTTTGTGCCTCGTTTTCACTTACAGTGTTTGCGTTCACAAATGAACTAGGTGACTCTAAGATAAAGGATTTCATGCCTAAGATGAGTGTTTGCACATCGATGTTAACTATGGGTTGGGTTTTCTAGGCGCTAGATCAAACAGTTAGACAATGCTATAATGATCTGACAAGTAGACGTTGCCATAGGTTGGATGGTACCATGTCGTATGATATGGTTAGGGTACGGAGTATCACAAAAAGTTGTAACGTTAATGTCTCCGGAGGATGGGTCCGCACCCTAAAATAGTAAGTATAATCGAGCGATTCATATGATTGCTAAATGAATATGGATGAATGACGTTGCTAAGTATCATAGTCCATATGACACATGGATTGAACATAAATTTCGCAAGGTGGGTGTTGGTGTTTTAGTTTGCCGTAAGGGTTAAGGTTTGAAGTGCAAAATTCGCATAGGGGTTCAACTTATTAAGTTCATCAGGAGTTGCACCGCTTTCTGGTGTAGATGCCACTAGGTGTAGTTTGTCCAAGAAGTTTGAAGTCAAGTTGTACAAGACCAATTAAGCGAAGTATAATCGGAACGCAAAAGCTGAACGACGATTCAGAAAATTTCATCGACTTTCCCACTGGGAACCAAGATGAGCATGGATTTGAATAGGTAAACCTCATCAATGATCTGGAAAGTTTTAACCAACTTTTAGCAAAAATAAAAATGAGCGTTCAGAAGGAACATGTGATTTATCATTCAGGAAAAATCTCAGGATTTTAAAACGTTAAGGTTCATCAGAGCCAGAATCCACATCTGATCTTTAATAGGGGGTTCGCATTAGCAGAGTTTTCTTCTCAATTCGGACAACTAAAAGCAGGGAGCTTGATTATGTCGGGTATGTCCCCTTTGGTAGAAATACATAAGAGATATCTGTAATCCTAGAGAAAGGTACATTGAACATCTTTGTTGAGGACGTAGTCCCGTTAGATGGAGTTTCTCAAGATGTGTTACTTGTGTATGACTCTAAGCCAATCCTTGGTCCGATACTGGTCCCACATTCAACATGCCACCGATGCTTATATATAGGGTGTACCGTAGCTAACCCACCACACCACCAGCATATTGAATTTCCAGTTGTCGTAAAACGAAGTATAGTATTCCAAGTTCTCCAAAATATTATAATGTATGAGGTGCGAGATGCTGGAACATCATTATGTTGTGTGAACTATTTGAATTTACAACCAAAAGATTTCATCGTAGTCTCATCAACAGTGTAGGAGTTTCCATTCGTCATATCGGTGAGATGCATAAGGTTTTGTTGATGATCACATGAGGACATCAAAAGATTGGCACGCGCGATGCGAGTATTAACACAATTAGGATTTTAAGGTTGATTCATGGACTGAGAGAGGCATGAGGTTCACAATTAAGCTGAGGTTCAGCGGCACACGACATATGATCACCCAAATCACTTTTGGCGAAAATTCAAATTTAGTGCAAAGATCTCACAAAGTGAGAGTACGCACCAGGGGGTTTTGATAGTCGAAGGGTTTCCTACACGGATTTCCATATCATCTAGTATGGAAGGAGCAAATCTAGGATCAAGAGTGCTAACGGGTGGCTTCGTGAAGTCATGTAAGGGCGTGAGACAATCCAGCGTATGGTAGTCACAACTACACTTTCCAAAGTACAACATGGGAGCTTAGCATTTCAATTTGAGTAGATGTTAATGATGTTATGGGTAGTATACAATTCAGAGGAAGAATATGTTGGATTTAGGTGTCCAGACCCGACTAAATCAAGTACCCGACCCGGTCAAGACCCGTAAGAGTTACACCGGAGGCAACGGGTATTAAAGACCGCTTACCTATATAACCGAAAAATTCACAGAAAGATTAATTATGTGTTTATTAAATAGTTTAATTGATACATAATTAATTACTTAAATCAATATTAATCATTAAGATTAATTAAGCGACAAAAACGTTAAATATTATTATTAACATAATGGACGAAAATCGAGGGATTATTAGTATGACTAATATTTGGTTAGCGACGAACATTTAAAAGGTTAAAGGTTAACTTCTGAAAATAAATGGTTCGATTGGGAATTAATAATATCGAGGGGTTAAACGGAAACAAAGTCAGTTATAAATATAACTGATTAGGGAGGCGAAACCCTAATCCACTTAGTGAGAATTTCGGCCCCCTTTTCCCCTCCCTCTCGCGATCCGACGCCGACGGCAACCTCGCCGCCGCCGCCCTTCTTGTTTCCGACAACCAAGGTCGCGAGTCTCGCGATCCGGTTAAACCCCTCCCGTCGCTCCGCCGTCGTCTGCCGCTCCGCTAGCCACAGCCGCCCTCCGCCGCTTCGCTAGCCGCTGCCGCCGTTCACTCCCAGTGCGCCCTCCACGCCGCCGCCGCTCTCAGCCGCCGCCGCACGCACAACCGCCGCCGCCCTACAGCCACCGCCGCACGCCCCGCCGCCGTGCGCCCCGCTGCCGCCGCCGCCATACCGTCGCTAAGCCACAGCCGCCACCTTGCCGGCCGCCGCCCTTCCTCGCCGTCGCCGGTTCACCACCGACAAACCCTAGCCGTGAACCACCTTTTGGTGTGTTCGGCTCGTCGTCCGCAAACCCTAGTTCGCGCCCAATCCGACGTACGAGATTTTCTCGGTGCTTGATTCACCGCGTAGTAAATCCGTGTTCACGAGGAAAGTCAGATTCGTCAGACGAATCACTTCTGCGAAACCCTAGCGTCACCCGTTGACTTCCGGTGTCTCGAACGTCTGTTTGAATCACCGCTCAGGTATATCTAAACTCGTAGTTAGGTTAGATTAAATTATTTATTTATTTTATAAATACTTCGCGTTTGTTTAAACGCGATTATGGTGTTTGCGCGTTTGGTGATTGTCGAATCCTGTTGTTTTGGTTTACGCTAATTACCTGGTTTTCGCGTTAGTAAATTAATACGTTTCCGCTGCCTATTAAATTAATAGTTAATTTAATTATCTGTTTTAATCTACTCGGTAATTGTTTAATAATTATTTATTGTAAATAATTATTTCCAAATAAAAAAAAAATTGCTATTACCGAGACCCGAATGCCACTGTCGTAACCCAACAGTGGTATCAGAGCCTTGATCACCACACGCAAACCCAGGCCGGTCTATTTTAAACCGGCATACTTTCGCGAACTGGGGTTCTGTACCCGAAAGTCGCGAAATTGAATGAATCGCCTTTCTTATATGTCTAGTCGATTTGGATCCACTAAACATAATCCGATTCAACATAATTGATTGAATTATCTTTCGTGCATATTCGGCCCACCCTTTTGATTTTGTCATGGATTCGTTATGGTTTGGCCCTTTAGGCCCAAGTAGTTTTGTTTTGTGTGGCCCACCTTTTACTGGGTTCAAAGTTGTAATTAGTTAAAATAGAATAGTTTTATTTTAATTTGGAATCGCTCACCTTCGCCTGGACGAACGAGACGAGCTTGATGCAAAGACCCATTTGGGATTATCCCTTTATGGGATTTTCGAAAATGGCTAGAAGTCAAAACAAGGCCGACGTTTCTGGGTGACTCGCAGGAGCTTGTTGAAGCCAGTGGGAGCAACTAAGTCGATCAGGGAGTTTTCTGTTCTCGTGGTTGATTTACCTTTATGTCCCTTGCCCTATTTGATATTGTCAAAGGCTCTGACAAATATCGAAAGCCCTGCATGGCCGAATATGTACATGTGTGTTTGCTTGTTTTTGGTTGCTTGTCTTAATTAGATTAACACGCCAACTTAAAACCCAAACTTAGTTTTATCAAAAATGAAACTAATTTTTTTCAATCGATTAAATGAAAGTCCTAATTTTGTTACGACTTCACAAATTTAAATAACCAATTTAATTCGACATTAAATTCGAATTTTCGATAATGCAATCGAACGTTATTAAAATTGGTTATCGTCTCGCGACACATAGATCGTTAATACTTAGGTTATCTAATTGATCGTCCCGAGTGAGATAGGATTCATAATATTTGCCGTCACATTAAATATTAAAATTTGACAAATTAATCCTATCTGGTAAGCCTAAAACCGGTAGTCTATGCCATCCTAAGTCAAGTCTAACTTGGAACATATTTACCGATACATCCGTGTTGGAGTATTTCAACACCGCACGTGGTGTTTAGGGTATCTTCCAAGGTGAGCGTATTGGAGTATTTCAACACCGTACGCTCACATTGACCGCTTAGGACAACTACTACTTTCTTTACATGCACCTTTGGTATTGGAGTATTTCAACACCGTACCTCTGGTCGGCTTGTAGATAAAAGGGGCATAGATGGGGCTAAACGTATTTCGTTGATCCATTCGCGAAAGCCCCATAACGGGAATTGTAACAGTCACAAGTGACAATCGTTGTCCATTCAGTTACTTAGAAGTTTTGAAAGCACTTTACGCTGTCTGGAGAAATTATCTAACTAACTGAATTCCCAATTCCTATTCAAGATTAGCTTGCCATCCTTGGATACGAATCAAACATCGAAACACTAAAACATTTTCCTGTTGTTTCAGATGGCTAACCGCGCAAACCAAGAGATTTTCCATCTCAAGTCTCTCCTTGAGAAGGAGAAACTTAATGGCGCCAACTTCCTCGATTGGGAAAGAAATCTGAAAATCGTCCTGAAAATGGCTAACATGGAAACCGTGTTAGATGCTGAGGTTCCTGAGGAACCTGAAGCTGATACGCAAGTGGCGCGAAACGCCCATAACACATTGCGTACAAATGCCAAAAATGTCGCATGTCTTATGTTAGCCACCATGGAATCTGAGATTCAGAAGAACATGGTTGACAGGACGGCTTTTCAGATGATCGGTGATCTGAGGGGCATGTTTGAAACTCAGGCCCGACAGGAACGCTATGACACCGTTGTGACACTTATTAGTTGTCGCATGGCCGAAGGCGCTCCTGTCAGCCCTCATGTCCTGAAGATGAAGAGTTACATCGACCGTTTAGCAAAGCTGAATTACGTCATACCCGCCGAAATGGCGACTGACCTAATTCTTCACTCACTGTCCAGTGCCTTCAATCCTTTCCGGGTGAACTTTAACATGCATAGCATGGTAAAGTCAGTGACTGAACTTCACGGTATGCTTAAAACCGCTGAAGTTAATTTTGTTAACGGCAAGGCACCCGATGTCCTCACCATCCGATCAGGTGGCGTCAAGAAACCCGAGGTGAAGAAGGGTAGGCGTGGCAACAAGAAGAAAGGCAAGGCAGCTGTCCCCAGAGCGTCTGGAAGCTCCCAGAAAAGCAAGTCTAAGGCAACCAAGGCACCACCGCCTGAACAGCGCGAGTGTTTTGAATGCCACAAGATGGGGCACTGGAAAAGAAACTGCCCAGAATACCTTGCGAAGGTGAAGAACGGAAAAGCCTAACCGGGCAAAACCTCAGGTATACACATAAGTTCATGTTGTATGATGCTTCACTTATTCCTACAAAATATATGTTTGACATACTTTACATTTTGTAGGTGCATGAAGCTGAAGGAAGCAAACCAAGGCGACACTGAGCTGCTCTGCGACTTTCGCACCTAAATAAAGTTCGTGTTTTGAACTTGGTTTAAAACAATTCTTGGTGTTTTAGAAACAACTTGTTTTTGTTTGGTTTCCCTGGCTGTTTTCCAGGATGAAAAAATTGCTTTCTTTGGATTTTGATTGTGACATGTTTTGACAATGGTTGATTTTCAAAACATACATGATTGTTTTAATCTACTTTGAATTTGATTCAACCTTTTGTTAGATTAAATTTAAAATCCCATAACAACATATCTTATAGCCTGGTGCACTTGATTTAATCAAGGCTAGCTTAAATGCGACATGATAACTCTATAATTATCATGTCCCATCAAAGCTATAATGCCTTAAGCGTATATCGTAATTGTTACGAGTCTACGCACGACGCAATAATAGTTCATAAAGTCTCACGACTTTGAACCATATGACGTCAAGAATATTAAATCAAGACGAACAAATTGTAGATCGCCTTTTCGATCTATAACCTAGTGAACTTATCAATCCTCTGCTTCAAGCGGACGTTTGTTCATATAAGTTCGATTCACCAGCCGAACTACTACAGGAATAATCACCTGATGATTATAACATTGTAGAATGGTCCCACCACCTCTGGTGGACATCACCATTAAGTGTGCATACCTAAAACACATCTTGAAAGTCTTACGACTACAAGAGTTGTACTCACATGTGTTTGAATCCGACATACACTTAGTTTTTGTACGTAGATTCACGGTTTCTTCCTGAAACCAATAAACACAAGACTAATGACTTGCCACCACCAAGTCCTTTACATTTTGTAACCATAATGCCCCTTCAAACATCACTTGCATATCTGACTTCCAATCCCAAGACCTGTATCTTGCGAAAATGGAATTTAGGAATTACATGTCCAAAGCTAGATCTCTAAATATCTGAATCAAAGTGACTCAGATAAGTCGCTGGACTATGTAAAACAACTCTCGCACCTATACGAGACGAGCCAGATGGGCAATGTTTCACCAACAACGATTTGTTTCTTAGCGAAACACATTGACATTCCAATTAGAGTTTGTATGTTTTACCTTACCAGAATAAGGGAAACATCCTCTAATGTCGGACCCAAGAAACCGATAGAATAGATCATCATCTCGATTATCACGAGAAACTTTCAAACAATCAAAGACGAACGCATCTTCATGCTATCAAACTCTGAAAAGACTTTGACAATCGTTTTTGAACTTATGAGTAAGTCATAACATCTGGATATTAAGCATTCGAATTCCGTACCGCAAACTACGGAGTCGAGCTTTTTCGTTCTTGAGAACGGAAATTGATTATCGCATTTCTGCGTAAAAATCAGTATCCACACGGTTTGAAAGAAAAATGATGATATGAATGTCAATCTGCCTCAAGCAAGTGGGAGCATCGCCACTGATCCTTACCGGAATAACGATCTAATGCCGATCTAAAGATCATTTAATATTTACCTGGATTAAAATTTTAAATGACACCTCAATTGATCAAAAGTTTCAAGATTAAATTAAGTATTGATCATGATATGGCTGAGCAACCATTAACACGATCAATCTCTTGAAACAATTCGAATCATACTAAATATGATACGAAAAGAAAATTCAATATTTAGACAAAGCATGGAAGGTTGCCGTAAAGTGTTACGCCATAACCATAGATGGAAAATCACATCATCACTGCCAAACACTGATGAAATAAAATGTATGTTCATTAACATGAGTATCAATTGTACTCGTTGAACATTGGTAGCCACCTTAATTGAATCTGAACTAAGAATGCCATAAAACATTCAAAGGGTTAATTTGACTCTCAAAACAGTCAATTAACATGCTCACGTGATAACACAGTCATAAATGTGCTCGCCAAGGACGCTATATTATCACAAGTTCGATTCACTTAAGAAGACTCACTGTTCAAGACAAACACTGAATCTTAAGAAACAACTGACACAGGGCAATCCTAAAACGAAATACGAGGGCATGATTGCGAATTCGTGATTTCAAGGATCGGGTTAGATCAGTGAAATCACATTACTGTACAGTACGTGAATTCTGCATCGCATCGATACTCGATTTAGTGTTGGATGTCGAACACCATCGTTTGCACCATATCATTCGACCTCCTCTAAAGATGCTAGACGAGAGTCTGAATTCTGCGTAACGCGTTTGAACTTTATACGTTTTGATATCCATGAATATTTGGTTAATATTCTAAAGGTCCGTAGTCGATCAGACATTGCTGGAGCAAAGCCTGAAGCAAGACTATTCTGACTCTGGACTCAAGGTGTTGACTTCCAGACTCACAAGGCCTCATTGGAGAATGACGTCAGGACGTAACTCGCATCAGAATGTCTTCATGGATCTAATCATAAGACGGTTCTGATTAATGGTATACTCAACGGTATCCTTTGACCTGAGATACATGAGCGACCTCCCGTCTGCCTAAGATCATTCTTTGATTGTAACTTAACGCTGTCGCGTAACTGCTAGCCATAACGGTTACTCTTGGGAATCGATTTGAAGCTTAGTGGGAGCTGTATGTTATCAATATGGAATTCTGTACTCTTGCAATAATAATGCAACAGCAAGACATCATGGGCCCTCTCGTCGGTTCCAAGTGTTAAGTGTAAGGCCTTACCCAAACTTACTGTGTGTTTGATTTGACCACTTCGAACAGTAATACGAGAAATACAATGATCGAACACAAAGAGAATGAATAGATCCATGTCTCTGGTTCGAGTGATGTCATATACAGAAGGGATCTGATGACTTTACAAATACCTTAAGTCTAAACTATATCACAAGTTTATTGATATGCCTTGGTTGTTCTGACTTGAAGTGTCATGACTGGTTGGGACAGCCACGTGTAGCTAGAGCACCTCTGACTGTATCTTGATTAATAGTCGCGATCAGTCCAAGTGGGAGACTGTTGGATTTAGGTTTCCAGACCCGACTAAATCAAGTACCCGACCCGGTCAAGACCCGTAAGAGTTACACCGGAGGCAACGGGTATTAAAGACCGCTTACCTATATAACCGGCAAATTCGCAGAAAGATTAATTATGTGTTTATTAAATAGTTTAATTGATACATAATTAATTACTTAAATCAATATTAATCATTAAGATTAATTAAGCGACAAAAACGTTAAATATTATTATTAACGTAATGGACGAAAATCGACGGATTATTAGTATGACTAATATTTAGTTAGCGACGAACATTTAAAAGGTTAAAGGTTAACTTCTGAAAATAAATGGTTCGATTGGGAATTAATAATATCGAGGGGTTAAACGGAAACAAAGTCAGTTATAAATATAACTGATTATGGAGGCGAAACCCTAATCCACTTAGTGAGAATTTCGGCCCCCCTTTTCCCCTCCCTCTCGCGATCCGACGCCGACGGCAACCTCGCCGCCGCCGCCCTTCTTGTTTCCGACAACCAAGGTCGCGAGTCTCGCGATCCGGTTAAACCCCTCCCGTCGCTCCGCCGTCGTCTGCCGCTCCGCTAGCCACAGCCGCCCTCCGCCGCTTCGCTAGCCGCTGCCGCCGTTCACTCCCAGTGCGCCCTCCACGCCGCCGCCGCTCTCAGCCGCCACCGCACGCACAACCGCCGCCGCCCTGCAGCCACCGCCGCACGCCCCGCCGCCGTGCGCCCCGCTGCCGCCGCCGCCATACCGTCGCTAAGCCACAGCCGTCACCTTGCCGGCCGCCGCCCTTCCTCGCCGTCGCCGGTTCACCGCCGACAAACCCTAGCCGTGAACCACCTTTTGGTGTGTTCGGCTCGTCGTCCGCAAACCCTAGTTCGCGCCCAATCCGACGTACGAGATTTTCTCGGTGCTTGATTCACCGCGTAGTAAATCCGTGTTCACGAGGAAAGTCAGATTCGTCAGACGAATCACTTCTGCGAAACCCTAGCGTCACCCGTTGACTTCCGGTGTCTCGAACGTCTGTTTGAATCACCGCTCAGGTATATCTAAACTCGTAGTTAGTTTAGATTAAATTATTTATTTATTTTATAAATACTTCGCGTTTGTTTAAACGCGATTATGGTGTTTGCGCGTTTGGTGATTGTCGAATCCTGTTGTTTTGGTTTACGCTAATTACCTGGTTTTCGCGTTAGTAAATTAATACGTTTCCGCTGCCTATTAAATTAATAGTTAATTTAATTATCTGTTTTAATCTACTCGGTAATTGTTTAATAATTATTTATTGTAAATAATTATTTCCAAATAAAAAAAAAAATTGCTATTACCGAGACCCGAATGCCACTGTCGTAACCCAACAGAATAATCCAGCAGTCTTAACCAAAAAAGAAATTTTTGCAAGGAATTCGTATAAAAAGGTGTTTAGGTAAACGTGCCGACGGTTTCAAAATTTGATAAAGTAAATATCCGTTACGAGGGATTGTCAGGGCTCGTGTACAGAAGCATGTCAAATCTCCTTAGTGTTCTTGTGCGTTTTGTAGATATGAACCGTTCTCGTTAGAATCTTGGTTTAAATGGTTTTCAAAGGTATGATGAGGCACGAGTGCAAAATAAAAGTGTGTCTTCGAGACACATAGCACCGGGGTATTCAAAAGTGATTACCGACTTTAGATGAGGGTGCACATGTACTTTTGTTAGGCTTTATTGTGGATGTACTGCAGACAAACTGTCAATTCGGGTGTTGAATATGAAAGGGTTGAGTGCTCCTATCACTTTAGTGAATGCTCAAAAGTTTATCTAAAAGACAGTTGGTTTCAAAAATGTTATCATTAATTTACACGAGAGTAAAAACTACGCTTAGCGCATGCTCCTAGGAGCTTGAGTTGATCATTAGATCGTTCGCCATTTGATTAGTAATAGACATGGACTTTCTGAATGAAAGTTGTCTAGAAAAGAAAGAGACAGGCGATGGGGATCCATATACTTATAGACTGTCGTGCGTCCCTAAGTTGAGATTGTGAGAGTTCTTCTAGGCATACAACTATCTATTGTTCGTCGTAGATGTTTCCGTAATAGGAGTGTTAACAAGTGGGGGAAATTTTGTATGGATAACTTGGTTTAATACTCTCCAAGAGAGGATTAGTCATTCGATCTTAGGAATCTTGGTGTACTCAGAATGTGAGAAGGAGGAAAATCCAAGTTAACAATTCGATTAACCATAGATTACAAGGGGTTCATGCTTGATGAGTGTAAATAGAGTTCTCATACAAGACATTATAGTATTGTTGTGGTGAGGTACATGGAAGTGCCCTTATCAGTGAAGTCAACTAGCTACGATGCTAGCCACGGGTGTAACGCTTTCCAGTTCATGCTTGGAAGCTTATCCAAGAAATAAAGATTAGCGAGAGTGCGGGAGTGAGGAATTGCTATTAGTTAGCTCACTTAAGATTTGAATCATGAAGGCAATTCAAATGGTACGGGTGCAAGAAGTCCTTTCATCTACATTACTTCATTAGGTGAGACTATATTTGCGATGAGATGTGAAGTTATGAGATTCGCGACCAGGCTATTGGCAACAAGTTTTGGTTCGCACATAAAATGTCAGGGAGTACAAGGAGAGAGAGGAAGAAAAAACTTCACAAGGGTTCTGTGCCAAAGGATATGTTCCAGTGATCAAGGTACATATTTCATCCCTTTTTGCTTACCTAAAGCGGTTTGGGTGTTCGATGGCTTAGAGCTTACTCCAGGGTTATAAGAGTTGCGTGAAAGGGTCAGGCATGTAAAGTCGTATAAGTAGAGTTATGATTCAAGATGAATCATAGCCAGTGGTTTCGTCAATTTTTTTCAGTTAAGGAAATCTTGCCATCAAAATGAACGAGTGAAACGATGTCGTACTAGGACCGACATTTGCAAAACGTTTCTAAAGATTTTTCAAATGGATTAGAATCCATATATAAAAGAGATGAGGTCAGGTTGAATCCAACATGTTTGACATTCAAAGGTCATGTGGTTTCAAAATAGGGATTCGTATCCATTATAATCACCATTTTGCCAAGTAGGATTCTCCAGGATTTCCATACACAGCAAATTACATTTACGTGTGCACTCGTAACGGTAATTTACCTTATATGGTCACCCTAGTTCCTCTTACTTTAGCTACCCGGTATGGTGGAGTTCAGATGAGATATCCATGGGATCGTATCAAGAATGTGGTCACTAACCCAAGCATAGCTGTACGGAATTCATTATAGAGACAAGTTCCATGAATAGAATGCTCGTTTAACATGATATGGATTGGGCACGTCACAATGTCCCTAGATTAGTTTGAAGACATAGAATAGTCATTACACATATCGACTTGATCAGAAATCCGATAAAGTATCATAAAAAAAATTGGTTGGCACAAATCAGGTACCTCTTAGGCCATAAGAGTCGCATCCAAAATGTATAATTACAACGCAACTATGGTTTCAGAAACAAAATGGAAGGATCTTAAAAGATCAAGGCAATGGTGGAGATAATCGGGATAATGAAAGCTTGTACAAGTGTCTCGTAGGTAATCACTTGGATCCAAACAATGATATTTCTACTGAAGCTGGAGGATCGCACTAATAGCACGTTATGATGACGTTGTCTGAGCAAAAATGGTCTGAGAGGTATGTATCGCAGGTTTAACGGGAACCTTTCAAGTTAGGGGAGAAGAAGTATTACACCATCTTCCTCATGTGAGCATAAGCTCATAGTGTGGGTACTACACCGAGTTCTCCAGCTTAGAGTAGTCTCGAGCAACTACCGGCTCCTTATGAATAAGGGTGTGATCCTCTGGTTCGACTCAACGTCTTGTCGTCTCGGATGCAAGGTAGGTGGTACACGACTCGCTGTTGGTGGGGATGACTCGAAGATAGATGGATCGTCGGCGCGAGTAAGAAGGGTTTCATAAGAAAATGACACAAATAAGCAGACACACAATAACCTAGATGTATATGAGAGTGGATATCATCTTTGGCACGCGGAAAGAAAAAAAAACATTTTTAGGAAAAGTTGTAACTAATGTTAAAAAAGTTACAGTTTCGAATTTCTAAAAATTCTAGTTCTTTGTAACTAAAGGCTCTGATACCAATCTGTCACACCCCTAATTTCCACTAATAGAGTTTTACCATGTGGGGTGTGATCCAGATCAGGACCCGAGTCATTAGTTACAATTAACAATAGGTAAGAGTAGAAAATGGAAATACATTCCAAACTGGAAGCATTTAGTTCAGAGTTTAAAACTTAGCGGAAACAGTTAAAGTGTTTGTGCAAAACAAGGCGCACAATAATAAATGAAAACCATTTATGTTTTATTAAATATAAATATTTAAAATAAGATTCCCAAAAATAGAAACAGAAAATGTTTTAAGCCAAAGTTCGCGTCTAAATCCGATAACTCCTAGCGACCTGTAAAGTGTGCATAAGAGCAAGTGTCAGCCAACACTGGTGAGTTCACAAAAGCACACATACTAATACAACTATAGTTATGCGGTTACGAATACGACAGTTTTTATTCGTCTTTGTTAATTATGTAGAGTACAATCCATACCGTAGGTAGCTAGCCTAGTTTCATGTCATTAAGATGTTCGCAACCAAAGCTGACTAAAATAAGTGTAGGACTTCGTCCTTACGTTTGTTTGCCTTCCCCGCGTCTAACTTGATTACGTTAAGTTTAGGCTGACATTGTACTCAGTCCGATCGCCAGTCGGGAGGTGCATCTCGTGCCCACTGAGCGGGGGTTGTCAATCCCCGGTAGTACTACCCATATATCCCCTCGCTATTCAATATTAATGGTTCGATTAGTAAGGACTTATTCATGTGCAATCATAGTGAATCATTCTATATATAAAGGAATACTACTTACATACATTAACTATTTAAAGTTTGTTATCATTCAATACCAAACGTAACGGGTTTACGTGTTACTATCCAAAACCGGATATAACTAGAAAGTTGTGTAACTCACCTTGGGTGCACAACTATATAACATCGGATATAGTAAGGTAGCGACCTATACAATAATAGGTTCTAGAGTGTAACTTTATGTAGTTTTATCAAAACCTCAAGCATCCAAACATTCCAAATATTTAAGTGATTTAGAAAGATTTGACGTGTTGGTCGAATCTAACCAACTATGACTAAGTTTGACCCGAGGACCCGTTGGTGACCCGATAAGTGTATTAATGTGCAATTATGCTCACATAATCATAATAAGCAAGTAAAACACCTTACATTGCACGTATATTTCATTTCCAACAAAGTTTCCCCTTTTAACAAATAAGATCGAAAATCAACATTCTTAGTAAACTAACTTTACCAATAAGTTTAAGTGACTAATCTAGTATATCCCAGATCATCACATTACAATTAACATGCCCAAATCACAACTCGCAGTTCACAAATCCAATAAAGTTTTTAACTTTGGTAAACTATGTACACACTTCATGTTTCGATGATTTAAAGTATCCATTATTCACCAGTTAACGTTCATACATTCATTATAACATGTACAAGCATCACAAAAGTCAAGACCCAAAGTTCACGCATAAACCAATAACTTCCAGAATCTGCGTTTTGACAGCAGATTCTAGGTCTCAAACATAAATTTATATAAAATACCAAACCTTCACATAAGAAAAAGCCAATTTTACAGAGTAATCTAATAAGTTTCCCTAGCATGCCAATATTCTTAGTATTTAGTGGAAACATGTACAACATGTATGAAAATTTATTTATCACAACAAGGTAATTTCAGTGAGCTGACGACAGCTCACGAGAAAAATCACTATAAATTGTACGAGTAAAATTTTAAGGTGACACCACATGGAGAATCTTATGGACACATGGGAATACCTACTTATCAAGTCCCATGCCATCATATTATACAGGGAAATAACGGTGCCTCTATCAAGTGACCCTCGGTTTGCTGTAAAAAAAATAGATTTTACACATTTTCTTATAAATTGAAGTAGCATGCCTTAAACCTGTTCAAATGTGAAATGGTTGGGTTTTATAGAAACTATAGTCATTATACTATAGTCTAGGATCAAGAAAATCTTAAATTGAGTTTATTATCATCAAGATAGAGTCCTCGCAAGAACACATTACAAATCTGTCAAAATTTCAACAAGCACCAATATCAATCATTGTTATCATCTAGCATGCAACCTAACTAATAGTAACATCAACATAACACAATCTATCAACATGTAGACATCATCATAACATCTCATTTATACTAAATCATGAATCCTAAATACCAAATTCCACAATAAAGTTACTAACTTTAGTAACATATGAACACCAATCAAAATTTTGGATCTTTATGATCACGAACATAATAGAACATCTAATTGATCATAGATTTTGTATCTTTTAACATAAATTTTGTTGTTTGGATGAACTAGGGTTTGACTCAAGAACATCTAATCATATGGAACACAAAACCGGTTCAAGAAACTTACTTGTTGTGGTATAGGGATAAAGATTAAGGCATCAATCAATCAACGCTTGAATCAAGAGCCAATTAAAGGTGTATGTGTGTGGAGTTTCATAAATTCGCAAAGGGGAGGAGATGGGAGGAAGTCTACGTACGTTGGAAGTGTTAGTGTTAGACTATTGATTTATTTTAATAATTAACCATTGGGTTGTAGGATGGATTTTGGGTGCTCCATGGATCATCTAGATGATCCATGGGTCCCTTTTAATTATACTTTAACAGATAACAAGAAAACCCCTAGAGTATTATTTTTATAAAAAAAATCTTTCTTTTATAAAGTAACTAAAATTCACTAAAACGTCAATACGCATCAAATACGATTTCCACGAAGGTTCACGAAATTAAACACGTAAGCCACATAACAAATAATTTCACCTAATTTATGTAATTTAATTGACCAGAATTATTCTTCCACGGGTTAACCAACGTCCGGGTACTGACTCGTGTGTGTGACCCAGTAATTTTTCGAATACTGTACGTGAGTGTATATGCAAAAGCCGACACATTTAATTAACCCAATTAAATATATATCAAAACATCGTAAAGAAAACTAATGGAGTTGATGTAGAAATTGTTAGTTGCACAGTACACTTTGACTTACATCGCATATCGCGAGACTACGAGATCAATCAAATTCAGATGTGATTGCAACAGGAGACGGCGCATGGCGAAAAGCGTCGGGCTCGCGTCAACTGGCGATGTTCATGCAACAGCAGGCGAGCGGCGATAGTGGCGGTGGGTGACGGCGGGGACGGTGGCGACAGCGGTGACACGGTGATGATCGGCAGATTTACGGTGGAGATTGGCGGCGAACTGAGCAGCGGATCTGGGCGTACGAGGCGACGATCTCTAGACCGTAAGTAGGTCTACGGGCGTTGACTGACGGAACACCCTGACTAGAAACCACAACCAAGTTATGGTGGTGTGAAGATGACCACTAGACGAGCGGTGGCGGCGACCGGCGAAAACGAAATCGGCGATGCCGATTTTCCTCCTAGGGTTGCGACGTGAAGAAGAAAAACAAAAAGGAGAGTTTTCCCTTTTATTTTCTTGCCTTCTTGAATTGTTGGGTGATTAGGGTTAATCCCTAATCATCTAATATTTATTAGCTGCCCACTAATTCTTGACAGGCCCCTCTTAAATTTTAAGCCCATCTTGTACGCGAGCCCACGAGCCAACGTTGGGAAAGATTTCACTAACGAATAACTCGACCGTGAATTTAAATAAAACCACTTTTATTTAAATAACGTCACCCATTATTATTAAGCACAATAATACTATTAATTATTAATTATTTATAACTAGTATAAATAATATATCTATAATCAAACATTTCCGTTTCTTTTACCGGTTAACTAGTAAGCGGGTTTGGAGTTCGTTGCACCCTCTTACGGGTCGTAATCGGGTCGGGTTCAAGATTTGTCGGGTCAGGACATACAATATCCAACAGTCTCCCACTTGGACTGATCGCGACAAGATTTAAGAAACAGACAGAGGTGCTCTAGCTACACATGACTGTCCCAACCAGTTATGACACTTCAAGTCAACAACCAAGGTATATCTGTTGAAGAGCAACTGATATTAGACTTGTGGTAATTCAAAGTCATTGTATCCCTTCTGTTTAAGGCATCAATTGAATGATGGACATGAATTCAAATCATTCTCATCTAATGTTCAATCATTATGTTTCTCGATATAGATTCGAAGTGGTCCAAAACAAACACACAGTAGGTTTGGGTAAGGCCTTACACTTTACACCTGGAATCAATGAGGGCGCCACGATGTCTAGCTATTGCATGATTAGTGCAAGAGTACAGAATCCCATCTCGACTACATGCCCTTCCACTGAACTTCAGATCCATTCCCAAAAGTAGCCGTTATGACTGGCAGTTACGCGACTGCGTTAAGCTACAATCAAATAACAGTCTTTGGTAAAGGGGAGGTCGCTAATGTATCTCAGGTCTAAGGATACTAATGAGTATACCAATAATCAAATCCATCTTATGATTGAATCCATGAAGATGGTTTGATGCGAGTTACGTCCAACGTCATTCCACAATGAGGTCTGTGAGTCTGGATTCTTAACCATTTGAGTCAAGAGTCAGAATAGTCTCACTTCAGATTTGTTCCCACGAGTCTGAACGACTACGAAAAGTTTAGAATAATATATATATTCCTCAGCGTCATTATGAAATGATGCATGTGAGTTTGGATTGTCAATTTCTTGAGTCCAAAATCATAAGTAGTCTTACCTCAGATTCGTGTCCACGATTCCGATCGACTATGAGGAATAATATGCATTTATTCATGGATTTAAACGTATTAAAATCAAACACAATTATAGAATTCAACGTTTACGTCTAACCTTTTAGAGGAAGCCGAATGATAATGTATAACTGTTAGAGTTCGTACATCCAAATATTAATTCAAAACATACGTCTAGTGTATATTGGTCGAACATCATTAGTATGACATTAATGAGTTTTACGATTCATTGTTTTACTGACCAGGTTTTGAAATGTGCTATCATTTTGGTTATCGAATATTTCATAGTTCCAGTATTTCTCTGAATAGTGGAATTTCCTCAAAGTGTGCTGGTTTTGTGATCATAGTGATCCTTGGTATTCACCTTAATTACTGTGTGATCACAATGTCTTGTTTGGTTATAACTTTAACCACGTCAAGAATCCTTCTAAACCTTTTCAGACAAGCAGCGGTTTAATGTCACTTGAGTTGGCAAATTAATTTAGATTTAGTTATGGAATCTGCCACAATGCAAAATCTTAATTATTATGAGCAAGAGATGTCTTGGTCAATCATGAAAACTTGTAGTAGTGTATTTCTACACGGTGAATGTTAACCCCAATGCAGCTTACTGTATTGTGTTCAACAATTCACGATATCAATGTAACTTGCTTACATTGATATTCCCTTTTGGTGTCCATAGTGTAATCCTGTATAGTGACAACCTCAGTGTAACTCTATATAGTGATCTCTCCCTTTTGATGTCATTAGTGTAAGTTTGTAGAGTGACATCTTTGTTTAATCACATATTCAATGTGTGATTTATATTGCCCCAGAAGTTGCTTATACCTGTGGATCTCTGTCCATTAAGAAACTTCTTTTAAATTCTTTGTACAATAAAATCCACATTATGTATAATCACAGAAGGATTTAATTTTATCTTTCAGTATGTCATTGTTATACAGGTGAAGATTGATATAGTGCTCCCACTAGCATTTATGCAAACACATCAATTATGGCATTAAGCCATTCTCATATTCAAGATCTGATATTGCAATTTTGAATTTGCAAGTGTGTTTAAATATGTATTTCCTGCTTAATGCAACAACCTTTTGTTGGACCGGAAATATGTGAACAATGGATTTGTGACTCTAGAACTATTTCAAGATCAACGTCCTTTACTTCTAGTTCCAGTTAAATAACTTAGGAACTTAACCTTCCATTTCAGAAGCCAGAATCCAACATTCTATCTTCTGTGTGGAATTAGAATTCCATATGGATGGTGGAAGTAGTATCCATTGTTATTTGTAGTATCTAACGAGAATATATTCTTGTTGTCAAAAGACATTCGATACTACATTTATCAGGCAAGTGGTGATGGAAATAGTGATACTCAATAGGGTTGTGTATGGCAAATATTTCCTATATATCATCTTTTAAACGTTGACAAGCATCGTTTGATTCCTATCATGTGCTCAGGCCAAGGCTATGCATGTAGGACCAGATTACTGGAAAAATCTTTCACATATCTTAAGATGATTTTAGGATTCGTCAAGCTTAGGTATTCTTTATTACGATTAGACTTAGAATTGTGATCGTATTTGTCAAGCTGGTTCTTTGACTTCATTTTGAAATGTTCTTGTACAATTCAAGAATTTCATTGATGCTTATAGCCATAAGCACATTCACTATGATTACCGTCATAGTTATGAAGTAACTTTTATGGTTCTTGTTATATGGTCTTTTAGGCTTGCCAACACAAGAGTGTCTAAGCCTAGGAAGAACATTCAATAGTTCGCTCGACTGAGTGAAGGATTTAGTTGTGAGTTCGTGAAAGCTGACACATAATCATTCAGGAAAGTTAATCCCATGGTGGATCATAGGATCCAGTTAGGCCGTATCCTTTTATGATGTCTTGCTTACACTAATAGGTCACAAACAAGAATCATTAGAATCAGGTGCGTTTCATAAAGAAACATCAACTTATGTTATTAGTCTGATGTAAAATCAGTGAAAAGCAAAGTATTGATCTCAGACGAGCTAGGTCAAACAACCATTTGTTTTAAATACTATCAAGGGGTGAAAGACATGATCGAAAGCTAATTTCCTTAAAAGGGTAATTCAAATCATGTGTCCCTCGATTAAGCTTTTCTTATTTTCACGTTCCCGCAAGGCATTCAAGATGACATGCATGCATGCGTTAGGGAAAACCCGTGAAAATCTAGTGACATTAGTTGGAATACTGACAGAGAAGTCTAATGGTTCTCCATTTTCTTTCAGCTTAACATGGTAGTGTATAGTACCCGCTTTGTTGTACATAGATCACTGGTGCTTGTCATGATGAGGCATCAAGGGTTGCACAAATCTTTTGCCATGGGCGTTGATGCCAAATGACCATGGCAATATCAACAGCCTTTTATTACCCTTAGAGTCAATACTCTTTTCTTGGTACGGGGCTTCTTAACACGGTAGCAATCACCTACGACACACGAAGTGTCAATTGAGCATAATGCTATCAACTGGTTGAACTTTTCACTAAAGCACGCAGTATATACTGGTTATATAGTAGTGAAAAGGTATAAGCCCAGATACTCGTGGGGTAACCTAGTTGAATCAGGTGATTCTTGTTTACTTTCATCTTGAAATTACTTGAGCGTGTGGATCGTCTACTTAATCCTTATGAAATCAATGTAATACGAGTTAGAATACAAAGAGTAAATACAAAAGACTTGTATTAACCACTGAGAGAACCACAGAGTACACAGAGATGATATGACCCGGAAGCTAATGAATTCTATTACAAGACTACTATTTATACACAATGAAACCCGCTGGTCCGAGCCTCAGGTTCGGACCTGTTCGGCCCTGTCCGAACTCCAGGTTCGGCCTGAGTTCGGACCACAGCAGTCATGTATGTCTTCTTGTTGATACTTGATATGTGCGTCGTGTGAAGTATCAAGCAAGATCAAGATCAAGTCAAACTAGGTCTGGCCGAACTAGGTCCGAACCTGAAGTTCGGACTGGCCGAACCTGAGGTTCGGCCAAAGCTCGGACCAGCGGGTATATATAGATGTTTGGTCTTTGTAATTGAGAGTTCTGAGCGTGAGAGATCTGTTAAGTGTGTGTTTCTGAGTGTGTATATATTCTCTGAGTCTATATCTGAGTGTATACTGATTGTAATTGTTCTTCATTGATCAATAAATCAATCAGTTAATTACGTTTCGATGTCCGGTTAGCTAGATCAAGCAGACGATCCGATGCTCACGCATTTTCAAGTGGAAATGCGTGAGCATCGGATCGTCTACTTGATCTAGCTAACCGGACATCAAAACGTAATTAACCGATTGATTTATTGATCAATAAAGAACAATTGTATACACTCAGATATAGACTCAGAGAATACACACTCAGAAACACACACTTAACAGATCTCTCACGCTCAGAACTCTCAATTACAAAGACCAAACATCTATATATACCCGCTGGTTCGAGCTTCGGCCGAACCTCAGGTTCGGCCAGTCCGAACTTCAGGTTCGGACCTAGTTCGGCCATACCTAGTTTGACTTGATCTTGATCTTGCTTGATACTTCACACGACGCACATATCAGGTATCAACAAACTCCCCCTCATCGTGTGCAGTATCTCTTCAATATCATCAACTTTGTATCTTCAATCAAGCTCCCCCTCAAGTGTAGAATCCGTTCGTTCAATGAAATGAAGCTTCAAACAAACTCCTCCTCAACTCAATCGTAGCTTGATCTTGAATACTTGATGACATTTTAGTGTATCTCTGGTCTTTCATCAACATCTTCAGAAGACTTAAAGTTGTGATAACTTGCGCATAACAACCTGCTCAAACAATTAAATAATCTTGGCGCAAAACGTCTCTTCGAGACTCCGAGATATGATTTTGAAAGTTGATTTGTATCACGTGTTGATCAGATCGAAAATAAAGCAGAAACAAAATCTTTTTGATTTTTCAAAGTTTATGCTAAAACACACCGAAAATCTTTTTGTTCTTTTCAGAAATGAAATGAAATCTCAATCAGAATCAAACACTATTTTTGGTATGAGAAAGATCACTATATGGGATCATATTGAACATATCGCACTGAACTGCACTTGAATTTCAATTAATCGAAGCACATAAGTCATGCTGATTGCTGGTATAATTTGTCCAACTTAAACTCAGGCAGAATCATACTCATAACATTTGGATATGTTAAGATATTGATTAAATTTGCTTTGACCAGTGTATCCCACACTATCAGACATAATCAGACTTTTTCAGTTTTTCTTCTTTATTTTTCCGTTGTGTGACAACACTTGTGATTTTTCACAATGCATAATATCGTCAACTGTGTTTCATGCAAAAAGAAATAGGAACGTTAAATCGTCTACCTTAAGGTCGATCTGTCGATACGCAGATAAGGCCTCGGATTTAACAAAATAAGAAAATAAAACAAGTTGAAATTGTATAACCCAACAACAATCAGGTCGGTACGCCCGTACACGCAGAGAAAGTCCGATGAGTTATACGAAACACCAAAGAAAATAAAGCAGAACGTCAAACGAACAACGATCAAGTCGATCTTTCGATACGCAGAGAAAGTCCGATCGTTTGACAAAATAAAGAAAATCAAACAAGTTTAAATATTTGCAAAATGAACACATGTATACACAGTGACTTCTCATTTTGAAATTCACACTTGTTTTTCTTTTTGTGTCATGAAATATGCATCAAGATGTTATCCACATGGTCAAGCATTAGTATTTAGTGTATATCACATCTGAATACTTTCTGATTTGCCGAGCCTACCAAGCATATCAAACAATGATCTTATGGCCCTTTCATCTACTCTATCCATGAGTCAGATACGTATGCCAATGTACCATCATTTCCCAATGATCAATTTCTCATAATTTTATATATTTGGCATGTATTCACCTTCCTTCATTATATATTTGGCATGTAATCACCTTCCTCCCATAAAATGCATTTACTCAATTACTCCCCCTTACTGACAATTCTCCCCCTTAAAATGAAAACTCTATTTTTGGATTTTCATTTTACACAAAAACAAGACGCTTTTTGGGCTGTTGAGAAAATAATTTGTAAGCAAAGAAAAATGATCAATCAACACGGATAGTTTGCAGATTTTAGAATTTCAAAAAATTTGCAGGTTAGAAAGATTTATCATGAAATTTAAGTTAAACAGAATACTCCTCCATCAACAATTTTGCAATCGTCGATAGATCTTCTAGAATTACCTGCACACTGATCAAACTAATTAGTTCAAAAATGACCCGAAGCGAATTGCTTCTAGTCGACCAGTGTCCTTGTTTTGTTTAGAAACCACCTTAGGTTTCCATTGCTGTTGTTTTGGTAATTCAGTTTTTGATGACACAATCACAGGTGAATGTGATGATGAACCTACACTTTGAACCTTTGAAAACATTGGAACAAAACGTTTTTGTTTATGAAAGAATGTAGGTTCAATGTCATCAAAAACTCTGCCTTGTTCATCAAAGAACTTTGTTGTGGCATGTTTACCAAAAACTGATTTCTTGTGAAATCTTTGACGTGAATTAGCAGGTAATGGATAATCTTTTGCCATATGCCCTGGGCTTCGGCGAATATAACAGATTCTTGTCATTTTGTCCCATCTTTGATGTACCTGCAAAGAGCACACATGAATATCTCGAACATGATCAGAATAAGAATCATATACATGATGCCTGTGATCATGTACCCATTTGGATGTAGGGCTTCGAGATCGAGAACTTTCAGAAGAAATGGTAGCTTTCACAAAGACCTCATCAATCTTCCGAGCATCAACACAAAGAAGTGGAAATTCTTTGTCAGAAAATAATTTATCCGAACCCTTGAGTTTGTAAAACCGCTCGGGTTGAATTTTATCAGCTTGAAAAACTTCCTTCTTCACTTGTTTCATCTTTAATTTATTCAAATCTTGAAAAGATGATGCTGGAACCTTCTCAGCTTTGTCTTTCATCCCGTGAAAACCCAAACCTTCATGCTTTCCAGAAATCTTCTCCTCAGATGAACAATGTCCATTCTTCGCTAATCGAGAAAATTCAGTTTTTACTTCGGTTACATTCTTTTGATCATAAAAGATCGTTTCATCAAACTCAGGTTGAGACTGAATCTTGTCACTAGAAGTAGCCGACTTCTCATTATCAGCAGAAGATGAACCAGATACAAACTTTGGAGCAGAAGAAACTGGAGATTTCTTTTCCTTCTTTGTCTTATTCTTCCTGTTCTTCTTCTTCGTCACAACCTTCTCATCCTCAACAGTAGATGATGAAATCTTTGAGTAATCAAATGCATCAACTTGTTCCTTTACATCTTTGAAAGCTTCTTTGATATGAGCAGGGGGTGATGCAGTCTTATCAAACATTTTCTCAAAATTTTCATCATTAGCTAAGAAACTTGTGAAGACTTGAGAACTTGAAACATTATTGAGCAATCGATTAGCATCAAGAACTTGAATTTTCAGATCAAAAATTTTCTGTTGAGCCTCAGCAAATTCCTTTTCTTTAGCAATCAATCTCTTCGCAACTTTGTGAGTTTCAAATTTTTTGCAAGCGAAGATTATCAAGTCCTTCAAATAATTCCTTCTTCAATTTATCTTCATTACGCTTTTGAATCTCCAAATTTGCTGCCTGAACTTTATTTACACGAACCAACTCCCGCTTCTCATCCAACAATTTTCCCATGTCAACTTGATATGCTTCAATCTTAGCCGTTGAGTCTTCAACATTCTTTGTAAGCAGATCAAGTTTGAATTTTGATTTATCAAACAAATTTGTGAAATCAGAAGCAGTATCCTCAGCTTCATCCTTCCATTTCTTGACTTCTTTCACTAACTCATCCCTTTCTTCACAGATCTTAGCTTTTGCAGTTTCAACATCCCTTATATCTTGTTTAGAAATTTCTAAAACTTCCTTTAACAAGTTGATTTCTTTAAGCAAACATTCATTCTTCAGACTCAATTCCTGCTCATTTTCTTTAGAAATTCCCAACTCCAAATTAATCATTTTGAAATCTGCAGTAATTCTCTTGACTTCTTCAATCAAGAACTCTTTTTCTTTCATCAAGACTTCAATCCTAGATTCAAATTTTTCATTTTCAGCAGCGTCATATGAACTTGAATCAGAATAATAATCATCTTGCTCATGAGTGACAATTAATCCTGATGTATCATATCCAAACTGTTGACCCCAATCATAAACACCATCATGTTGAGCCGTTAAAGCTGTTGTTTTGATGGTGTTACTAGTAGATGGTTGAGTAAAACCAGGCTTGGATGATTGAGTAAAACCAGGCTTGCTTGCATGTGCCTGTTGACAAACTTTGGCAAAATGTCCAAGCTGCGAACATTTATAACATTTCAACTTAGACTTATCAAAACCCAAATTTATCACCAGAAAAATTTCTTCCATGTTTCTTGAAGAATCTCTTTGATTTTTGACATAACATAGCATACTGCCAAGATATATCCAATTCAGTTAGTTGATCATCATCAAGAGCATCAAGATCCTCACAAGTTAACTTTGCATCAGCAACATTCTTAATAATCGAACCAAAAGATGCTGAAATCAAGGCAGAAATCATTTTAGCACAATCCTCTGTTGATTCAGCAGAAAAGGCATTCTGATTTGAAAAATTCGGAATTGTAAAGCTACAACCCCGTGAAGACTTGTTATCAGAATTATCAGAAATTCCAGTCAAGAAAGCTGTACTTGGTGCAGAACTCAGACTTGGTTTTGCTTTAGCATTCATGCTTGCCGTATTCTCACCATGATACAATTCAGGATTTGCAAAGTAGCAGTTGACTTCTTTGAATTTAACATTTCCATTTCTCGAGCATGAAGTTTTCCAGTAAGCTCGTGAAACGTCATTGTAGAATAATCCTTGTCATGAGTGAGCAACAAAACATAATTCTCCCATTTCTCAGGTAGAGCTTCCATAATCTTCTCTTTCAAATCAGCATCAGATTTCTCAATACCAACTACCTTTAATTCACTCATTAGATGTGAAAACCGTGAAACGAGAGAAGTAATGTTCTCATTCTCATAGTTTTGAAAATTATCAAATTCTTTGTTCAATACTTTCTTCCGACTCTTCTTGTAATCATCATTACCCTCACATCTTGTTGAGAGAGCATCCCACAATTGCTTTGATTTCTTACAAGTGCTGAATTGATGTAACAATTCGGTAGGTAAAGCCATTGTAAGATAACCATAAACTTTCTTTTCAAGGTCATAACTTTTCCTTTCAGCAGCATCAAAATCTTGAAGTTCCTTACAATCTCCTTCTTTAGTTGGTCGTTCATACAACTTACGAATCGGAATCCATAGATCAATATCATTTGTGCTTATGTATGCAGAAAACCGTTTCTTCCAATTTTGATAATCTTCAAGCTTCAACAATTTGGGAACTTTCTGACTTGTTCCAATTTCATTATCAAAATTCAGCATGGTTTGCATCGCACTTTGCATTGCAGCAAATGCTTGAAATTCCGACATCGTTTGAAAAATAAGATTCTGCAGGCCGAACTCTCTCCGAACTTATAACTAAGCTCCGAACTCTGTCCGAACTTAAAATCAAAGTCCGAACTTTGTCCGAACTAGCTCTGAAACAAATCAATCGTCCGAACGTCGACCGAACCTATGTAGCTCCGATCTCGCACCGATCTAACTCCGAACCTAATCCGAACTAGACCAGACCTCCGAACTCTCACTGAAAATGGACCGAATGTCGACCGAACTTCAAGTTCGGAGCAGTTACTCCGAACCTGATCAGGAGACTTTGAACTTCGAACTCATTTTTCAAAAACGCGCAATAAATGACTGATTTTGACGAAACTCGTTACTGTGGATCAGTAAAACCGATAGAAAGTGATTTAGGAACAGATTTGACACCAAATACTCGATAGTTTGGATGTCAAACACGAAAACAAACTCGAGAATCATGAAAAACGCTTCAAAAATCCGAAAATAGCAACCACAGATCAGTAGAATGAACCAGAAAGCTCTGATACCACTTGAAAATGCGTGAGCATCGGATCGTCTACTCGATCTAGCTAACCGGAAATCGAAACGTAATTAACCGATTGATTTATTGATCAATGAAAAACAATTACAATCAGTATACACTCAGATATAGACTTAGAGAATACACACTCAGAAACACACACTTAGCAGATCTCTCACGCTCAGAACTCTCAATTACAAAGACCAAACATCTATATATACCCGCTGGTCCGAGCTTCAGCCAGTCCGAACTTCAGGTTCGGACCTAGTTCGGCCAGACCTAGTTTGACTTGATCTTGATCTTGCTTGATACTTCACACGACGCACATATCAGGTATCAACACTTCTTCTTGTATTCGATACTTCACATGACGATCTAGAACCATGTATCAACAAACTCCCCTTCAGCATATGCAATATCATCGCCTCTATTAAAACTTGTATCTTGTATTCTCAATCAAACTCTTCCTCGATCTTGACGATGAGTTAAATCTTGAATACATGATATGGCATCGCGTGTAATCTCTTTATCAACAATCTTCAGAAGACTTGAAGTTGTGATGTTCTCTTTCCACTTAGAAACCTGCCAACATAAATAATCTTGGTGCAAAACGTCTCTTCGAGACTCCAAGATATTTTGATTTTGAAAATTGATTTCGTGTTCTGTGTTGATCAATCGAAAACAAATCAGAAACAAAATCTTTTTGGCTTTTAGAAACTTTATATCAAAACACACCTAATTTTTTTTTTGGTATTATCTGATAAGAAAAGTAAATGATTACAGAATCATACACTATTTTTGTCTTTTGCGAGAAAGATCACAACTTGGGATCATATTGGTCATAACACGCTGAACTACACTTCAATTTCGATTATTGAAGCACATAAGCCATGCCGATTGTAGATATAATTTGTCCAACTTTAAATTCATGTAGAATCATACTCATAACATCTGGATATGTTAAGATATTGATTAGATTTGCATTGACCTGTGTACCCCACACTATCAGACATACTCAGATATGTTTTTGCTTATCACATTTTGTGATTTCATTTGTGATTTTAATCACATAATGATTGTAACCATGATATAGTCAACTGTGTTCCATGCAAAAAGAAATACGAACGTTAAATCGTCTACCTTAAGGTCGATCTTTCGTACGCAGATAAGGTCTCGGATTTAACAAAATAAGAAAATAAAACAAGTTGAAATTGTATAACTCAACAACAATCAGGTCGGTACTCCCGTACACGCAGAGGAAGTCCGATGAGTTATACGAAACACCAAAGAAAATAAAGCAGAACGTCAAACGAACAACGATCAGGTAGGTCTTGTGGACACGCAGAGAAAGTTCGATCGTTTGACAAAATAAAGAAAATCAAACAAGTTTAAATCTTTGCAAAATGAACACATGTATACACAGTGACTTCTCATTTTATTATTCACATATCTTTTTCTTGATATATCTTGAGATACGCATCAAGATGTTGTCCACTAGATTAAGCATCAGATTTTATATCACATACGTATACTTTCTGTTTGCCGAGCCTACCTTACACATTGATCAAATGGTCTTATGGCTTTTTCACTTACTTTATCCATGAGTCAGACGATGTAAGCCAATGTACCATCATTTCCCAATCATGTCGGATACAATTTCTCATTTTTCCATGTTTTTGGCTTTTTGCATTTTTCAGTGTTTTTGTCTTTTACAAATTTCTCCCCCTAAAAATGACAATTCTATTTATAGATTTTCATTTTTACGATTTGAAAAAACAACACACTATTTTTGTATTTTTGCAAAAACAAACTCCCCCTCAGAATGAGACGAAGGTAAAACAAAAACAAGAAATTGATCAACTAACACGAATACTTGCAGTTTTAGCCTTTTGAAAACCAAATGATTTTGAAATCTAGTTTTAAATTATCACAGATATTCCACAATCAGCAATTTTCAATCACCGAAAGGTCTTCCTGGAATACCCGTCTACACCAAATAAAACATTAGATGCTATGGGATCGACCCGATTTAACAACATCAGGTCGCCCGGTGTCTTCCACATAGTCGCTGTTGGCCTTGGAAACAACTTTCGGTTTCCATTGCATTGAAGATTTTAATTTTTGATCAGAACCTGAAAATGTTTCAACCGACGTCTTTAACGAAGACGACTTACTAGTTGTTTTAGAGTGTGGTAACCATGGTTCATAAATTTTTTTACCATTTTGATCCACATATTTTGCATTTTGGTGAACATATGCAGTCGTCGGGCAATTTGCAGCCATATGTCTAGGTCGACGACATGCATAGCAAATTCTTTCACGAAACTTTGGTGAAAATTTGACAAAATTCTTTGGTTTCCAACTATGATTCACAGCAGGAGAATCATAGTAACCAAAAAAATGATCAGAAGTAAATGAATCAAAGAAATTATCAGAAGAATCATACCTGGGAGATACTCTTGGGGGTATATAGTAAGAACCACTTGAAGAACCTCCAGAATGATAATGACCATTTCTTGATGTAAAAACATTTGGCTTCTTCTGATGAGCTTGCTTGTGCTGGCTCTGAATAGATTGTTTCTTTGATTGTTGATGAAGTTGAGGAACATGCTGAACAACAACTTTCTTCGGTTTCTTTATTGTCTGTTGCACTAAAACATCCTTGACTTCATAACCCAAACCTTTATGTTTGAATCCTTGATTCTTTGAAGAACTTGAAGAAGAACCATAAACTTCTCTTGCCTTAGCTTCGCTAGTAAATTTGGCTTTGATATCCTTCAGCTTGTTCTGTTTAATCAAAACTCTGTCTTCTTCGGTTGTAGATGAAGAACTCGAAACAACCTTATCAAACACATTTTCATTTTCCAACAAAACATACTTTGACACAAATTTTGGAGCTTCACCCAAAGACTTTTCTTTCTTCTTAGACTTAGACTTGTTCTTCTTGGGTGGAGTGGCAAACTTGGAATAATCATGCAATTCATCTTTTGGATCAATCTGAGCAGAAGTAACTTCAATTAAATCCACTGGTTGAGGAACCATGTGAATATCGTCTCTCTTAGCATTCTCCTAACTTCTATCCTGCTTGTATAAGAAATTTAGCAACGTCGGTGACAAGTTGCAATTCTTTACTTGCCTTTTTAATTCCAAAATTTCCAATTGTAACTCATTAATTTTCTGTTGAGCACCAAACACCTCTTTTTGTGACTTGATAAACTTGACATTGAGCTCATCCTATTCATATGTTTGCACTTTACGAATGTGACATTCAGCAAACAATCTTCAAGAACACTTTCTTTTTTCTTCTTGTAAATCTCAACATCTTTAGTCAAAATCATTCTTATCACGATAAAGAACATTTTCATCTTGAAGCATAGAAATATTGTTTTGAAGCTTTTCAATAGTAGCAGCAGTTTCAACAATAAGAGCATTAGCCTTTTCATACTTTTGTAGAACCGGATAACTCTTCTTGAATAATGCTTCAAAATCGGCAGCAACATCTTTAGCTTCTGCTTTAGTTTTTTCATATTCTTTAGCCAAAACTTTCTTTTCTTTTATCAAAGTCTTATTAATCTTAACAAGTTCTGCACACTTTGAACATACGAACAAATTTCCATTCTGAATTTCTTCTATGTCACTTTCATCCCCTTTGTCATATATAACACCAGAACTTGTTTCAGAATTAGAATCAAAATCATTGACACAACCCTCAATGTGTTCAGTCTTGAAAACTATATCATAATCCTTTTTGTCTGACAAATCATTACTTTCAGATCCTAAACCACCAGATGTTTGAATCGTATGATTTTGAGTCAGAAGAATCTGAGACATCCTTCATAGTCTTAATATTTGCAAATATCTCACATTTATCTAGCAAATCAGTCCATTTATCCTTAGCAGTATAACCCACTGTGAGTTCAAGAAATAACTCTTTTGAGAGAGCAATTTCAATAATGTCTCTGGCTTTATTTTCATTATTTGTATAATCCCTTTGTTCTAAAGATAGATGTCGAGGAAGTATTACATCTCCTCTTGTATCAGTAGGCCATTTAAATTGCTTATCGATTATCTCCCAAAACTCTTTAAAATGTTTGTTGATGTAAATTTCAAAATCAACTTTCCATTCATGATATTCTTCCCATTTCATCAATGTAGGTAACATAAGACTAGCTTGTGATGCACTCATTTTCAAACAATTTATGAAAAATCAATTCAATATGCTTGAATCCACTCTTTACCAAAGCCGAAAACTAACACTCCAAAAACTTCAGACTCAAAAACGAAGGTCTTCCAAGTAGATTTTGGGGGTCAAACCGAAGGGTACTAGCCGTTAGGCGAGTTTAATTATAAATCTCTCCGAGACGAATGTTTTGACTGGTATTAGCTCCCGTAACTCTTTACGGTTCTCAAGTTACATCAGTTTTCGTGAAACACTCAAAATCTTGAATACTGTTTGTCCGAACTTGATCCGAACCTCATCCGAACCACCTCCGAACTTTTCCCGCACTTAGACTTGACCGAACGTCGTCCGAACTTCAACTTCGGACCAAACATTCAAGACTGGACCGAACTCTCACCGAACGTCGACCGAACTTGGACCGAACTACCTCCGAACCTCACCGAACTCTCAACGAGCCAGAATATCGCCGAACCCCATCCGAACCTCGAGTTCAGAGCGGTTACTCCAAAGTTGTCCGAACCTCAGACGATACCAAGCTCACTCGACACCATTTTCTCGATTTTCAGTGTTTTTTACTTAAATTTTCGACAGAAATTCAAATAAACTCGATAGAAACGAATTAGGAATGAACTTTTGACGTGAAGCAAACTCGAAAAGATTAAACGAACTCAAAAATGAATGACATTTTCGCAAAAACATGAATTTTGAGTCAAAACTACGAAAAACAGAGATTTCCGACTAGTAGAGCAAACCAATGGCTCTGATACCACTTGAAATTGCTTGAGCGTGTGGATCGTCTACTTAATCGTTATAAAATCAATGTAATACGAGTTAGAACACAAAGAGTAAATACAAAAGACTTGTATTAACCACTGAGAGAACCACAGAGTACACAGAGAAGATATGACCCGGAAGCTAATGAATTCTATTACAAGACTACTATTTATACAAAATGAAACCCGCTGGTCCGTACCTCAGGTTCGGACCTGTTCAGCTCTGTCCGAACTCCAGGTTCGGCTTGAGTTCGGACCACAGCAGTCTTGTAAGTCTTCGTCTTGTATTCGATACTTCACATGACGATCTAGAACCATGTATCAACACATATTAATGACATGGACCTATGGAGAAGAGCCTTGCATGGAGCTCTTCTCCATCCAGAAATGAAACATGCAGTTAAGCTTGTTTGTTATGTCATTGATACTCAAGTCTTGCATTTTTGCTGAATATCGGGAAACATGCAAGCCTGCATAATACTATCTACCTTAGAGGTTTTAGTATTATGCTAATTAATCCTGGCGCGTTGTATTCCTATAAGGAACACAACTACGGCGATTGGGCTCTTCAAGACATAGAGTTTATGAAAGATTGTCGAAACATTATCTGATTTTGTTTCAACAAGATGAAAGTTGGTGTTATTTGATTTGTCCTACTCGAGGACTGATTAAAGGGAGAATGTGATTTGTTTTCATTAGCCATTATGAAATGATAAGCAAAGCACAATACATTAGTATTTTCGATGTAAAATATTTTCTTATCATAAATTGGTAAGATTTACTTTATAAAAAAATTGAGAATTCGATTAGACAAGTTTACTTGAGACCGCCAAATGAGCCTCAGGAGCAAATTTGCGTAAAACTAACAGTGGGTGTCAATTGCGAAATCACAGTCATAAATCTCGGTTATGAGGCCACTAAATACAGACGGGTGTATTTTGCGATACATTTAGCCTCATCCATGCCTACCTTAATCGTACACATTTATAGTGCGGTGTTGAACGATACTCCAACACTACAAACATGTACAAGTAAAGCAATAGTAATCGCAAATGGTCAATGTGACAGACACGGTGTTGAACGATACTCCAATGTCTCCACCTCGGAAGGTACCCTAAACACCAAGGGCGGGGTTGAACGATACTCCAACACTGATGCGTCGGTAAATACGTTCCAAGTATGAATTGATTTTGGACGGCATGAACTTTCAATGTATTATTACCAGACAGGGATATTAAAATCAATTTTAATATTAGTGACCGTTGGACACAAACGATAAACCTTATCATCACCCGGGACATTCCTTTTCAATAACCTATTATATAAAAATACAACTAGGTTGTCGCGAGTTATGTAACCAGTCAAAAGTTAATAAATGACTTATTAAGTTTGATTGAGTTTTATAAAATTCAAAAATTTCTAAAAAAACTCATTAAGGTGGTTACATTAGAATTTATGTCAAGTTGTAAAGACTTTTAGAAATTGAAACCTATTGATTGTATTATCAGTTTTAAAACCATTTTTAAAGGATTTCGGTGTTTTATTTGGTGCGTAATACCACTATTAAACCAAACAACCAAAACAAGCAAAACGAATATGTATTCGGCCATTAGGGTTTTGGTCTTGCTAGAGCCTTTTAGCGAGACCAAATGGGTCACGGGACAAAAGTACAAAACAACCACAAGGCAGGCATCTTCATGTAGCGTGCATGTTCTGTAAGCTCCCACTGACCTCGAGACGCCTCTTGACATCGATTGGATCTTCGGGTCTTCTTAATGACAATTTGTGCCAAAGTAGAAAATTTCGTAAATAGGAAACAACTATTTACAATTTTGAACCCAAAAATATGGGCCAACCTAAAGTCTAAACTATTATAATAATGGGCCAAAACATGGGGCAAACCATAACAGAATAATCACGCAACAGTCAAACAAGGGTCAGACCGAATACATATAAAATACTATCAAAACAAATTGCAATTTTAATTGGTCAAAATAAAGTTGACCAAAATGCAATTTAATTATGCAACACAAATTAAAATTTTGATTCACAAATTTTGGGCGTTTAACCCCAGTTTGTGAATCTACCGGTTTAAAATTGACCGGTTCCGATTTGCGTGTGGTAATCAAGACTCTGATACCACTGTTGGATTTTGACAGTGGTATTCGGGTCGCCCGGTGACATATTCAAAATTTTACGTGACCGACAGATTAATAGTTTATGAAAGTGTTAACCGAATTAATATATAATTAATTTTAAAATGCAGCGGAATAATATATATATATATATATATGTATAACGAATTATATATATATTAAAAAACTATTTAATCAATTAACACAAATACCCGTACGCAACAGGATCCGACTACCGAACACGTAAACACAGAAATAAATAATTAATCTAAACTAATAGCGAGTTTAGATAAACCTTGGTGCTGTTGAACAAACATTCAAGACACTGAGTTTCAGTGAACGAGGCGCTAGGTTGAAACGGAATGAACGAACCACTTTCGAGCTCCAGCGGTTGTCGCGTATCGCGATGATTCTCGTAGTCCGGTGTCACGTACCGCTACGGGACGCCGTTTACGAATCGTGGTCATTACGCATCGTGAGAGTACACTTTGACTTACGTCGCGTCTCGCGAGACTACGAGATTAATCAGATTCAGATCTTATTGCAACCGGAGATGGCGTACTGCAAAAAGCGTCGGGCTTGCCTCGACGGGTGACGGTCATACTACGGTAGGCGAGTGGCGGTAGTGGCGGTGGGTGACGGCGGCGATGACGGTGACACAGTGATGGTCGGCAAATTTAAGGCGGAGATTGACGGCGACTGAGCAGCAGATCTGGGCGTACGAGGCGGCGATCTCTAGATCGTAAGTAGGTCTACGGGCGTTGACTGATGGAAACGAAATCGGATGACCATCGGACGAGCGGTGGTGGCGATAGGAGAAAACGAAATCGCTACCAAGTTATGGTGGTGCGATGATGACCACCGGACGAGCGGTGGTGGCGATCGGCGAAAATGAAATCGGCGGTGCCGATTTTCCTCCTGGGTTGTGTCGTGAAGAAGAAAAATGAAAAGGAGAGTTTTCCCTTTTATTTTCTTGCCGTCGTGAATTATTGGGTGATTAGGGTTAATCCCTAATTATCTAATATTTATTAGATGCCCACTAATTTTTGACGGGCCCCTCTCAAATTTTAAGCCCATCACGTACGCGAGCCCACAAAGCCAACGTTAGGAAAGATTTCACTAACGAATAACTCGAACGTGAATTTAAGAAAACCACTTTTATTTAAATTACATTCTCCCGTTATTATTAATCACGTTAATAATAATAATATTATTGATTATTAATTATTTATAACTAGTATAAATAATTTATCTATAATCAAACATTTCCGTTTCTTTTACCGGTTAACTAGTATAAGCGGGTTTGGAGTTCGTTGCACCCGGTGTAACTCTTACGGGTCGTAACCGGGTCGGGTTCAAGATTTGTCGGGTCAGGACATACAATATATATTGCATAGCTTTTTTACCTTCATCTTGAACACTTCTTCAGTTTTACGTTTCCTAACAACTAGAACTCTTTTTTACCCTTTTCAGCAGATCATAATTCTTATCATTTCTAACCAGCTTTGTGGGCATTTTTGAAGCTATGTTTAGCAGTCTTTGCTTCTCATGTTCACCCATTCTTACCAAATCATACTCTTTCATTCTCCATTCAACAGATCTCCTCTTTGCTTCCTCAAATAGACTTTCAACAACAAAATTTTCTAAGTATAACTCCAAGTCTTCTTGATATTCCTTCGCCAATCTCTCATTTTCTGCTTCAAACCTGGCAGCATCCAGAAATTTGTTTACAGCTAAAGCTTCTTTAGTTTGAAATACTTTCTGAATAGCCAAAGCATTTTTCCGCTTGAACCAAACTTTATGTCTGAACTCCTTCTTCCGTTTGAACAACTGGTTTATTATTGTGAAGAGATACAAGTGTGAGAGCAATATCTTCCCCTTGATCTTCTAGTTGCTCATCCGTTTGAGCTTCCGGTTGAATGACCAGTTAGGTTTCTATTTGAATTTCCGGTTAATCAAATTCAGCTGGAGAAATAGTTTTCAAATCACCTAACACTTGATTGATTTTCATATCAGCAACATCACCATCCCAAATGAATTCATTTTCCTTATCATTTACCACTTCCGTTTGAACATCAGTTTCAACACCCCTTCGATTCTTTTCAACTCCCTTCACATGCTCATCTTCAACTGTCACTTCTTTTTCTTTATTACCTAATTCACCATTCTCATCAATCACTTCCATTTCTTCTTCCTGTACCCTGCTAGTGCTTCCAACATAAGCGTTTTCATCCAGAATTACTACATTCTTCATAACAACCACAACTAATTTGATGTTGGTAGGAGATGCACCAGCAACCAATAATGAAGCTAGAACCAATCGTGTCAGATTAGGATCCAGAGGAACAACAACAAGAAGCTTGTTGACCCTAATATTTTCCCAAGCCTCTTCAATAGTGAAAGGATGAATGTTGGCTCTTTTAAATGTCGACCATCTCACATTAACTGGTAGCCTGTCTTCTTCATCATCTTGAGCAGTAGTTTCATCAGAAGAGAATGATTGTTGAAATATGGAGATAGTTTTTCCTCTAGTTTGGCTGCATCATCTTCACCAAGTTCTTGTGTTGGATTTGAAAAAACTACCTTCCTGGTCTGTATTTACTTCGGTGATTGGTTCCATAGGAGCTGTCTTGTCTTGAGTAAGAACAAAAAATGTGGTAGTGAAATAATTCACATGTGCTTGTAAAGATTTGTACAATTTCATCAATTCAAGTAGTGATAAGCTATCCTCAACTGTCTTTTTACCAGTATCCTTGGAGATGGTTGAACTATCAAACCTAGTTTGATCAGTTTCAATACCCGTGGCTTCTGGGCACCTGGGATTCTCCTGTACTACATCAGTCTCCTTTGGTTCCAATGAACGACCCTTAGGATCAGAAGCAATTAGGATTGCCGTAGATTGGGTCTTAATTATGTTACTACTAGCACCAAGTTCCAGTTAGGACACTTGGACAACAACAACCCTTTCCACATGAATCTATTCATCACTTCTAAGATTCACCTCATTAGATGAGTGTGGGATAGATGAAGCAAGGTCAAGGTGTTGGAATATTCTCGTGTCATAATATATAATCATATGGCTAGAACATATGAGCCTATGGGGTCACACACAAATACACAGAGATACCAAGAATATATATATATAATGTTGATACATGGTCCTTGTTCGTCATGTGAAGTATCGAATACAAGACGGATTC
This sequence comes from Deinandra increscens subsp. villosa, assembly GCA_039602395.1. Taxonomy (NCBI): domain Eukaryota; kingdom Viridiplantae; phylum Streptophyta; class Magnoliopsida; order Asterales; family Asteraceae; genus Deinandra; species Deinandra increscens. The sequence continues at coordinate 67,516,340 of JBCNJP010000009.1, read as the reverse complement.
ACACAAGGTTGCTGAGGTCCAAACTCAGGCCGAACCTGGAGTTCGGACATTGCCGAACCTTGGGCCGAACCTGAGGTTCGGACCAGCAGATTCTCAAGTATATATATGTGAGTCTTGTGTTGTATTCAATAATAACGGTCTAAGCTTCCGTGTCATATTCTCTGAGTGTACTCTGTGGTTCTCTGTGGTTAATATAAAGCTCTTTTGTATTTACTCTTTGTGTTTCATCTCGTATTACATTGATTTCATTACGATTAAGTAGAAGATCCACACGCTCATGCACTTTCAAGTGGTATCAGAGCATTTGGTTTACTCTACTAGTCGGAGATCAGTGTTTCTCAGAGTTTTGAGTTCAAATTCACGTTTTTGCGAAAATGTCAATCATTTTTGAGTTCGTTTGATCGTCTCGAGTGTGCTTTTCGTCAAAAATCTGTTTCTAGATCATTTCTATCGAGTTTGTTTGAATTCTTGTCGAAAATTCCAATTAAAAAACGTTGAAAATCGAGAAAATAAGGTCGAGTGAAATCTGTCTCGTTTGAGGTTCGGACAACTTCGGAGTAACCGCTCCGAAATCGAGGTTCGGACGAAGTTCAATCTTTATCTAAGTTCGGTGAGAGATCGGTCTAGGTTCGGAGAGAGTTCGGTGATCTTTTGGAGCTAGTTCGGAGTTGTTTGGTTTTTGTTCGTCCGAAGGTCTGGTTCGGAGAGAGTTCGGTGTTGTCAAGTTCGGATTAAGTTCGGAGTCAGCTCGGAGGAGGTTCGGACGAGGTTCGGAGTGAACAGTAACCTATTATTCGAAAATGTCTAATTTTCAAGCGTTTGCGGCTATTCAAAATTCGGTTCAAGCTACGATGCAAACAATGATGAATTATGATAATGAAATCGGAACAAGTCAGAAAGTTCGCAAATTGCTAAAATCGGAAGATTATCATAGTTGGGTTAAACGGTTTGAAGCGTTTGTCGATACAAATGACATTGATATGTGGTTAGCTTTCACTGAGCAATATGTTTATCCTGAAGATGAAACTGGTGAACCTATTCTTCAAAGAAAAATGTCTTCTGAACAAAAGAAAGCTTATCAAGCTGAGAAAAAGGCGTATGGTACGTTAACGATGGCATTGCCTAAAGAGTTACTGCATCAATTTGCTGGTAACTACACATCAAAAAGTCTATGGGATGCATTGGAAAAACGTTGTGAAGGCAATGACCAATATAAGAAAAGTCGACAAAAGGTTTTGAAGAAAGAGTTTGATAGTTTTAAGCATTATCAGAATGTGTAGGTCCGAAAATCAACCAATCACGATATCCTAATAACAAACGAGTGTGGAATCCTCGTTTATGATTGATTCAAGATAGAATGTAGAAGAAATAGATTTGATCTAAGATAAAGATCAAATCTTGAATGCAAAACACTACAAACTAGAAGCTAATGAATTCTGATCGGAAACTCTAAAGAGAGAGAGAAAATCGTAAATGTAATTCCCAAAGCTTGATCATAAACACAAATAAGAGAGGTATTTATACTACCTCTTACAAAACCTAGGGCCAATTATAAACACAATAGGCCCAATCATAAACACAAAGAAATCGGCCCACATGGCCTAAAACATAAACTAACTAAGACCAAAACTAATGTTCATGCCTCTAATAAATATAGCCCAACAATCTTCCCCTAGGCATGAACCATTAGACTATCTACGGCAGCTGGAGATCGAATCTGAAAGTGTTCTGCGCATTGTTTGACCACCATCCATACGAATCTTGGTGTCATCAGGAACTGTTCTCGGGCGCTCAAGTCAGCATTGCCTATCCAGTCTAATAGCATCATCTTGGAGAAGTTGAAGTTCCAGTCCAAGGCCAATGCGACAAAAGAAGTTCCATGAAGTTTGTTGAGCTGATCAAAGCTAGTTCTCTTGCCCAGAAATGATTTCTGCATATAGTGTGCCAGACACCTCCAGTAGTGCGGCAGCAACTTCTTAAAAATGGGCGGAAACTTTCCTTCATACCCCATAGATTGAGCACCCGCTAAAACAACTTCCTTGGGATACTCAATCGGATCAACAGCTCGATCATTGATTTTCAGCCCTTTTCTGATATCCTCTTCCAGAATCACTACTTGTCTGTTCTGAACTGTCGCGGTAATACTTGTCTTATCAGCATTTGCTCTCGCTGTTCCCCAGAACTCCCTCACAAGCTGCTCGTCGATCAGCACACTTGTTCTCAGAGCGTGATTTATCTTGCATACATTCATCCCGGCCACCAGAGAATAAAATAATTCCATATGCTTTTCTGGTGGGTCTTCAAGATACGCCGGGATACAGTGATCACTTTCAAACTTTATCTTTTCGTCAAGCATGTCGTCTGCCATCTGAGAAAGACAAGACACATGAATCAGACTTGTTTGTCAAAGCTTAATTATGTTTGTTAACATCATCTTGAAGTTCAATTGATTATCACATTTTACTTTTGAAGTTCACAAAATTCCAATTTAAACTTTTTAGAGAAAATAATTTCTGAAAATCTCAATATAAACGTTCAAGAGAAATATTTGATTTTGAAACACACGTTCACAAACACCATAAATTTTAACTTAAACATGATTAAGTTTGAAGAGATTCTAAAAAAAATTGTCTATGATTTTAATTCAAGTTTAAGCAAGTTTACGATACACTGTATGGGTTTACGATTCAAAATTTGGGTTTCCGATCCAATATATGGGTTTACGATCAGATTGAAATTTTAAACAGTTTAAGCCCAATCGTAAACACGGTATGTCCGATCGTATACACGAATCGCAAACACCAATCGGAATCAGCTATCGTAAACTCGGATCGTAAACTTCAATGGTCGTCTTCAACCTCTCGACAATCGTAATCATCGAGTCCGCCATTATCGAACCTGCAACAAAACTCGTAAACACATTAAACACCTCAGACATTCAAGATAGACAACCAAACACTACCTCTTATGAGTTCTAAACACAAAACCAACTTCAAATCTTCGAGAAATCGACTCCAAATCAGTCGAAAAACAGAAAAAATCACCGAGAAAGTAACACTCAGAAAATCTGCAAATGAGCCGACACACAGACCAGGAAACACTCGATTGATGGAGGGTTTAAGGTCGGAAATGGATGGTGCAGGCGTCTGTGTGCACGGATTTCAGAAAGGATGACCGGAGGTGGGTCGGAACTGGCTTTTCCGGCGAGGTTTAGGGTTTCAAGAGCGAATCGTAAACGCAGATAGGAGGGTAGGGTTTGGATCGGAAATGAGAGCGTGAGATCGTAAATGAGGGTTTTGATGTTAAAGAAATTTCATTTTGGCCCCCTCAAGTTTTGAAAACATAAAAATTACTCCCAAACCTCTAAAAAAAGATAATTCTCTTAAAAAATGTTAACTTTAAAGAATTTGAGAATTTACGAAGCTTCCCCTCAGACTCATACCCCGAGTATCTAATCATGATCATAAATAAAAATTTAAACATTTAAGGATAAAAACAGTTAAAACCTAATTACAGAAATTTAAAATTTACTTGCCTCGAAGCTGATGTAAATTCATGGATCAAACCAGAAAAATCTTTAACTGAGGAACCTTTTTCAGCTTCCGTTACTCGACGCTCTAGACAATTGCTCAAAATTTTGAAACCATATAAACTCACATCCAGTTAAAAACATTTTAAGTGCTTAATTGTGGTACATAATTACCGTCATGTTTAACCGTCCCCATACCCAATTGTTCATAGCAAAACCTACCCAACCTCAGAGTTTATTGAGGATTCACAAACCCCCAACTTGAGGAACCATGCAACACCGTCATGACAAACACTTATTTATTTAATTATCAGTTGGTGATCAGGTCGGCCGCATAAGCACGCAAAGAAGACCAAAAATAATTACTTTATTGATTTTTCATTTTCTTTTCATTTTTCTTTTTCATTTTTCTTTTTCATTTTTCTTTTTCTTTTCATTTTTCTGTGATGTTGTCATAATAGCATAAACATGGCGTGTGAGAGAGTGAATACTAGGTGAATACCACTCTCAACCCGTTTTTGTTGGGACTCAGTCTTTTAAACTATGTAAACTAGGATGGAAAACTAAACATATATAAGAGTTAAGTTTACTGCACTTACATGGATGATCATAGTTTTTGATTTAGCTTACCGAACATCATCTTTGAGACGTCTTTCACTTTTGCCTTATACGTGTCAGTCTCCGATTGTCATGGAAATTTATATCGCTTCCTACCAACTCAAGGCAAACAAAAGACATCATAAAAACCACAAACAGATATTTTTTAGATTTTCTGAAACAACGATATTTCTTCCCCTGTTTTTATGAGGCTTTTGAAAGATAAACACACATTATTTTTTTTTTATTTATTTAAAAAAAAAATATTTACAAGGAAGTTTGATCAGATCATTCCTCGAAGGCAATCATCCTTAGGCCTTCGACACACATTTCAAAATTGGGGCGAGGTAGGGGTTTTGTGAAAATATCAGACACATTCTGGTCTGAGCTCACCTTTTGGAGCTGAATTAACTCCCGATCATAACAGTCACGAATAAAATGTACCTTTATGTCTATGTGCTTTGTTTTTGAATGATGAACGGGGTTTTTCACAATTTCTAGAGCAGCAGCATTATCACAAAAGATAGGAGTGTTAACGAATTCCATACCGTAATCAGTGAGCTGATTTTGTATCCATACTACCTGTGAGCATCCAGCGGATGCTGCCACGTATTCAGCTTCTGCAGTTGATTTTGAGACGGTATGCTGCTTTTTGCTCTGCCAAGAAATGAGTCGATCTCCCAGATGCTGACATCCACCAGTTGTTGACTTTCGGTCAAGATCACTGCCTCCATAATCACTGTCAGTAAATGCAAACAATTGGAAATAAGTGTTCTTTGCGTACCAAAGTCCAATCCTAGGCCTGCCCTTTAGATACCTAAAAATACGTTTAACAGCAATCAAATGTGAAAGTTTAGGATTAGCCTGATAGCGGGCACACAGACACACTGCATGCATAATATCTGGCCTGCTTGCTGTCAGATACATAAGTGATCCAATCATCGAGCGATACATGAATTCACTCACTGGCTCCCCATCTGCACTGCTGTCAGTAGAGGTCTGGATGCCATGGGAGTTGAGATTGGCTTAGAGTCTTGCATCTTGAATTTTTCTAGAATCTCATTCACGTATTTTGCTTGGTGAATAAGAATCCCAGATTCATCCTGTTTTACTTGCAAGGCTAGAAAGAAGCTCATCTCTCCCTGATCGCTCATTTCAAATTTCTTTCTCATTATTTCTTCAAACTCGGTGCATAATTCTTCATTTTTTGACCCGTAGATAATGTCATCTACATAAACCTGCACCATGATGATGTCATCCTTCACCCTTTTCCTAAACAGCGTCTGATCAACCACTCCTCTTGAGTAACCATTCTCCACCAGATGAGTTGACAATGTCTCGTACCACGTGCGAGGAGCTTGATGTAGTCCATACAAAGCCTTATCCAGAAGATACACATGATCTGGATACTCCTCATCTACAAATCCTGATGGTTGAGTCACATACACTTCCTCATTCATTTCTGCATATAAAAATGTTGTCTTAACATCCATCTGGCGAACTGTGAAGTTTAGAAATGATGCCACTGCTAGAAATATCCGGATGGCCTCCAATCTTGCCACGGGTGCATACACCTCGTCATAGTCAATTCCATGAATTTGCCTGTGACCCTGAATAATCAACCGTGCCTTGTTTCTGACAATTATACCCGTGTCATCCTTCTTGTTCTTATATAGCCAACGTGTGGGTATAATGTAACACCCATGTTCAATTTGATGCCAAACACCATATTTTATAATGTTAGATTCGGTCCCAGAAAATTTCTTTTCAAAACATATGCTTTAATATTCATGATATGCCACTATTGTGGCTAAGCTTTACAAAATACATTTAAGTTCGACATCCATACGGTCTAAACATTGATTACATGTTTTACAACCCAAAAGCGTAATACGATCAACGGTTCTTCAAGTGAATCGGTCCGCGTAGCCTTGATGAGCATCCTTCAAGCTTTTCCCTTACCTGCACATACTCACTTTAAATAGTGAGTTTCTAGTGCACAAATGAATGTAACAATCATAATTTATGAATAATAAAAGTGAAGTCGGATCAGGGTTCCAGGCGTATCGCCGAGATTCTTACTAACCTCCAAGCGATACGCTTGGACCCTTAGGCGTATCGCCTCTAGCTTGTTGAGCTTCAAGCGATACGCTTGGAGCCCAATTTCCAGGGATTTAGCTAATTCGGCCAGATTCTATACTTAGCCAATTTTCCAGCTCCATTCCCCTGTTTTGGCAGTTTTGCACTTTAAGTGCTAGAACTCATTGTTGACCACTAAATCAACTCCCAACCATAAATTCAAGCATAAAACACACCCATTAACGTACCTTAGTCATGTTTTCGTTAAAATGACCGACCCTGGGTTCACCCAACCCGTTGACCCGTTAAGGAGTTTCCTTGTAATTCCACATTCACTTTGATGCAGGGAATGACTCCTTACAAGCATTACAATGCAAGTAAACTAACCTCAAAATGTTATTATGCGTACATACAACTAGTACTATGATTCCTTATTTATCAAGTTGCACTTTACTCATACGTTTAAGGTTAAGACTCAAGACATATAATTCATTCCTTCTACCAATTTATTTGACCCGTTAGGACGGGTCCTTGCCTTTGGTTTACCCCAATGCCTAACTTGACCATATGTAAGCCTTGGAATCTGTGGTTACCCAACCATTTGTGATTCCTCTTTTCTTGTTACTTGGCATAGGCTTCATGAGCCTATCTCCGCCCTTATAACTTCCACCTATTCTAGGATTCAACCGAATCCCCTCCATAGTCAAGTTTATCATTGGGGCACCTCAAGGCTTGGGGCTTCACGGTTCATAGAACCGTTCGTCACCCATTTGCACAATTCATAGTTTACTCTATTAAATCTCAAACATACATTTACTAACTACTTCATGTAACATAAAATTGTTACCTTTCGAGCTTGATCCACTGCTTCCTCCAACACCGGAGCTATTCCCTTGGTCACCTTGATTTCCTAATGGGTCACTAACCCGTTAGGACCATAATCATAGTAGCACTCTTATCACATTTCAATAACATGGCTTCTAAGCTACTCAAACACATTACTAATTCACAAGGATGGCAATCAAGCAATGTTCATCACGTTTGCATCTAGATATATATACATCATCAACATTAACATGACAACTAAGGCATACATCAATCATTTTAGCTAATGCACATGATTTCACCTAATTGGTTCAATTTTTGTGAACTTGTAGCTTCCCATGGTCATCCAACATCAATACAAGCAAATTTGTTGTATTTAGTCACATTTTGACTCTTTGAGGCATTTTGTCAAACACCTTGTGTGCATACTTTGATGCACCCACAATTACCCAACCCTTGAACCTCCAACTTGGCCCTTTAGCATAGTGTTGGTGAAATCCATCACCAATCCATCATAAATTTATCATCTAACACTAATTTCATACACAATTCAAGTAATGGACATAATTTCTCAAACATCCTATGAGGTCATGCAACATGGAAGTTCAAGCATAGGATTTTGGTGACTACTTCACCAATTCCACAATCAAAATGGGGATTTAAGTAACATATGAAGTTCCTAACATCATAAGATTCATATTACATCACAAATTTGCAGATTTGAGGCCCTAATTTTCGTGACCTATACATGCAAATACTTGGGGTTTCACTTACTTGTTGCAAGGACGAATTTAGGGGAAGAACCACACTTCCAATTCCAATTTCTAGCCAACAATCGCAACCCTAACACCTAGGATTGCAGATTTAGTGATTGAAGAAGAAGAAGAGGGGTGGAGTTCGATCTCCAGGTCGTTCATACGACCTCCTCCCCTTCTTTTTCTCTTTTTGTTAATTCTAGTTTAGGACTTGTGCAATTCTGGCCCCTCAACTTAGTTAATTGTTTATATTGCAACTAAAAACTTGAATTTACCCATTAACCCCAAAATTTACATAAAGTAAGTTCTATAAATACTTAGGAAGATTTTTAGCTACGAATAGGATTTTAATTGACTAGACGTTGACGAGAAAATTTAACTATTAAAAATTTGGGATGTTACAACTCCACCCCCCTTAAAGGGGTTTCGTCCCCGAAACGTTTTTACGTACCGAATAAATGAGGGTAGTAGCGTTGTATTTCATCCTCTAGTTCCCACGTCAAGTCGGAGCCTTTTCTATGCTCCCATTGAACCAATACTTGGTTCACTTCTTTGTTTCGTAGCTTCTTCACCTTGCGATCAAGGATCGCAATCGGCCTTTCTACATAGTTAAGCTTCTTATCCACAACCAAATCATCTAGAGGCACATAAGCACTTTCATCCGCCAAGCACTTTCGTAGGTTGGACACATGGAATGTGTTGTGGATTCCGCTCAATTCTTCCGGTAATTCCAATTGATAAGCATTATCACCCACTCGGGCCAATATTTTGAAAGGTCCAATAAACCTAGGACTTAGTTTACCCGGATTTCGGAAGCGGATCACACCCTTCCATGGGGACACTTTCAACAAGACCATATCCCCCTTTTTGAATTCAATAGGCCTTCGCCTCTTGTCCGCATAGGACTTTTGTCTATCTTGGGCCGCTTTCAAACGGGCCCTTATCATGTCGAGTTTTTCGGATGCTAGTTTAACCATTTGTTTACTGGCTAGCTCTCTTTGACCCACTTCACCCCAACACACGGGTGTTCGGCATTTCCTACCATATAGCATTTCGTAAGGCGGCATTCCGATGCTCGAGTGGTAGCTATTATTGTAGGAGAATTCAACAAGTAGGAGGTAGTGATCCCAACTCCCTCCGAAGTCAATAGCACATGCCCGCAACATGTCCTCAAGTGTTTGGATGGTTCTTTCACTTTGTCCATCCGTTTGTGGGTGGTAGGCGGTACTAAGTAAAAGCTTTGTACCCAACCACTCCTGAAATTCCCTCCAAAACTGGGAGGTAAACCGGGTATCCCGGTCGGACACGATTGAGACGGGTACTCCATGGCGCGATATAATCTCATTGATGTACACATCCGCCATTCTTTCGGAAGAGTAAGTCTCCCTAATTGGTATGAAATGAGCACTTTTGGTCAATCTATCAACCACCACCCATATAGCATCATATCCCTTGGGTGTTTTGGGTAATTTGGTCAGTAAATCCATAGTTACGTGCTCCCATTTCCACATTGGGATTTCCAATGGTTGGAGCTTTCCGTAAGGCTTTTGATGTTCCGCCTTGACTTGTGAGCAAGTCAAACACTTTCCCACATACTTGACTATGTCCCACTTCATGCCAGGCCACCAATAGTCGCGTTTCAAGTCATGGTACATTTTTGTCGCCCCCGGATGAATCGAGTACCGCGACTTGTGAGCTTCATCAAGCAACGATTTCTTTGCTTCACAAGTGTTTGGAACCCAAATCCTCCCGAATCGGGTTCTAAGCCCACTCTCTTCTTCTACCAAGTTTTTCACTTGGCCCACGATTCGCTCTATCTTTTGGTTTTCACTTTTTATAGCCTCCACTTGGGCTTCTTTGATTTTGGTGATCAAATCGGATGTCACCACCAATTTCATCGATCGCACCTTTATAGGAGCGTAATCCCCTTTTCGACTAAGGGCATCCGCTACCACATTGGCCTTGCCTGGGTGGTAGTGGATTTCGCAATCATAATCCTTGATGGTTTCAAGCCACCTTCTTTGCCTCATATTCAACTCTTTTTGATCAAAGAAGTATTTGAGGCTTTTATGGTCGGTGAAAATAGTGCATTTCACCCCATAAAGATAGTGTCGCCATATTTTTAAGGCAAACACCACCGCCGCCAACTCCAAATCATGAGTTGGGTAATTTTGCTCGGTCGTCTTTAATTGCCTTGAACCATAGGCAATTACCTTACCTCGTTGCATTAGAACACAACCAAGGCCCAACTTCGACGCATCGGAGTAAACTACCATATCGTCCGTCCCCTCGGGGAGGGTTAAAACCGGTGCTTGCATCAACTTTTGCTTAAGGCTTTGAAACGCCTTCTCTTGATCGTCACCCCACACAAACTTGGTGTCTTTTCGGGTTAGTTTAGTCATAGGTAGGGCTATCTTCGAGAAGTCTTGAATAAATCTCCGATAGTAGCCCGCTAACCCTAGAAAACTCCGCACCTCCGTCGGATTCTTTGGGGGTTCCCATTTGGTGACGGCTTCAATCTTTGCCGGATCCACCATAACCCCATTGGCACCAATGACATGGCCTAGGAATTGCACCTCCTTTAACCAAAAGGCACACTTGGAGAATTTTGCATATAGCTTTTCCTCCCTTAGTCTTTCTAGTACCTCCCGCAAATGTTTAGCGTGCTCCGCTTCGTCTCGGGAGTATACTAGAATATCATCGATGAACACAATCACCGACCTATCAAGCATCGGCTTGCACACCCGGTTCATGAGATCCATGAAAGTCGCGGGTGCATTAGTGAGTCCAAAGGACATCACTAAAAATTCATAATGTCCGTATCTCGTCCTAAAGGCTGTTTTGGGAACATCTTCCTCTTTCACCTTTAGTTGATGGTACCCTGATCGTAGGTCTATCTTCGAGAACCATTTTGCCCCTTGAAGTTGATCAAACAAGTCGTCGATTCTGGGCAATGGGTACTTATTCTTCACCGTGAGTTTGTTTAACTCCCGGTAGTCTATGCACATCCGCATGCTACCATCCTTCTTTTTAACGAACAACACCGGTGCCCCCCATGGAGAAACACTCGGACGTATGAACCCTTTATCCAACAAATCCTGGATTTGGGTCTTCAACTCTTGTAGTTCCGCCGGTGCTAACCTATACGGAGCTTTAGCCGCCGGCTTAGCATTTGGCACTAAGTCAATTTTAAACTCCACCTCTCTATCGAGCGGTAACCCCGGTAAATCATCCGGAAACACATCTTTATATTCTTGCACCACGGGTAAGTCATCTATCGCAGGACTTTGAATTCTAGTGTCCGCCACCATAGCCAAGTAGGCTTGGCACCCGCGTGACATGAGCTTTTTAGCTTTCATCATCGAGCATAAAAGTGGAATATTCTGCTTTTCGCCATGAATGGTGACTTTGCTCCCCTTTGGCGAAGATATCTCTATCGCCTTTCGGTCACATATGACCTTCGCGTGGTTGCGGGATAGCCAATCCATCCCCACCACCACCTTGAATTCTCTCATCGCCATCGGAATGAGATCTATCGAGTATTCCTCGTTATCAATGGAGATTTTGCATCCCCCCGACATACATCAAAAACAAGAATACTTTTATCATTAGCTATTTCTACCTCTAAGGGTACATGCAATTTTTCAATTGTAAATGAGGGATGCTTAATAAAATCATATGAGACAAATGATCTATTAGCTCCCGTATCAAATAATACGTGAGCAGGTATCGAATTTACAAGAAATGTACCTGCCACCACGTTGGGGTCTGACTTGGCTTCTTCGGCCGTGAGTTGGAATGCCCGGCCCGTGGCTTTTGGCACTTCCATCTTTACCCCACTTCTTGCCCCCTCTTTATTGAGTTTTGGGCATTCTGATTTCTTGTGCCCGGCTTGGTAACAGTTGAAGCATCGTGGCTCGCTAGACGGACAGTTAGAAATAACGTGGCCTTTCTTACCACAGTTCAAACATGGGCGGTCCTTGAATATACACTCTCCCGAGTGTCCTTTGCCACAAACTTTGCATTTTGATATGCCCCCTCTTGTGTCCTTTTTCTTGGACGAGTCACCCACTTTTTGCTTCTTAGGCGGATTCGGATTCCCCCCAGTGGGTTTTCTTGCCTCTTGGGCCTCTTCCCGGATGACATCCATCTCTCGTGCCCGTGCGGCGTTAATCATTTGTTCCACCGTGGTGAACCGGTCTAGAGGCATGAAATTCTTTATCTTTGCCTTCAACATGTTCCGGTAAAAGAACATCCGTGCCCCTTCAGTGGGTAGCACATCTGAACAGAATTTTACCCTATCAAGGTAAATACCGGTGATCTCATCAACGGTTTGAGTCTCCCCTTGCTCTAGCTTCAGGAACTCTTGCTTCAATTCATTGACCGCAGAGGGAGGACAGTGATGTTCAAGAAATAATTCTTTAAATTCTGCCCAGGTTAGGGCATCTGTCACCGCCTGCCCTTTTTCTAGGACCTTTGCGTCCCACCAATCCTTTGCCCGATCTACTAGTAGACCCGTTGCAAAGATAACTTGATCCGCAGCCTCACAATGGCTTCTCTTTATCACCCCCTCCACATTGGTCACCCATCGATGACTAGCTATTGGGTCAGGATCTCCCGCGTATTGCGGGGGTCTACACGCCATAAAGTCTTTGAAGGAACTCCCCTTCTTCTTTGGCGCAGTTGCCTCCTCTTTATTTAGGAGGGCATTCTTTAACTCCTCGAACTTTTCGTTCAAGGTATGTAATAGATCCTCCTGGATCTTTTGTACATACTCGGGAATAGCTGCATGAATGGCATTTCCCACTTCTTCAGAGATCTGGGCCTTCAGAGCCCGCTGTCTCTGCTCTTCTGCAAGATCAACGCCATCAAGGTCCACCATTGATCTACAGAATAATATTTCCATTAGTTTACAAATTTTATTTACCTTACCGCGGCAAGGTTTTATTTACCATATTGGTCATAGCCAATATTTTCCTCCCCCCAGGCTTATACGGGGTTTCTAGCCGTAGCATTACCCTGTCTCTACCTGGGACACTTCACTCACGCACTTCCCGGTTCAGGTGTGAATACACCTCCCCGTGCGTTCCCCGAGTGATAGCTTAAAATTTTGTCTTTACAGGCGTACAAGAACACTCATTCATTTTAATACCAATTCAAGAATAATTTTAAGGTTATGTACCTTGCCCGGACGCTTCATCAAGCTTGAACCGATCACTTTCACCGTTTCCCCCGAGCTCAAGGTTTGAGTTCAAATACTCCCCGAGTACTCAATTCTCTCAAACCATGGCTCTGATACCAAATTGTAACACCCATGTTCAATTTGATGCCAAACACCATATTTTATAATGTTAGATTCGGTCCCAGAAAATTTCTTTTCAAACATATGCTTTAATATTCATGATATGCCACTATTGTGGCTAAGCTTTACAAAATACATTTAAGTTCGACATCCATACGGTCTAAACATTGATTACATGTTTTACAACCCAAAAGCGTAATACGATCAACGGTTCTTCAAGTGAATCGGTCCGCGTAGCCTTGATGAGCATCCTTCAAGCTTTTCCCTTACCTGCACATACTCACTTTAAATAGTGAGTTTCTAGTGCACAAATGAATGTAACAATCATAATTTATGAATAATAAAAGTGAAGTCGGATCAGGGTTCCAGGCGTATCGCCGGGATTCTTACTAACCTCCAAGCGATACGCTTGGACCCTTAGGCGTATCGCCTCTAGCTTGTTGAGCTTCAAGCGATACGCTTGGAGCCCAATTTCCAGGGATTTAGCTAATTCGGCCAGATTCTATACTTAGCCAATTTTCCAGCTCCATTCCCCTGTTTTGGCAGTTTTGCACTTTAAGTGCTAGAACTCATTGTTGACCACTAAATCAACTCCCAACCATAAATTCAAGCATAGAACACACCCATTAACGTACCTTAGTCATGTTTTCGTTAAAATGACCGACCCTGGGTTCACCCAACCCGTTGACCCGTTAAGGAGTTTCCTTGTAATTCCACATTCACTTTGATGCAGGGAATGACTCCTTACAAGCATTACAATGCAAGTAAACTAACCTCAAAATGTTATTATGCGTACATACAACTAGTACTATGATTCCTTATTTATCAAGTTGCACTTTACTCATACGTTTAAGGTTAAGACTCAAGACATATAATTCATTCCTTCTACCAATTTATTTGACCCGTTAGGACGGGTCCTTGCCTTTGGTTTACCCCAATGCCTAACTTGACCATATGTAAGCCTTGGAATCTGTGGTTACCCAACCATTTGTGATTCCTCTTTTCTTGTTACTTGGCATAGGCTTCATGAGCCTATCTCCGCCCTTATAACTTCCACCTATTCTAGGATTCAACCGAATCCCCTCCATAGTCAAGTTTATCATTGGGGCACCTCAAGGCTTGGGGCTTCACGGTTCATAGAACCGTTCGTCACCCATTTGCACAATTCATAGTTTACTCTATTAAATCTCAAACATACATTTACTAACTACTTCATGTAACATAAAATTGTTACCTTTCGAGCTTGATCCACTGCTTCCTCCAACACCGGAGCTATTCCCTTGGTCACCTTGATTTCCTAATGGGTCACTAACCCGTTAGGACCATAATCATAGTAGCACTCTTATCACATTTCAATAACATGGCTTCTAAGCTACTCAAACACATTACTAATTCACAAGGATGGCAATCAAGCAATGTTCATCACGTTTGCATCTAGATATATATACATCATCAATATTAACATGACAACTAAGGCATACATCAACCATTTTAGCTAATGCACATGATTGCACCTAATTGGTTCAATTTTTGTGAACTTGTAGCTTCCCATGGTCATCCAACATCAATACAAGCAAATTTGTTGTATTTAGTCACATTTTGACTCTTTGAGGCATTTTGTCAAACACCTTGTGTGCATACTTTGATGCACCCACAATTACCCAACCCTTGAACCTCCAACTTGGCCCTTTAGCATAGTGTTGGTGAAATCCATCACCAATCCATCATAAATTTATCATCTAACACTAATTTCATACACAATTCAAGTAATGGACATAATTTCTCAAACATCCTATGAGGTCATGCAACATGGAAGTTCAAGCATAGGATTTTGGTGACTACTTCACCAATTCCACAATCAAAATGGGGATTTAAGTAACATATGAAGTTCCTAACATCATAAGATTCATATTACATCACAAATTTGCAGATTTGAGGCCCTAATTTTCGTGACCTATACATGCAAATACTTGGGGTTTCACTTACTTGTTGCAAGGACGAATTTAGGGGAAGAACCACACTTCCAATTCCAATTTCTAGCCAACAATCGCAGCCCTAACACCTAGGATTGCAGATTTAGTGATTGAAGAAGAAGAAGAGGGGTGGAGTTCGATCTCCAGGTCGTTCATACGACCTCCTCCCCTTCTTTTTCTCTTTTTGTTAATTCTAGTTTAGGACTTGTGCAATTCTGGCCCCTCAACTTAGTTAATTGTTTATATTGCAACTAAAAACTTGAATTTACCCATTAACCCCAAAATTTACATAAAGTAAGTTCTATAAATACTTAGGAAGATTTTTAGCTACGAATAGGATTTTAATTGACTAGACGTTGACGAGAAAATTTAACTATTAAAAATTTGGGATGTTACATATAACCTTCTTATCCTCTGGCCTTTCCACTAGACGCCACACTCCCAGCTTAGAAAACTGATTAAGTTCATTGTGCATGGCCTCTATCCAACAAGGATCTCTGAGAGCAACCATCACATTTGGAGGCTCAATCTGGGATATGAAGCACGAATACATGCAGAAATTGATGTCTCCCGTGCGGCTTCTAGTGGTGACACCTGCTGAAACTAGCCCAAGTATATTGCTAATTGGATGGTCTTTGTTAATCCTTGATACTTGAACATCTGGCACAGAAACAGAAACATGCAGATTAGAATTAACAATATTATCATTCATACCTTGGTTTGGAGAAACTTCTGAATCAGCATCTTTAGTTCCCGAAGATCCTGGAGCAACTGCATTGTGGGAACTGCATCTGGTGCTTTCTCAGCAACCTTTTCAACATGAGCCCTTGATTCAGATGACTGTGCAATAATGTCTTCTTCTTCACCCAATTGATGGAAGACATTTGAAAAATTGAACCCCTCAAATAGCGTTCCATAGTCAAAAATCCAATTCGGTCCACTCCCTGCATCTGTAGGATTGTCTTGAAGCCAGTCCACGTAATATGCCTCGATGATAACCTTTGTGGTTTTGTTGTAGACACGATAGGCACTATTTGCAGAATAACCCACGAAATAACACTCATCGGCCTTAGCTTCGAATTTCCCAACATCAGACTGAATCAGAACCGTGCAAGGACACCCGAATGTCTTGAAGTATCCCACTGTTGGCTTCTCTTTGTAAACAATCTCATAGGGAGTCTTCTCATGACGCTTGTTTAACAGAACACGATTCTGCACATAACAGGCCGTATTGACCGCTTCAGCCCAAAAGAAGATTGGCAATTTAGCTTCACACATCATTGTCCTTGCTGCTTCAATGAGTGTCCTGTTTCTTCTCTCAGCGACTCCATTCTGTTGCGGAGTGTAGGGCGCACTAAATTGTCCCTCTATCCCCTTTTCTCCACAGAACATATTCAACTCAGCATTTTTGAATTCTGTTCCGTTGTCCGTTCTGATAGCCTTGACCTTCTCGTTCAGCTGATTCTCTATAAGCGTGACAAACTGCTTCACTAAGATCGGAGTTTCATACTTGTTTGATAAGAAGAAGACCCAAGTGAATCGTGAGTAGTCATCCACAATCACGAGACAATAAGAGAATTTGTTGATGCTTTGAACTTGCATTGGCCCAAATAAATCCATGTGAAGAAGTTGCAACACGGATGACATTGAATTTGCTATCTTCGAACGGTGTGGCAACTTGTGCTGCTTCCCCTTCGCACAAGCCACACATTTTTCCACAGTAGAGAAATCTTTGATAGGCAGTTTTCTGACATGTTCTCCCTTTGCAAGCTTGGTCAAATTCTTCATGTTAGCATGCCCCAGACGCCTATGCCACAAAAGAGCTAAGTTCTTATTTTGTTTGGATATGAGACAGGCTTCTTCTGAAGTTGGGGGTTGACCCATATTGAGCTGATAAGAGTTTGCTCTTCTCGGAGTACGCATCAAGATGCACTCCTCTGGAATCTTCACACCAGGTTTGAGAATAATGCACTCCTTGCGGTTGAACAACACAGAGTAGTCTCTATCACAAATCTGAGAGACACTCAGTAGACTGTGTGACAGCTCCTCCACATAGTGTACGTCAGAAAACGATAAATTACCACTTCTCACCACTCCTTTCTTGCTTATCCTTCCACCCACACCACCTGCAAATGATACTCCTCCCCCATTGAAGTCTTCCACATCTTCCAAAAGGGATAAATCTCCGGTCATATGTCGGGAGCAACCGCTATCAACGTGCCAGAGATTGTTGATAGATCTTCTTGGCCGTCCCTACACAAATCAGAGATCAGTGAGATTTAGGTACCCTGGCCATAATAGATCTGGGCACACCTTTTGAATCAATGTAATTAACTAATTGGAGGGTCATTTCTTGCTTTTCAGATACATTCACATTTTGAATGTTGACTTTTGGTTTCCAGGTGGTATCTTTCTGTGGTTTAAACACATTTGATGAGTTCTTCACAGACTCAGGTTTCTTTTTCAGAGATGTGGCCTTTTTACCAGTTGGCTTTTTAACAGGTGTCCACTCAAGTTTCAGTTTTGTGTAAACCAGTTGTTTTGTTTGAGTAACATCTTTTGGTTTTAAAACCTGTTGCTCAACATTTGCTTTGCCGTTAGGTTTATTAACTTTTTTTACTTCAGCCATTTGTTTCTTTACAAATTCTAGTTTTATCTTATCATTTCTTTTATAAACTCCTTTTGATGCATAAGTTGGTTTTGGAGTTTTGGCCACATTCCATTTTTCAACAACAGGCTTTGTCACAGGTGCCTTTGTGTTTGAAACCTTAGACTGTTGAGTCTTCATTGGTTCCAAGCACTGCTTCCCCTTAAACAAAGCTTGTTGCTTCTGATTTTGCTTTTCTCCTGTCATCATTTTCTCCAACATACTAGTCCGTGGGTTTTGCGGATAGTATGGTTGAAATGGTCTATTGACACAATTAGCAGCAAACTGTCCTGGTTTTCCACATTGAAAACAATTCATGAGTCTAGGTCCATTGACATGACTACAGAGGTATGAACGCCTTGGGTAAGATGACTTCCACTCTGGCTTATCATCCCATTTGTGTATAACACATTTTGTATCTTTTTCCGGTTGTGTAATTAAACAAAATTGCTCTGACTTAGTCTTGTTTGTTCTATTGAAAGCCGACACAACCTGGGTATAAGCTACAAAGTCTTTGGGCTTAGTCTCACGACCTACTTTAGTGTTAGTGCAGGTCCAGAAAAACTCCCGAGACACGATATTGATATCACAAACGAGTGCGGAATCCTCGTAGGTGATTGATTCAAGAAGAAAGATGAAGAGAAAGCAAGAATACGATGATATAAACAATAAACACTTGATCTTTGCACACAAGAAAACTTGTCAGGTACAAAACAGTAATCGTAAACTCACTCCTCTCGGGTTTACGATCGTAATCTCCAATGGATCGTAAACACCTTATGGCTGCCCTCTCTCAATCGTAAACAAGCCCCTCCAATGGAGAACCACATGGGGTTTATATAGGGTCCCCAATGGGTTTACTATTGGGCCCCTTGTGGATCATAAACCCAATAGTAAACCCAAACCCAATCATAAACTAGCCTAAATACAATAGCAAACTAGCCTATGATTCTAATGAAACCCTATAAGCCCAGCCCAACTTATTTAATATGACAAGCCTCATAATCTAGCCTCAACAATCTTCCCCTAGGCTTGTGATATTAAATGTCTTTGATCTTCGAAATTCTTCTTCTTGAGTGGCTGGCATAGATGCTGATGAAGATTCTTTCCGCAAAAATCTTTAATGGGTTTCTTGACGGGCACTTGGGACTTTCTCTTGATCAGCATCAGCTCGAACTTCTTTAAATGAACAAGTTAATGAGATGGAGGACTCCCATTGACTTGCTTCTCATGAAGGAATTGGTTCTTGCTGAATCTTCGGTAACTGTCTTGAATCTTCATAAATTAGAGGGTTGAAATTTTGAAAACCCCTAACTCTGAAGAATTTGATTGTTGAACTTGGATCTTCATGATCTCTGACTGCTCTCTTCATCACTTTCTTTCAACGAGACTTGAAGTCTTCTGCTTCCCCTAAGCTTGTGAACATCTTCTTTGATAATCTTTTAGAAGCTTGTAAAGAAACCAACAACTTCCCCTGAACAGATGCTTTTCAGATGGAAGTCTTGTCCGGCTGGTTCTTTAACTTTGAGCAGCAGCATCAGCAGCATCTTTCTATCATCAACCTGTCTGACACACATTTCAAAAAATATACACCACCAGACATTTGATGACTGGTCTTTGGGTTAGAAGGTAATTATCATCTGTTCAGTTGATTCAAATTAACAATATTTTAACCAAAAACCCTAATATAGATTACGGGTTTTTTATAAAACTTCCCCTGAACCCAAGACCTCTAAAGACTTCCCCTTAGCTGATTACTTCCCCTCAGCTAAGGACTTCCCCTGAGATAATACATATTATCTTCGAGTTCCCTTCAGATACTATGTATTATGGAAGTCTTTTCATTAGATAATAAGTATCATCCTCGAGTTCCCTTCGGATAATACTTATTATCCCCTCTCCTTCCCCTAAAAATTTGGCAAGATCTGTCGGAGGAAGTCTTTTCCTTTAGATAATAAGTATCATCCTCGAGTTCCCTTCGGATAATACTTATTATCCCCTCTCCTTCCCCTAAAAATTTGGCAAGATCTGTCGGGGGCATATAGTCATGCATTAAAACCCATGAAAAACACATTTTGACTTCTCAAATCAACCTGGCCAAGACGAAAACACACCAAAAAGAACTTAACGACTCACACATGAAAGATATAAACCAAACATGAGAAAGTTTACAAGGGATCAAACCGTATGAATCTGACTGAGGAACCCTTTTCAGCTTCAGTTACTTGATTAGTCCAGGTGATTGCCGGTATGTTTGTCCGCTTTAAACTCAAACCCGTTTAATCCCAACCGAATGCGACATGCTTAATATAGTACAATATTACCGTCATGTTTAATTGTCCCCACACCCAAGCGTACACAGCAAAACCTACCCAACCTCAGAGTTTATTGAGGATTCACAAACCCCCAACTTGAGGAACCATGCAACACCGTTATGACTACCACTTATTTTCATTAACCATCAGTTGGTGATCAGGTCGGCCGCTAAGCACGCAAAGAAGACCAACTGAGTGATTATTTTTCATTTTCTTTTCTTTTCAAATTTTTTTTTATTATTTTTTTTTTATTTTTTTTTATAATGTGGTGTAGTCATGACAGCAGAGACATGGCGTGTGAGAGAGTGAATACTAGGTAATTACCACTCTCAACCCATTTTTGTCGGGACTCAGTCTTTTAAACCATGCAACCTAGGATGGGAAACTAAACATATATATCTTTTAAGTTTACTGCACTTTCATTGGTGGTCATACAATTAGGTCGAGCCTACCGAGCATATCACCGTGGAGCTTGCCTTTCACTTCCGCCTTACGCGTGTCAGCCATCTCCAACCCGTACATTCAATTTACTTCCCCTAAACTTCTCAGAAACAGAGTACAAACAATTAAAAATTGAAAATCACACAATTTTGAGGGGTCAACTTTTTCATCTTTTCCATTTCTTCCCCTTGCTTTTTGATTTTTAATGTCACAATCTTGTGAACATCAATTTTTTTTATTTTTTTTTTAAACAATTAAAGAAAACACACAAACACACACAAAATTTTGAAGATATCTGGCCAAGCTAAATTTCAAAGTATTGATTTGAAAAATTTTGTAAATTGGGTTTCATGTCATGCACACCTCAATGCATTTGAGGTCAAACACTTAATCAATCAAGTAAGAATATTAAGAAAAGGATTTGACCCAAAACACCCTTTGCTGCCTCATCATTCAAACAACCAAGTTAAGAACAGTACCTTTCATGCAGATTTTGACATTTTACCTCTCAAAGAGACATACCTTCCATTGTATAACTTACTTGTGAAGATTTGAAGATACGTCTCCTAAAATGTGCCTGGAACAATCACTTATCAACAAACAGATTAATAATAAAAATGTTAGTGATAATCCTCCTTGACTGTTCCTGCACAGAGTGAGAGTTTAGTTAGCTAATAGTACCCAGGCCATTGTTTTTCTGGGTACTCCTGAGGAATCAGTGAATGAAATTTCTTTTAAAAACATTCCTTTTGAAAAATCAGGAAGTTGGGATGATTCGGTTGTAGCTGCCTTAGCCTTTGGTTTCCAAGTTCCAGGTGATTTAACATTTGTTTTAGTCACCTTTGGAGTTGTGACCTTAGGTATTTCAACCTTCTTCGTTTTAGAATCATTTTTCAAAACATTTTTAGTTACCTTGGGAGGGGTAACCTTGGGTTTTTCAGACTTTGGTTGTTTTGAAAACTGTTTCTTCACCTGTTTTTGGAAATTTTGGTAACTTGGAAAGCTGTTCTTTTGATTTAAAGATTTTCTTTCAGCTTTGGCAGCGCCCCAATGTTGATCAGAGGGTTTAACCTTGGGAGTAACAGTCTTCATTGCCTTAGGTTTTTGCACCATCATCGGCTTAGACTTCACAGACTCCTGAGATGAAACCCTATGAGTGTTCGGATAATAGGGTTCATAGGGGCGATAAAGACAGTTTCTAGCAATATGACCAGCGATGCCACAATTAAAGCAAGTCTGCTTCTTTAGATAGAAGTCAGACGTGTACCCATTTGACTTTGGTAGCTGATATGGAGCTGGTTTGCTCTGTGTCTGCTTCTTTGGTCCATCTGCTGCTGATCCAAGATTGACTCTTGGCTGGTTCCTCGAAGCCTGTGTTGAACCTGTCTTTACAGTCTTTGTGCTTTCTTGATTCTTTGACGTTGAAGCACCATTCTTGCAATTACAATAGCAACTGCATGATCCAACTGAAGAAATGGGAGACACAGCTACTCCCTTGAGTTTTTCATTCTTCACTCCAGCTGTTGGCTTCATACTCGGATGCTTGATGGTGATCTTTGGCTTCTCAACTTTAACTTCACCGATCACTCCATCAGTTATTCCCTTGAACTTGGAGGTGAAGGACGGTAATTCATATCCTACATCTGGTTCTTGATCAAACATTGATCCGGATGTCATAAAGATCTTCCCCTCAGGCCGTGTCGTCAAGATCACCTTTTCCCTTTCTACTTTGTCAATTACCTTGAAGTATGGGGTTTCAATTTCAGGGTATGGTTTCAACTCTATCCCACCCTCATCAGACTCAGCATCATCTCTTGATACGACCTCTATTCTCCCTTCACCATATGTCATGTTTGCCTCGTTGTCTATTTCCTCTTGAGTCAATGGTGTAGTTCCAACCAAGACACTATCAATAGGTAGAGCAGCTTCTTTATAATCAGACTCGGTACGTTCAACTTGATCCTCACTAAGAAGTATTCCTATAATGTCTCTGGGAACTGGTGGAGGAATAATGTTGTTTGCAGACAGAGATTTATCAGACTTTTCTGACCCACACCCAGTTTTATCTTTCCCAACTTGGCCGGTCACAACGGCATGTGACAATTCCTTTCCAGCATCAAGCATTCTTTTGCTTCTCATTTGATTCATATCAAGCTTCACTTGCAACTCATTGTTTTTATGCTTAAGCTCATCTATCTGCTTACTAAGCTCAGCTATTTCTAACTTAGCGTTGTCATACAGATAAGCGTTCTCAGTTGCTAGTTTCCGATATTTCACTATGTCTAATTTCTGAGCTTTTACCTTCTCTTCATTCTTTTGCCATCTACCCTTGAATGAACTCCTTTCGCATTTTACCTCAAACAGTTCTGACTGAAATTTTTTACAGATTTGCCTAAGTTCAGGAATTAATCGAGCACAAGTAGGATTGGGGCATATCTCAGTATTGTCAACTTCAGCTGCGAAATCATCATTGTTCTCAACCGAATCCATTACGAAAGCTTAGGGAACAAAAATCTAAAGTCCAAACGTCCAAAAACTGAGATTACGATATAAATCACTTGATTACGATCGTAAATAGCTGATTACGATCGGAAACACTGATTCCGATCCAAACAAATCGCAAACACAGATTACGATAGAGACAGTCGTAAACACCGATTACGACAAACTGATTACGACTCCGATAGTCGTAAACACCCGATTCCGATTAGAGTTAATCGTAAACGCCAATTACGATCCAAATTGATCGTAAACTTCGATTCCGACCCCGTGAATCCGGTAATGCAATGTCGTAAACACCGATTACGACCAGGAAATGTCGTAAACACCAAAAGTACAATCGTAAACTCAGGTTTCCGGGTCGTAAACACTTAAAAATCGCTGCTTGAAATCGTAAACGCGTTTCTGATGCAGATCTTCAAGACCACTAGTCGTAAACACTCATGAAAAACCCAGAAAAATATCGTAAACCTCAAGAACAGCAGCAGCACCGATCGTAAACACCTCCAGCAGCTTCAAATCTTCAAGAACTCGAGCTTTTTCCAGAAAAACACTTGAATCCAATATCGTGAGATCCTCGAAACACTCGTTTCTTGGCTTTTGATACCAATTGTAGGTCCAGAAAAACTCCCGAGACACGATATTGATATCACAAACGAGTGCGGAATCCTCTTAGGTGATTGATTCAAGAAGAAAGATTTAGAGAAAGCAAGAATACGATGATATAAACAATAAACACTTGATCTTTGCACACAAGAAAACTTGTCAGGTACAAAACAGTAATCGTAAACTCACTCCTCTCGGGTTTACGATCGTAATCTCCAATGGATCGTAAACACCTTATGGTTGCCCTCTCTCAATCGTAAACAAGCCCCTCCAATGGAGAACCACATGGGGTTTATATAGGGTCCCCAATGGGTTTACTATTGGGCCCCTTGTGGATCATAAACCCAATAGTAAACCCAAACCCAATCATAAACTAGCCTAAATACAATAGCAAACTAGCCTATGATTCTAATGAAACCCTCTAAGCCCAGCCCAACTTATTTAATATTACAAGCCTCATAATCTAGCCTCAACAGTTAGGCACACGAATTTTAAAACCATCAACTTTTTCATTGGAATTAGAAAGATGTTTTGACAACACAGATACAACTACTTGTTTTGACTTGGACGTATTAAGTTCTAACACAGATGCCAGAACATCGTCCTTGGGTAAATTAAGACTAGAACTACTAGACACATGACATTCATTGACTTTCAAACATTCAGCATCCTCCCCTGACACATCTTCAATACCTACTTCATCTGCACATGAAACAAAGCCATCAGCAAGTTCAACACTATTGTTTAATGATTCATGGGACGGACCTGATTTACTTGTGGATGCCATTGTTTCATTCTGTTTACCCAACCCATAGATCATGTGTTTCTCATTTTCAAATTCCTGATCAGTCATAGGTGTCACTCCAACTAGAACACTATCTAACGGAGGTCCTATCTCATGTGTTCCTGCTTCAGACCGATCAACCTGATCCTCCTCTAAGATTATTCCTATTATATCTCTAGTTCTATCCTGAGGAACATCAGTCTTGCTTTTGTCTGAGAAGCTAATTCCTATTCCACCTTTGTCTTTTCCTATTCTAACATCAGTTATGCAGGTGTTCAAAGACTTACTGGCCTCTAGCATTCTCTTGCTTCTCATATGATTCATGTCAAGTTTTACCTGCAACTCATTGTTCTTATGTTTAAGTTCATCTAGCTGCTTACTTAGTTCAGCTATTTCTAACTTAGCATTATCATACAGCAGAGCTTTCTCAGTGGCAAGTTTTTGATATTTCACTATGTCTAATTTTTGTGCTTTAACCTTTTACTCATTATTCTGCCATCTACCCTTAAAGGAACTCCTCTCGCATTTTATCTCAAACAATTCTAACTGATAATTTTTACAGATTTGTCTAAATCCAGGAATTATACGAGCACAAGTGGGATCAGGACATACCTTATCGTTATCAATCTCAGCAGCAAAGGCTTCCTTGTCATCCACTGGAGTTTCTTCAGGTTTCTCATCAGTCACAACAAAAGCATGCTCTTTCTCTTCATCCCTTTCCATAGCAGCAACCATTGCATGTGACAAGCTAAACTCTTTCAACTGAGGTGTCCAATCATATCCACCTCCTTCCTGCACGACCAAAGCACTCGACTCAGCCTTTCCCTTGCCATCACCTGCTTTCCTTTCTTTTGTTCTTTCTTTCCTCGGCTTTGTGCACTCTCTTGCGAAATGCCCATACTCATCACAGTTGTAGCACCTCAGCTTGCTTTTGTCAAACCCCATCCTGATCTTATCTTGGTCCTTCCACACATTCCTCCCAGTCTTTGCCATGAACTTCTTTGCTCTGAAAATAGCCATTGCCATCTGCCAAGAGACGTCCAACATCTCTACATCTTCTGGATTTATCTGATTCAGTTCACCCGGCAGCATCTCAGTTGGCACTAAAGTTCCTGCCATGAGAGCATGATAGCTATTCATAAAGCCCATACCGAGGGCAAAGTTAGGATCATTCGTAGCATCAGGGTTGACACCTCCACTTGAACTCGCATGAGGTTGTGCCACAAATGCAGTTGACTTTGTGACAGAGCTTGGTCCACTTCCAGCTGACTTTCCATCTTGTTTAGAATTCACTTCTTCTGACAACAGGGCTTGGTTCAATTTTCCCGCCAAGCTAAGGGAGCTTATATGGTTCAATTCTCTCTGCTTGTCATCAATGAGCTTTGACTTCAATCTGTTGATCATCTCATCAAGAGATAGCTCACTCAGCTTGTTGTTGTCCTTAATGATGGAAATGTTGGTATTCCAGGATTTGGGCAGACTATTCAGCAGTTTCAGGTTTTTATCTTCCAGATCCGGTTCAACACCATAGCTTGACATTTTGGCCATCAGAGACACGAACCTTTGCACCTGTGCTTCCAAGGATTCACCCTGAATGTGATTGAACAAATTGAATTTCTGCTTCAGCATTTGCTTGCAGCTTGCCTTAATGTCCGGATTTCCCTCATAAGCCACAATCAAAGCATTCCAGAGTTGCTTGGCAGTCTTGCAGTGCTTAAATCCTTGTGCAATGTCTGGTGGAAGTGCCATAGTCATAATGGCAAATGCCCTCTCTGCTTTGTTGCATCTTTCCCAATCATCATCATCATATTCGTCTTCCATTTTAGCTTTACCTGCATTGGTTCCTTCTGGATGTGTAGGTGTGTGTGGCCCATGAATTACCGCTCTCCAGAGTCTGAGATCAACACTCTTCAAGTGGTTTTCAAACCTATATTTCCATTCCAGAAAGTTATTCGCCGATGTTAGTCTAGGTGGACGAGTGATGGATCCAATCTCAAAATCCAACTTCTGATACATACTTGGTTCGAAATCAATTACGAAAGCTTAGGGAACTTAAATCTAAAGTCCAAATGTCCAACACAAATGATTACGATTACACAAAACAGATTATGATCACAAAAACTTGATTACGATCGTGAACACCAGATTACGATCCAACCAAAATCGTAAACACTGAAACCGACTGAGTGAATCGTAAACTCGATTACGATCACCTGATTACGATGACCACAAGTCGTAAACGCCCGATTCCGATCCAAAAAAAATCGTAAACTCCAATTACGATCAAGTACGATCGTAAACTCGATTACTCCGGATCGTAAACACGATAAAAATGTGATCTTGAACTCGTAAACCCGATTACGATGAAGATCTTCAACCGGAACAATCGTAAACACCAATAAACCGAGAAACACCAATCGGAAACACGAAGAACAGCAGCAGCAGAGCTCGTAATCACCAAAACAGCCTTCAAATCTTCAAAAACCAACACTTTAATCTAGAAAACAGCTTAAATCAATATCGTGAGAGCCTCGAATCACAGATTCTTAGCTCTGATACCAATTGTAGGTCCGAAAATCAACCAATCACGATATCCTAATCACAAACGAGTGCGGAATCCTCGTTTATGATTGATTCAAGATAGAATGTAGAAGAAATAGATTTGATCTAAGATAAAGATCAAATCTTGAATGCAAAACACTACAAACTAGAAGCTAATGAATTCTGATCGGAAACTCTAAAGAGGGAGAGAAAATCGTAAATGTAATTCCCAAAGCTTGATCATAAACACAAATAAGAGAGGTATTTATACTACCTCTTACAAAACCTAGGGCCAATCATAAACACAAAGAAATTGGCCCACATGGCCTAAAACATAAACTAACTAAGCCCAAAACTAATGTTCATGCCTCTAATAAATATAGCCCAACAGAATGAAACGATTCCCAATCTGATTGCAAGATTCGCTCATCTGATGAGTGAAATGCGTTTGGTGAATCTTACTAAAGAAGAGGTTGATATGAAAGAAAAGATCTTGGAAGTTTTGCCTGAAAAATGGGAGAATTATGTGATGATGATTACTCACGATAAGGATTTTTCAGGATTATCTTTCAATGATTTGGTTCAAAGAATTCAGGCTCGGGATATGGAATTAATGGTGAATAAATCACTTCCTACACAAATTCAGAATCCTGCAGTGTATCATGGTGAAAATGATTCTACAATGAATGCTGGGAAGTCTAATATTCTTAGTTCTGCTCCTCCTACAACATTTCTGGCAGGTAAATCTGATATTCCAAGTTATTCTTCTGCTGGTTGTACTGTGTCAATTCCAAGTTCTTCGACACAAAGTGCACTGTCTGTTCAAACTGTCGATGATTATAATGCGTTGATGTCTGCATTAGTATCTTCATATTTTGGTGTTATCACTGGTTCTGTGAGTAATGCTGGGTTAGCAAATGAAGATTACGATCAGATTGATTATGATCATTTGGAGGAAATGTATATGAATTGGCAATATGCTATGTTGGTTCGTAGAACAAAGAAATTTTTCAATAGAACTGGTAAGAAGAAACTGAATCAGGAAGGAAAGATTGGATTGGACAAATCTAAGGTGAAATGTTATAAGTGTTCTGTTTATGGTCATTTTGCTCGAGAATGTCCAAGTTCTGCAGAAAGTAAATTGAAGACTGGTCAGCATGTACATTTAGTTTTTCATCCATCAGATCAAGCTGACAAGGTTGAACAGAAATCTGCTACTCTTGCTCATGATTGGACTAATGCATTTATGCATCCAGATGAATTTGCCTGGAATGCTGATTCAGAAGTTAAAAAGAATCATACTCCAATCTCAATTACTTTAACCGTATAACATGCTGATGATGACAGTTTTTTAACTGAGTCTGATTCCTCTTCCAGTATATCTTTGGTTCAAGAAGAATTACCTAAGATTTATGAGAATTCAAAAGATGATGAATTTAAATGTTATAAATGTGAGAAGTTGCTCAAGGAAATTGCAAGTTTTGAACAAAATCGTCAAATTTCAACTGAAGTAATTGTGGTGTTAAAGAAAGAGTTAGAGGATTTTCAAAAGAAATATTATGAGTTGGTTCATATTCATGAAGATGTTTTGAAGGAAAAGGCTCAAGTGGCTGAAGAGTGTGAGAAAGCCAAAGCTGAAGCGATAGACGCAGCTCAAGATTTTGAGAATCTGTTTGAGAAGAGTTATCCGGTTCAGCAAAAATATGAAGAGGCTACTGCTCTTATTGCTAAAACTGCTGTTACCGTTGAAAAGCTTCAAAATAAGATCTCTATGCTTCAAGATGAAAATGTTCTTTACAGAGACAAGAATGAAGTGTTAACAAAAGATGTTGAAATCTACAAGCAAAAGAGAGAAAATGTGCTTGAAAAATTATATGCTGAATGTGAGATCCTGAAGTTACAAACTTATGAATATGATGATCTCAATGCAAAATTCATCAAGTCACAACAAGAGGTGTTTGAAGGTCAATAGAAAATTAATGACTTGAAATTGGAGATTTTGGAGTTGAAAAGACAAGTTAAGAATTGCAATTTGTCACCAACATTGCTAAACTTCTTATACAAGCAGGATCAGAGTTCAGAGAAGTCTAAGGAAGAAAATATTCACTTGGTACCTCAACCAGTGGATTTGATTGAAGTTACTTTTGCTCAGATTGATCCAACCAATGAATTGCATGACTATTCAAAGTTTGCTACTCCACCCAAGAAGAACAAGTCCAAGTCTAAAAGGAAGGAGAAACCTTTGGGTGAAGCTCGAAATTTTATTTCAAAGTCTGTATTGCTGGACAATGAGAAAGTGTTTGATAAGGTTGCTTCGAGTTCTTCATCTGCAGCCGAAGAAGAAAAAGTTTTGATTGAAAAGAACAAGCTGAAGGATATCAAAGCCAAATTTACTAGTGAAGCTAAGTCAATAATTGCTTCAGGTTCTTCGTCCAATTCTTCAAAGACTCAAGGATCTAAACACAAAGGTTTACGTTACAAAGTGTTGGAAGAACCGGTTCAAGCAAAGAAATCTGTGACGGCTGAGAAGGTGCCTAAAGCAAAAGTTACACATAAATTATCATCTCAGAAGGCATTTTCTTCTTATTCTGGAAGATCTTCATCTTCAAGGAGTCCATCTCCTAGGTATGATTCTTCTGATGGTTTCTTTGATAACTTTCATTCTGAACATTCATCTGATTCTCACAAATCAAAACATTTTTCACACAATTTTAGAGAAAGACTTTGGTATGTATGTCGTCAACCAGGACATCTAGCTGCTGATTGTCCGACGACTGCATATATCCACAAAACTGCAAAATATGTGGATAACAAAGGTCAAATTTTTGATGAACCATGGTCTCCAAAGCTTAAGTCAACCCGTAAATCGTCTTGGTCTAAATCAAGTTCGTCGGTTGAATCTGATTCGGGTTCCGATCATAAATTAAAACTTTTACAAATTTGGAAACCAAAAGTTGTTTCCAAGGCCAACAAGGACTTTGTGGAAGACACCGGGCGATCCGACGCTGTTGATTCGGTTCGATCCCAACGCGACTAATGTTTTATTTGGTGACAAGCAGGTGTTTCAGGAAGACCTTTCGGTGATTGCAAAATTGCTGATTGTGAAATATATGTTCTAATTAAATTGAATTTTAAAATCAATTTTGTTTTTCAAAATGCTACACTACTAGTATTCCTGTTGGTTGATCAATTTTTTCTTGGTTTTTCACTTCGTCTCATTCTGAGTGGGAGTTTGTTTTTGCAAAAATACAAAAATAGTGTGTTGTTTTTCACCTGGTAAAAATGAAAATCTATAAATAGAGTTGTCATTTTTAGGGGGAGAAATTTGAAAAAGACAATAACATTGAAAAATGCAAAAAGCCAAAAACATTGAAAAATGAGAAATTGTATCCAACATGATTGGGAAATGATGGTACATTGGCTGACAGAGTCTGACTCATGGATAAAGTAAATGAAAAGGCCATAAGATCATTTGATCGATGTGCAAGGTAGGCTCGGCAAATCAGAAAGTATACAAATGTGATATACACTAAATCTGATGCTTGACCTAGTGGACAACATCTTGATGCATATCTCATGATATATCAAGAAAAAGATATGTGAAAAATAAAATGAGAAGTCACTGTGTATACATGTGTTCATTTTGCAAAGATTTAAACTTGTTTGATTTTCTTTATTTTGTCAAACGATCGGACTTTCTCTGCGTGTCGAAAGACCGACCTGATCGTTGTTCGTTTGACGTTCTGGTTTATTTTCTTTGGTGTTTCGTATAACTCGTCGGACTTTCTCTGCGTGTACGGGAGTACCGACCTGATTGTTCTTGAGTTATACAACTTCAACTTGTTTTATTTTCTTATTTTGTTAAATCTGAGGCCTTATCTGCGTATCGAAAGATCGACCTCAAGGTAGACGATTTAACGTTCTTATTTCTTTTTGCATGGAACACAGTTGACTATATCATGATTACAATCATTATGTGATTAAAGTCACAAATGAAATCACAAAATGTGATAAGCAAAGCATATCTGAGTATGTCTGATAGTGTGGGGTACACTGGTCAATGCAAATTTAATCAATACCTTAACATATACAGATGTTATGAGTATGATGGTGCCAGAGTTTAAAGTTGGACAAATTATATCTGCAATCGGCATGGCTTATGTGCTTCAATAATTGAAATTGAAATGTAGTTCAGCATGTTATGACCAATATGATCCCAAGTTGTGATCTTTCTCACAAAAGACAAAAATGGTGTCTAATTCAGTATCGTTTTTCTTTTGTTATCAAAAAATATCAAAAAGATTTTAAGTGTGTTTTGATATAAAGTTTCTAAAAGTCAAAAAGACTTTGTTTCTGATTTGTTTTCTATTGATCAACACGAAATACAAAAATCAAGATTTCAAAATCAAAATATCTTGGAGTCTCGAAGAGACATTTTGCACCAAGATTATTTATGTTGGCAGGTTTCTAAGTGGGTAGAGAGCATCAAAACTTCAACTCTTCTGAAGTTTGTTGATAAAGAGATTACACATGATGCAATATCAAGTATTCATGATTGAACTCATCGTCAAGGTTGAGGAAGAGTTTGATTGAAGATACAAGATACAAGTTTGAATAGAGAAGATGATACTGCACATGCCGAGGGGGAGTTTGTTGATACATGGTCCTTGTTCATCATGTGAAGTATCGAATACAAGACGGATTCACACAAGGTTGCTGAGGTACGAACTCAGGCCGAACCTGGAGTCCGGACATGGCAGAACCTTGGGCCGAACCTGAGGTTCGGACCAGCAGTTTCTCTAGTATATATATGTGAGTCTTGTGTTGTATTCAGTAATGATAACAGTCTAAGCTTCCGTGTCATATTCTCTGAGTGTACTTTGTGGTTCTCTGTGGTTAATACAAAGCTCTTTTGTATTTACTCTTTGTGTTTCATCTCGTATTACATTGATTTCATTACGATTAAGTAGAAGATCCGCACGCTCACGCACTTTCATATAATGTATATAGTTGTATTTACATTATGTATATAGACGCTCAAGATCAAGAGGTTGTTTAATGGATCATTGAGTTAGACTTAATGATTAATCTAGGATACTAAATAAATAGCTAGCCTAATTAGTTTAATATGATAGTTTGGTCCAAATTAAATAGAAGGAAAAGACTAGGGACTTAAGTGTAAGTTGTGGTAAATTAGGATACTATATAATATCCTAATCTACCAAACCCTAACTCTTTCTTTTCCCCCTCTCCAAGTTTCAGCCGAAAATTCTCCCCTTTTTAGAGAACTCTGTTTTTTATCTTTAATCCTAATCTACCAAACCCTAACTCTTTCTTTTCCCCCTCTCCAAGTTTCTGGGAAAGCGGGGGTGTCGCTTAAATCCCAACTGGGACCT
Organism: Deinandra increscens subsp. villosa; assembly: GCA_039602395.1. Taxonomy (NCBI): domain Eukaryota; kingdom Viridiplantae; phylum Streptophyta; class Magnoliopsida; order Asterales; family Asteraceae; genus Deinandra; species Deinandra increscens. The sequence goes on along the minus strand of JBCNJP010000009.1, from coordinate 67,484,051 downwards.
GGCATATCTCACTGGGCGATCCCGGAGTGAGCGTTTACTTACAGGAATGCGCGTCTTCATTTTATCTTTAAAAGAAAAAGATAACTGCATAAAGGGCATTTTGGTTTTTTTTGACCTTTAAAAGAGACAAACTTAATAATTGAATACTATTAAGATATTAAGATGTTAAAATAAACATAGGAAGTGTTTATCATATTAAACCTTGCGTTAACACCATACAATACGCAATTAGGTTTAATTGAAAGGCATAGGAGAGGTTTTGCATGAATTAACTGCCTAAGAGTATAAGGTGAGTTCTATGAGTCCACTCTTTAAATGTTTTTTATTTTTTCGGGCTGATATACATACAAATGCTATGAAAATATCTTCAGATGGTTTATAACTGAAATATTGCATATTTTAACTGTTAGAATTGTTAAAAGGTTTTTGATTGATATGTACGTGAAAGTTTATGAAAATATTATGAAAATTATTATTGATGAAATGTTTTATAAGTGTTAAACTGCTAAATGGATGTTGATTTAAAATATATGTGAAAAGGTTGTGATAATAGTTACGGGTGAAATGTCCTAAAATGTTAAACTCCTAAATTGCTTTAGGAATGTTATATAAGAGAAATGTTAAGGAAATGTGTTAAAATGCCTTTTACATGTTTTGTGTCAATACACATACGTGGAATGTTTTAAGGCCTATAATTGTTATAAATAATGATTACCTGTTATAAATTGTTTTCGGGAATGTTATAATAAACGGGTAATGTAAAGGACGAAACTTTTATATAAATTTTTGAGAAATGGAAAATGTGAATGTTTGGTCTAAGCTTATGTATGTGAATAAGTGTCGGGTAAATATGATCTTATTAGCCTTGTTGTGATTGTAAGATGTAATCTATACTGGGATGATTCTATATCATATCCATTTGTATTTAAGGTGTGGTGGATACGCTACGGTACTTCCTATATATAAACACCCGTAATACAATAGGAAATGTTATAGAATCAGTCCAGTGTAGGTTTCACTGAAGTTTAACAAGACCCATAACATTATATTTAGAAAACTCTTATTTCCATATACAGGTGATGGACTGTTGTTAAAAAAAGGTTATGAGTCCAAACACAAAGATTATTTAAATGGACTTTTGAAAATGTTGAAAATGTTTTAATCTAAGCGGATATTGTCTAGTGGAAAGGGAAATGGTGATTGTACAAGCGGGGAATGACGGTTCTCTGGGGTAGCAACGGCTGCTCTATTGAAAAGGTATTCGGGTGGCCACAGTTTCCTGAGGAAATAACGTGGTTCCAATAGACAATTCTTAGTAAATAAATGACTGCTTATAATATTTCGTATAACTCTTTTGTACCTAATGATTATTTGCACAAGAGAGGGTCTAGGAGACCCAAACTACTTTAAGTACTGAATAATCTAAAGGTTATGTTTTGATATATTACTGTTGTGTTATTATCGGTTAAATGGTTAAATGGTTACCGGTTAAATGGTTAACGGTTAAATGGTAATATGTTTTTGCTATAATTTTGTTATGTCTTATACCTGATAAATGTTTAAAGGTTATGTTTTGGTATAATTCTGTTTTGTTTTGTACTTGATAAATGTTTGATAAAAGGGGGCCGTTAGGCCCAAGCGTTGGAATAAATTTCGAGACAAAGGTAACGTTTTTGAAAAACGTAGAACTCACCAGCGTAAGCTGACCTTTCCAAAAACATATGTATGTCAGGTGATGACGATGTTTAAGGTAGCAAGGAAAAGGCTTTGGTGAGGACAGACTAGGTGGGCAAGCTATTAGGAAAGGACTCGGTAGTAGACTGGCAATAGACATAGATAAGATCTGGTTGTTAGATAAGATCTGGTTGGTTTATGAGATTTAGATACTAGTGCAGTATCTAGACTTAAACTAGGACTCTGGGTAGACAAAGTAAGGTAAGATATGAAATGTAAATGCCAGTCAGGATAGTTATGCCAATTAGAAAAGAGGTTTCACAAGGAACATAGGAGGTTAGACTTAGGGTATGCAAGTGCGGAGAATACCCGATTGCAATTAGCTACTGCAATTTGGTATTACCCAAATGAACATATCTTAGGTTTTAACTGTTGTGTGGCCGAGTACGGGGTATGATAACTGACAGTAAGATATGTGGTCAGTAACTTTTAAGAATGTTTAGAAGAAGACAAAGGACCGGTTTTTAGAATTAACGGTAAGGAATGAAAGGAAAGGTATGGACATCAAGGATGATTGCGATGAGAGTAACTGGGTTATGAACGCATCATAATTATGTAATTGTATAGCGCTTTCACTTATCTAGTTATCATGAATTCAAAATTTGGAGACTTAACGTCACATGAGTTTTGAAGTGTCAGGCTATTTTGATCATAGGATCAGAAGATGAATAGAGATCATCTCATGATAGGAATGCAGATAGAACATCCGATACTAATTCCGATGTCAGTAAAAATGTAAAGACGAGTACCTTCTGCGGAAAAATGAAAGCCGCTATATTAGAAATAGGGACGGAGGCATTGAAGGTTACGTCGCTATCGATTGCTAATCAACTTCCGGAGGCTTTGACAAGAAGAATGTCCAATGTAAAAGATTCTTGATGAACGGAAAACGGAAGCGGTCCGAGGTAGGAGAAAGTCTTGAAGACAATGACGACAAATGCTACAAGAAGGCTAAGGGAGCTTCTGGAGAAAGAAAGTCGATATGCCACATGTGTGAGAAACGTCCTCATGAGGATTGCACGTGGAGATCAAACCGTTGTTGCAACTGTGGCCAGGATGATCACTTCTTCTACATGTGTGCGGAGCTGAAGAAATGTTTCGAATATAGGAATTTAGGACAAAACGGAGCGGACTGTCCTAGGAGGATGAAAAGAGGTGTGAACAAGCACAATTGTCACACGTTTCATAAGAACACCGAAGTCGATGGAGCACTCGAAGCTCTGGAGAATGGAGTCAGGGCTCTTAGTATTGCAGGCACAGAACTTGAGGTTACATCCAGTGTAGTTTTAGGTATGCGTACATCGATAACGTGCCCACGTATGTATTATTAAAACTCTGATTTTATATTACGTAGGTTATATGTATTTACATACGAAGAGACCTTTTTTAGACTGAAACGCCCTTAAGAAGGAATGTTACGATTGCGTAAATTACTTGTTACGTTATTCCCAAATAACATTAGGTAATTTTGAAAACGTTGAGATAAGAACGAATTAACCCGCGGAATGCTACGCGCAAATTGTCTGTAACCGGAGGAAGACTCGACGTCAAGCGCAAGGATCGTGAAGGCTCAATAGTAAAGATTACTTAGGTAATCAAGACGTGGAAATTCACAGGTCAAGAGGTAAGTCATACTCGACGTATCCTATTGACTCGGAGGTAGAACCAAGGGAGCTGAAGAACATACCAGTGAAGTATCAGTTCCTGAACGAAGTATCCAGAGAATCCAACGAACATCTCGTCTGATAAGGAAATGGAATTTCAAAATCAACTCAACGCCAGAAGTAGAGACACCGTACCAAGTATCTCCGTTAGAAGCAACAAAATTTCTTTAGGTCAAGTACCTCGCCTTAGAATGCTCCAGCAATTTCAAAAACAAGGACAAAAGCCAAGGATATGCGTAGGCTACAAGAAGATAAGGAAGTTGTCGATGAGAAGCAGATATCTTTGCCAAGGATTAGCAAACCATTCAACCTGCTACAAGGAGCAAGACGATTCTCCGAGGTCGATCTAAATTCCGATTAACACCAGCTAAAGGATTAAGAGTAAGCCTATAAAGAGAATGGCTTTATAGAAGCAAAATGATCATTACGAGTTATTAGTAATATTGGTTAAAATAACGGAAGCCCTTTCAAACCCAGAATCTTGTGGCTAAGCATGCTAACAAATGACGTTCTCGAGGAGTGGAGAAGAATGCATGAGGCATTGGAAGAAAATTAGAAAGAGGTTAGATGTAAGATTCGGAAGCGTGCAGATTGGCAAAAAGGAAGTTTATATGATCAACGTGAGAATTACCCTAATAGATCCCTTCGAAACAGAAACGGTAATATGTTGGAAGCCACCAAGACTTTCCAAGGATCGTAAAATCATTAGGTTGACTAAGAAGATGACAAGCCCTTTTGGAATTCTAACCAGTAGCAAGCATGAAAGGAAGTAATGAAGGGATTAACTTAGGCATCGGTACAATCATTACCGATTAGGCCTAGTGGAGAAGGAATTTGTAGTAGCAGTGTTTACACTCAAGAGATGCAAAACATTAAATGCGGTTGTGTACAGGATGTCCAAACTAGTTATCTTAAGTAAGTAATAAATAGTCATGAACTATACTGATCTTGTTATGGTTAGAATAGTAATGCCGTCCTACACTAGACTAGTAATAGTACGCCTCTAGTTGTATCAAGGGTGTGGTGGATATGCCACTGGTACATCCTATATATATACACTTTAGGTATAACCAGAAGTGGCACTAGGATTAGTCTCTTGCAGGTAGGTATTACGGGCCACTGTGGAAAACGAATCAGTAGCATGAATATGTATCACTTAATAATGAACAAGTGAGGGACTATTGATATCCAGAAGTATAGTTCGAATCTTGCAGCAGGCGGATAAATGTTTCACGTACGCAGAAGGTTAAAAGTGAGTAGCAGAAGCTTCGCGATAAATTTCAACCTTGAGAAATTTCGAAACGTATCTTAGTTGAGTTCATAACCAAGCTACCCTATATATAGCTAAGTGTTATGACACCACCTAGATAATATGAGATTTATTAAAGGTATAATTCCTTTATTTCAAGAAACGTATTTCTCTCAAAACGTCATCTAGATCGTTCGTCAGAAAATTCTTGCCTAAAAGAATTAATATATGTTATGGAAATATGGTCCACATTTCAAAGTGTAACGAAATTCCATGGATAGAATAGTTAAAGCATTACCTTATAAGTAATAGGGATAAATGATAGATTGTCATAAAGAGTTTGTTGCGATATTAAAACCGTAACCTAGGAACCAGGTGGTTCATATGAAAAGAATGCCTTAGATGCATGAGAAAATGTCCCGGATTAATCCTAGAAAGAAAGGTGAAAAGGTAAAGATCTCATTGTGAGTTAAATCATTGTTTGAGCAAGTTTCGAGGACGAAACTTATTTAAGGGGGTAGAGTTGTAACACCCCAAAAATTCATAACTTGAATTATATACGTGTGTTATACGTGTTAAGTAGCTGAAACGTATATTGATATGGTTTATGGGTTGATAAATGGGTAAAGGGTCACGATTTGCAGAATGCTATACATATTTATATATACATATAATATATGTGTTAGATAGCCAAACGTGATGAAACGTATGAAAAATAAATGTTTACCCATTAACGGGTATTGAATTGATAAAAGGTAGTGTTATATGAACAATACATGTGTTAGTTAATGAAATGTGATAGATACGTGTTTTTATAACAAGAATAATTGATATATGTAATATCAAAATGAAATACGTGTTTAGAAGTTGCAATGATAGAAATACATGATAACCAGAAGAAAATACGTGTACACAATTGTATTATGTTAGATATATGGGTAAGTATATACATATATATATATATATATATATATATATATTCTAATGGCTTAAATGCATGTGGAATATTCATTTGATGAATATATACATGGGAATACGTGTCCGAATAGTTAAACATGTGAAAAATAAATAAGAACGTATCCTTACGTTAAGATGATGGTTAAAAATGAATAAATACATAACGTATACGAGTATTATACATATTTATATGTATTTCAATGAACCCGAGGCTTAGGAGTTATTATAAATATAACCTAAAGTGATTCGGGACATGAAATGATAAGTATCTAAAGTATAAGGGCTAAATATGAATTTATGGAAAATGTATATACATATATATAGATATACGAATGTATATAATCCTTATCGAACGTATTCCAAGCCCTAAAACTATTAGAATTATGTTCCATAATGTTTTGGTACATAAAATAATAAAAGAATAAAAGTTGGAGGGGCTAAAGTGCGAAATAGTGAAAGATATATATATATATATATATATATATATATATATATATATCCCCACTATAATTCATGGGGGGGGGGGGGGAGGTTTCCATATATATAAACTAGTGGCTTAAAATGGTTCTTTTTATTTCTCAAACCCAATTGGTTCTCAAATGATCGTCTTCCTATATATATATATATATATATATATATATATATATATATGCGTATGTATACGTATATCATCGTGCGTGTCCTGATCCTTAGAAACTTTTATAAATATGCCCCATAATGTTTTAAAGCATAAAATAACAGTTTGGTAGAAGTCAGGGGGCTAAATTGTAAATAAAAAGTACATGGACCAATTCAGTCAATTCCCCAAAGTTAATCCGCGTATCACAAATGAAACCAAGAGGGGCGGCGGGATACGCGACCCGCTACAGGTCGCAGATTTGAGTTTTGGCTCGATTTCAGCCACGTCTTTTGCCACGTTCTCCAAAATTGGACCTCCTACGCGTCGATTTGAGGGGATTATCAGTGTGGACACCTAGATCAGCCTCTTGCGAACTCATTGAGTATAAATACTCGATCTAACATTCATTATCTATCACCAATTCCTCAATTTCCTCTCTCAAAAACCCTTTTTTGAACCAGTGACTTCTTCTGTGAAATTCGACAAAACGATGAGGAGTTAGATGCTCAAATTCTGTAGTCATGCTTCATTAGGTATGCTTAACAATAACCTATCTCAGTTTTTGATAATGTTGTCTCTAAGTATGATTTTTAAAATTATGTACAAATTAGGGTTCTTGAGCTTGTTTTGCCAAAATCAGGTGATCGGGTTGGAATTAGGGACTGAATTTTTATAGGTAATCCTAAAATAATGTATTTTAAGAATACCCTAAGTTTATTTCAAAATTGGAAAAGGTTTGGTAAAGGTTTTGTTAACGGGTCAAAATTAGGGTTTTTGTAACGTTATTTTGCCCAAATTGAGTAAACGGTTTTGAACTAAGCTTTGATATTTTAAAGCATATTATAAAATGTTATAATGGATAAACCCTAAGTCAGTTTCGAATAAAAACGAGTTTTGGTCAAGAAATGAGAAAAACAGGAAATTAAGGTTTCGAAATATGATTATTTAATATAAAATAATCCAGAGGGTATAGGGACTTGATTTTTGTATAATACCATGTTTACATATATAATAAGTATATATGAACTTAAAATAGATAAATATTAAAGTATTGAATATACCAAGTTCATCGGATATTTAGAAGTTCACGCGGACAGGAAGGGTAAGTGCATGTACACTTGGGTTTCTGGGAAAGCGGGCGTGTCGCATATATCCCAAATGGGACCTGGCATACCTCACTGGGCGATCCCGTAGTGAGCGTTTACTTATAGGAATGCGCATCTTCATATTATCGTTAAAAGAAAAGGATAACTACCTAAAGGGCATTTTGGTCATTCTGACATTTGAAATAGATAAACTTAATAATTGAATATTATTAAGATAATAAGATGTTAAGAAGTGTTTATTTTATTAACCTTGCATTAACGCCATACAATACGCAATTAGGTTTAATTGGAAGGCATAGCGGAGGTTCTGCCTGAATTAACTGCCTAAGAGTATAAGGTGAGTTCTATGAGCTCACTCTTTAAATGTTGAGTTAATTACATTTTGCGTCCCTGTGGTTTGCGGGTTTTTGCCACCTGAGTACAAATTCCAAATTATTAACAAATATATCCTGTGGTTTGCATTTTGTTGCCATCTGAGTCCTTGAGACTAACGGGGGTTAGCTTTTTCTGTCAAGTGGAAGGGTATTTAAGTCCATTTACACAAGAGGGACCAGTTCTGTAAAATAACTAAGATCAAGGACTATTTTAATCAATAAATAAATAACGTTATTTCTATTTATTCATTATAAATGAAAAATAATCAAAAAAATTATAATAATAATATCTCCCCTCTCCCCTGCTTCAAACCCTTTCGCTCTCTCTCTACCTGCAATCAATCACCCCCAAATCCAAATACATTCAAATCCAACACTCTAATTCCATCAACAACATTCGCAATCACATACAGCAACGACTTCATCGGATAATTTGGCGACGATTGAAACATGGGTGTTCATATCTACCATCGGCTACGCAAGGTGCCACGACGCTTTCGCCCGAGAAACCGAATCCGCCCTAACCAAAGCTCTACGGCAATCGTTCTTCGGTAATCATCAACAACCCCTCGACTCCATCTAGCCTCCGTCCGACCTCTCTCCGCTGCTCAATCCGGACCAGCAGCGGCGCAGCCGCAATCCCGTCGCAGCTCCAGTGACCCCCGCGACCTTCTTTCCCTTTCCCCCTTCGAATCTGATTCCGACAAAGAGTCAAACGGTGGCCCTTTAAATGCTGTATAAAGTAGATGGAACTACAATAACTTGGGGTATTCTTCACAAGAATTGCATTTAAAGGCTGTATAAATTAGATTTTTTAGGCTTTGCAATCAGAATTTGTTGTCAAAACTAGCCATGGCTGCAATCGAAGTGGCATGTGTGGAATTCAGAGCTTTATCTTCTCTGTAGAAACAAACACATACCCACGAATTGCCTAGCGAAGATACTGATCAGATCCATAAATTTTGATTTTGCTCAAATAAATTTCATTCGACAACCGGCCAGCGGACTCATCTCCGGGAGCGAACCAAGCCCTAGCGACCTTAGGTTCGGTCGTCTTTACCCTGGTTCCTTTGAATTACGATCACCGGACCAAAAACGACGAGGATTTGAAATCAGGTGATAGAAAAGAACTGTGTCGGTGACGGAAAAATTGAAAAGAACGTGGATTGTGAGATAGACGACGGTGGTTAGGTTTCGTATCTCATATGACATTTTGATTTTTTAATTTTTAATTATTAAGAAAATTACAAAACACCCCCCCCCCCTTCAAAATGAAAGTTCTCAAATTGTTTTTAATAATAACAAAACTAGTCCCTCATATGTGAAATATATGAAATGACTGATATGCCCTTCCACTTAACATAAAAAGCTAACCCCCGTTAGTCTCAAGGACTCAGATGGCAACAAAATGCAAACCACAGGATATATTTGTTAATAATTTGGAATTTGTACTCAGGTGGCAAAAACCCGCAAACCACAGGGACGCAAAATGTAATTAACTCTTAAATGTTTTAATGTTTTCAGGCTGATATGCATACAAATGCTATGAAACTATCTTTAGATGGTTTATAACCGAAATATTGCCTATTTTAACTGTTAGAATTGTTAAAAGGTTTTTGATTGATATATACGTGAAAGGTTATGAAAATGATTATTGATGAAATGTTTTATAAGTATTAAACTACTAAATGAATATTGATTTGAAATATACGTGAAAAGGTTATGATAATAGTTACGGGTGAAATGTCCTAAAAAGTTAAACTCCTAAATTGCTTTAGGAATGTTATATATGAGAAATATTAAGAAAATGTGTTAAAATGCCTTTTACATGTTTTGTGTTAATACACATACGTGGAATGTTTTAAGGCCTATAACTGTTATAAATAATGATTACCTATTATAAATTGTTTTCGGGAAGGTTATAATAAACGGGTAATGTAAAGGGTGAAACTTTTATATAAAGTTTTGAGAAATGGAAAATGTGAATGTCTGGTCTAAGCTTATGTATGTGAATAAGTGTCGGGTAAATATGATCTTATTAGCCTTGTTGTGATTGTAAGATGTAATCTATACTGGGATGATTCTATATCATATCCGTTTGTATTTAAGGTGTGGTGGATACGCTGCGATACTTCCTATATATAAACACCCGTAATACAATAAGAAATGTTATAGAATCAGTCCAGTGTAGGTTTCACTGAAGTTTAACAAGACCCATAACATTATATTTATAAAACACTTATTTCCATATACGGGTGATGGACTGGTGTTAAAAAAAGGTTATGAGTCCAAATACAAAGGTTATTTAAATGGACTTTTGAAAATGTTTAAAAGGTTGAAAAGGTTCTAATCCAAGCGGATATTGTCTAGTGAAAAGGGAAATGGTGGTTGTACAACTAGAAGCGGGGAATGACGGTTCTCCGGGGTAGCGACGGCTGCTCTATTGAAAAGGCATTCGGGTGGCCACGGTTGCCCGAGGAACTAACGTGGTTCCAATAGACAATGCTTAGTAAATAAATGAATGCTTATAATATTTCGTATAACTCTTTTGTACCTAATGATTATTTGCACAAGAGAGGGTCTAGGAGACCCAAACTACTTTAAGTATTGAATAATCTAAAGGTTATGTTTTGATATAATATTGTTGTGTTATTATCGGCTATGGTTAAATGGTTAAATGCTTACCGGTTAAATGGTTAACGGTTAAATGGTAAAATGTTTTTGCTATAATCCTGTTATGTCTTATATCTGATAAATGTTTAAAGGTTATGTTTTGGTATAATTCTGTTTTGTTTTATACTTGATAAATGTTTGATAAAAGGGGGCCGTTAGGCCCAAGCGTTGGAATAAATTTCGAGACAAAGGTAACGTTTTTGAAAAACGTAGAACTCACCAGCATAAGCTGACCTTTTCAATAACATATGTATGTCAGGTGATGACGATGTTTAAGGTAGCAAGGAAAGGGCTTTGGTGAGGACAGACTAGGTGGGAAAGCTATCAGGAAAGGACTCGGAAGTAGACTGGAAATAGACATAGATAAGATCGAGTTGTTAGATTATATTGTATCTTCCTTAGTGTTGTACTTGTTTTATATATGATTGAAAAGTTTTAAATTTCCGCTGCTTAGTTATCTCTGTTGTACAATGTGTTCATGAGTAAATCCAATTAGTGACCCCTCCTGGTGCCAAGTCTGGGAGTGGGCGTCATAATTTTATTATGAATGTGCAAAATCGATGAAAACCTAGACCCATATGTGTATTATATTTTGTCTTGATTGAATGTTGTGATGTTTGGGTTTTACTTTGGTAGCTATTTTTTCGGCTTTGTATTCTATATTTCTTTTCATCATTATAGCCATTGTTTCGGCATTTTTGTAAGAGTAGTTCATTTTAGATCTATTGTATTTGCTAAATCTTATTGTAATCAAGACGAAGACTCATGATGATGATGACGGAATTGAAAAACACACGATTTTCGCCGCTGCTGGACAACCTGTACGAAACGTGTTTTGCCAAAGATTGTCTATTACAAAGTTGCTGAAATATTTTCTGGAGGTTCCCAAGACATAGGGCTATAACATTGCAGAAGGCTTCAAGAATTAGGGAAGACTCCTTCCACGAGTTTTTGGGCCCGCAAGCTGCTGGATTTTTCTGGACATGTTTGAACATAATTTCACATTTGGGCTTCACTTGCTCTTTGTGGTTGATGTGCTCGGAACGTACCTAAAAATGTAATAAAAACCTAGAACTAAACCTAGACCTAGACACACCTAATTTTACCAAAAATACCTAAACTAAACCGAACCCTAAGGCAAGTGTACCTATCGGATAGTAGAATAGCTAAGGCAAGACCGGGAATATCGAACCCTAAGGACACTCTAAAGACAAAACTAACCTAGGACCTAAGAAATGGAAATACTGAGTAATTTGGGGTTTTTTGAATTGAGATTGGTTTTAACTAAATTAACTAACTAACTGACTATCAACTAATAACCGAAAGCAAGGACCTTCAGGAAAACAAACAATGATAGAGAGGCACCACCCAGACCTAGAATCCCAATCAACGCTAACTACCCTACTTGGCTATAACTACTCTGATGGCAGCTAATTCACCTTTTAAGTCCTTCTTAGCAAATGTTCCTAACGTTCGGACAGGAGTTCACCTTTCGGGTACATCCAACCTCAACTAGACCTAACCACCCTCGAAACAATCTTAGGCACCTTAAGCTAGCAGGAACTACCACTAATCAACAGAACTGACACGGAATAGCAAGCTAACTAACTTCCTAGGGCATCCCTCTCCCGATGGCGATGTGATCCTAATCAACTAGTCAACCCGACTACCCGACCTAGCTATCACCTTCCGGCTTGTCTAACTAGAGCAGCACACAAGAATCAGGGAATTCATCAAAATACTAAACTATGATAATCAAGACAGACAATCAAACCAATCGCAAACACACAGTCACGCAACCGATTACCCACCCCAAACCGAAAGACATTCGCAGGCTAAGCAGTTTAGTAAATCAATTCAAACCCTAACTCTAGTGGTCATATGCTTACAATCATGTCAACAATGGAATTGAATAGAAACATAACATTAATCAAGTAATCGTAAACCAAGTATAGTAGCAAACATCAATTGATCATCAAATCAGTCTAGGTGGTAGCAATTATTTAGCCTACCACCATGAAAACAAACAAATCAAACACAAAGTCTGTAAATTCAATCATAAGCATGGTTTTAGGGTTCAACAATTAAAGAACAAGAATAATCAGAAAAACCGGATATGAAATCGACGTTGATTGCTTGACCCTTGATGTTTCCGAATGATTCCAGCCCTTCTCTCCTCTTGAAAATCGCCCCTCTGATCTCTGAGATCGGCCACCAGTCGAAAAGTATCGAATACAAACCCTAACATCGAATTTATATCGATTAAGCAAAATCTGCGGGTTTTTAGGCGGCAAGCGTATCGTATGCTAATATATTCCCGCCAGGCGATACGCCTGGAGCTCATTACACGACAATTTAGTCGGTCAAACCGACTTAAAGCTCCGTTGACTTTCTCCAACTAAGCGTATCGCTTACTGGTCATCCGGTCCCAGGCGATACGCCTGGGACAGCTTGTTCAGCACTTGTCTTCTTTTTTTTCTTCACTTCCTCCCATCTTTCTCTCGTGGCCTCGGGACTTTATTAAAAACCTACAAAACTCATAAAAACATGAACAAGACCCCAAAGACACTAACTTAACTAAAAACACTACCAAAACAAATAGAAACCGACTCAAATTCGACTCAAATACGTAACAAAAGACTCAGGAAAACCGGATGTGTTTGCAACACATCAAATATCCCCACACTGACTCTTTTTTCGTCCTCGAAAAATACTGCAATGGAATCATAACCAGGAAATTGACTCCTAAACATTTAACCTTTAAAATTAACAGTCCACCAATCAATTCCACATTCCATAACGTACTAACACACTAGCTACGATTGCCGATATTTCTATCCGACTAAACCCAACCACCAACCTTTTCTTTCGCCCCCATGTGTTTATGAAATTACCAGATATGAGTTCAGTCGCAATGGATCCCACTAAAGAAAGCTCTAGTTCAACCTACTACCGAATCATATTCAGTCAAAGCAAAGGGTAATAATGATTTACATTTATATATTTTCTCCAACCCCCCTTAAACCAGATACTAGGATGTCCAAAGAATAACTAATTATTTATATGCAAATTCCTGAGCATTTATTCACTAAACTATCATTTCTTTTCTCCTTTTTTTCATATTTTTTTTTTATTTTTTTATAGTTGGTTACTTTTACCTAAAATTACCAACGGACATCACCAGAGGTATTCTTTCACAAGGTCTTACCCCCGAAATCATACGTGAGTATTTTGCCCGCGAGATCAGGAACATCATCAGAGGCACTTACCACGGGATACTATCCTTAGTTCGTACATGAGTATTCTGCCCCTTCACTCTAATTCATTAACCAGATTATTAACTACATGCTCATTGAAAATTCTAAGGACATAAGAGTATCTAGCCTAAAGCGGTCTCTTTCCTCCTAATCATCAGATTCAGAATCCCTATCACTCCTAAAATGGGAACCCACTAGCAGACTGATTAGCATATTTATACAACAATAAACACACAGGCTATTTAAGCTACTCCTAGATCAGCTGGGCCTACCGACACATCATAGACTAGTAATGTTTTCCATTCAACCATACTTAACACATTTCCCAAATTATTGATCTTAACAATTAAGCACAACATTAGAAAACCAATTCCCAGTTTTACCTATCATTTTCCATTTAATTGCAGCCAGAATCTTGGACATTTTTGAACAATTTTTTTTTCAATTTTTTTAATTTTTTAATTTTTATGACTCAATAAAAGACTGATTAAAACTGACTCAATACGAAAGTATCCCATCCCCACACTTGAATCACACATTGCCCTCAATGTGGAATGGAAATAAAAATAAAGCAGAAATAAAAAAAAATAATAAACAAACTAAAAATAAAAATAAATAAATTAAAACAAGTTGAAACGCGTTCACCTGAAACTCCAGAGACTCAGCACAGCAACCAACAACGATCCATCGCACTCCGATAAACAGAAATAAAATAAAAATTTAAAATTTGAAAATTTTTCTGAAATACCTTCTTCAGGCGTATCGCCTACATCCATGCTTCTCCCAGGCGATACGCCTGGAGCTGCACACAACTGGCCCGCCAAAGAATGCAAGCGTATCGCCTATAACCTACCAACCGCCAGGCGATACGCTTGGAGCGTGATTTCCAGAGAATTTTTGGAATTTGACCCCAAAAATTTTCTATCTCTTTTTCTCCACAGCAGCTCCTATAGTCGAACTTTTCAGCAAAAACCTGCACTTTTGCCTGCACAACTCACATTTCCCAAAGCTTGAATCTCCAGAATCACCTGCAAACACCAAAAACACAAAAAACAAAAGACGCAACATGCACGAAAACGAAAAATTGCAGAAAATTGAAACACAAATACAAAACTATACAACCCCCGGGCACTGCATCAATTCAGCTCCTACATTAAACACAACCTCCTAAACCACAATCAGGAGGTTTCGCTTTCACATCCTTCAACACTAATCTACCGGTAAGCACCCGGTTTCGACCACCACAATTTCCTACCAAGGTCTTAACTTTCCAATGTTTATAACGACCCGGTAGAAATCTAATCCTACCCATGTAACTCACATCCGGGTCGTTTGGACAGATAAGCACCAGGAACCTCCCCACACTTGGTCTAAACACCATGTTCACTTCAAATTCACCTAAATCACCAAGTGTGGCCTTCCTACTCTCTAGCTTAACCACCACAACCTCATCACAAACTAAGGCACCCCCGGGTTCTACAGACGGGTCAACAAGCTCATCTAAATCAACTAAATCAACTAACCCCCTGATGAGAGTATATTTTGTAACGCTTTTATATATTTAATTCTACATTTTTACTAGTTATAATATATTAATTCTCATCATATTTCCTATGGGTTGTGTTTCATGTGTTTGAAGATTAAATATTATAAATCGTGGCGTTTAGAGTGGTGCAAAGTTCATTTTGTTTATATATTGATCATCCATTAAACACATCGAGTTGGGTATAATATATATTACTTTAATCACTTCAATGTTTTTGTAGATCATGAAGCAAACGAGCTAAAACAACGAGGACTGGATGTTATCGATCTACAAGTGGAATCTGAAGTAAAAGTGAATTGAAGAAAACAATAATAACTAAAAAGAAAAGGGAAAAAAGAAAGAAAAACATGGAAATTTGGTGGAGACGTATGCAAGCAGATGACATATTCAAATTATATTGTTTTACTTGCAAATTAATTTGGACTTTCATCATACCACTTAATTCGATGGAGCCATAATAACATGTGGGCTCTATGTAGCTAGATGGGCTACGATTATTTTAGCAAGAGGTTGGGCTTCAAGTGAATTACACCAATCGAATGATTGGCTACTTTGGCTTTAGGAAAAGGGGGGATTAAAAAGGGACGGCAATTGAGGATTCGTACATCGAGACGGACGGCGCATAGGGAGCAGCCCCTTTGGCTGCTTGTTTTGTTTTAGCGCATACATTGAGAAAGACAGAATATATTTTCCTTTATGCCGTGTTCGTGGATTATAGAGAAGCAACAGGAAAGTTTTATATTTTCAATTTTAATTAGACTACAGAACTAATTGTGATTATTTAGTTGTTGATTATTGTGATGAATAACTTGGTAGTGACAGTATTAAATTATTTCGTCATGATTATCGGCTAACTTTCTTTTAACTGCTTTT
This sequence comes from Deinandra increscens subsp. villosa, assembly GCA_039602395.1. NCBI lineage: Eukaryota > Viridiplantae > Streptophyta > Magnoliopsida > Asterales > Asteraceae > Deinandra > Deinandra increscens. The sequence continues at coordinate 67,467,999 of JBCNJP010000009.1, read as the reverse complement.
GGTGAATGGTTGTGTAAAATCGTTCTATTCTTAACCGTTAATTGCTAGTTGTTCCGGAATCCTTGCAACCGTTGAACACCCGCATGCTAAATTGTTTAATCTAACTAGTAACCTAGGGTTTTAGTGGTCCACTGTTTATTGATCTAGCACTTTCTTGCGGCAGGACTAATCAGCCCATTAGAAATTTAGGTTATTAGGTCAAGGAAGCAATTGGGGACTATGTCTATGTAGTATTAGCAATTGATTAGGTTTTGCCCAGATCGGTAGCCAACCAGGATCCAGAAGTAGTTATCTCACATTTGATAGTTTATCAATTTCCTTAGTTCTTAAGATTAGTTAATTTTTAGTTATGCAACTCACTTCATTCAAAACAGCCAAGAGGCAATTTAGTTTAACTCTTTAGATTAAATTAGTTTTGTTTAGTTCATGCCAATCTAGGTTAGTGACAGTAATCTAGGTTTAGTTAGTTAATTTAGTTAGTTAGTTAAATTCTAAATCACTAGTGACCACTAACTCCCCTGGATTGATAACCTACTTACCCTATCTATAGGTTTAAGTTTAGGATTATTTGTAGCGGTCTCGACACCCGTTATCAAATTGGCGCCGTTGCCGGGGAGTACGTGCGCTTGTTAGTGATTTTAGTTTTTTTAGTTAATTTCTTGTTTTGTTCGTTTTTCTAAAAAAAAAACTAAAAAAAAAAAACTCAAAAATATTTTCTTTTTATTTTTTTCTGCAATTTTAATTTTGCTAGTGTAGTTTGCTAAAAAAAAAATAAAAAAAAAAACCCAAAAATATTTTTTTTCTTTTTGTTTATTTGTTTATTTTTTTTATTATATCTTTTGTTCGTTTTTACCTGGGGTTTCGAGTTTGTCTGCGCAGGTTCTTTATTTGCAGGCTTAGTAGTTACTCAAGGAAAGAGATATCACCATGGGTTGGGAGTATGGCGATCCGTGTTTAAGTTGTGGGAGTGTCAATCATATGACGCATCGGTGCCCAGAGTTCGATACTTGGAATAAAAAAAAGGTGGAAGAGTATACACACAGAAAAAGAAGAGAAGCTGCTCAAAGAAATTCTCGAACGATATATGAAAACTCAAATTCTGTCTACTCACATTGTAGGGCACTTCCGTTGGATTCTCGAGGATACTATCAGTCAGGATATCAGGACCAATGTAATAACTCTTACCAGGAATATGAAGACACAAGCGTATATTCTCAATATCAAAGACCGTCTTCATCTTACAATCAAGGATATTCTCAACCGGCATACGGGGTTCCGTATGAGTTTAACCATGGGGCTAGTCGTGCTTTTGTTGCGGCCGAGTCCACATAGATGAGGATTGTGGGGTGTTTTGGAAGAACCCGGATTATTGGAAGGAAAAAATGAAGGCCGAGAACTATTCAACTATATATCAGGGACACTCTCCATCTATGACATATAATTATTTAGATCATGATGTTTATTCTAATAATTCTAATTCTAACTTTGAATCATTTGCAGGATATCATGATGGATATGGAAATAGTTACTCTCAACCAGCATATGAGGTTCAACAGGATTTTGACCAAGGGTATCCCGAGTACCCCCAATATCAGCCTGAACAAAATTACAATCAAAGGGGTTACGATCAAGACAGATACATTCAGGGATACGACCAATGTTACTATCAGGATGAATATCAGAGTGACTCGTATGATTATGTGGATCCACGTCAGAAACAGGAGGAGGAAAGTAGTGCTCAACTTAGTGCTCAGTTGAGTGCAATGAATGAAATGCTGGATTCCATCATCGAGGTCCAAAAGGCTATGCAGAGGGAGTTTGATATCCAAGACGAGAGGCACGAGGCATTATCAAAGCCGGTGGCGCAATTGGCGGAAGAGATGGCGAATCAAGAAAATGAATCCTGGGATCAATCGCTAATTGAGGAGGTTGAGCAAGAAGTGGTGCCAATGGTAGTTGAGGGTGTTGAAGAGATGGGATCAGAGGTTGAGAATGATGTGGAATCCTTTGATTATGAACATGTGGTTGAGATCCCGTCACACGTAGAACATGAAGAAGATGCATGTTTCCCAGAACTTGAGGAAGAAGTGTATGAAGTGGTTGAGGAAGTGACTAAAGATGAGCAAGTAGGTGAGATCTCGCAAGGTAATATTGCTTCCCCTCCTTCTTTATTTATTGTGCAGGTGGTTGAGGAAAAACCGGTAAGGAAGAGGAAGGTGGAAGAAGATGATGTTGGACAAATACCACCCAAGAAGCTCCGCAGTGATGTCGTGGATGTGTCGTGTGTGAAATTGCAAGATTGGATTCAACACATCAATTATCGAGCACACGTGGGTAATTCGGCAGGTAAGTGCTCAATTCATGATAAATTTTCTTTAAATTTTCAATTTAATATATTTCACATGTTGGGTTTAAAGAGAAAAACTAAAAGACGTGTGAACTACCGAGCTTTCATCGGTAATGTACTTGGCAAATGTGGCTTGAAGAAGGGAACGTGGCGCGTGAAATACCGAGCGTTCACCGGGAACTCGGTAGGAAAATGTTCATTGAGACCACCATGAGCGTCATATGAGGTACGGTCTGGCTGAAGACCTTAAACTTAGCGCTTCTGGGAGGCAACCCGAGAACTTTGTGGGTGTGTTCACTAGAAACCCTCACGAGACTTCACTCGTCCACTCGGGCTACCAAGGGGTTTAAAAGGCTTGTTGCATACGCTAAATGCAACCGTGATTCCTACGAAAGTGAGTTTAGGATTTTTTTTATTATTATTTGCATTTAATTTGTTTTTTAGTGTGTTTGTAGTTTTGCAGTTTGCTTGGCAGAGTTCAAGTGTGGGGAGGAGTTACGGGAGCGCCTGCTATTTCAACAAGTTCAGCTATAATCAGGTCGATGTACTCTTTCCATACTCTTGTGTCTTTCCTTTTGCAACTGTGTTTATTTTTATTTTTTTATTCTTCTTTATTTTTGTTGTTTCTTTGTTCACATTGAGGACAATGTGTATCTCAAGTGTGGGGAGGGGGATAACATTTTAGTGTGTTTTATTTTTTGTGTGTTTAAAAAAAATATTCAAAAAAAAAAATTTGAAAAATTGAAAAATTGTCTTTGGATTAACTTGCCGGTACATGGAAAATGATAGTACAATTGGGAGTCAATTTTCAGAATATAAATAAATAAAGAAAGGGAAAGTGGTAGGAAAAGAAAAGAATGAAAAGTATATCTAATTTGTGATGTGTCGGTAGGCCCAGCTGGTTTAGTAAAGCTTAATTATCCCTTTGTGTTTATTGTGTATAAATATGTAATTAAATTAGTCTGCTAGTGGGTTCCCATTTTAGGAGTTAGAGTGAGATTGAAACTGATGATTAGGAGGAAAAAAACCTTTTTAAATTAGAGACTTATATATCCTCAGAATAACCTGGCACGTTATGATCTTTTTGCGAAAGCAAATCCGAGAAATAACGGCGCCCCATCTTTCCATCTTTTGAGCATATTAGGTAATAATTTGGTTAATAAATTAGAGTGAAGGGACAAAATACTCACGTACGAACTAAGGATAGTATCCCGTGGTAAGTGCCTCTGATGATGTTCCGGATCTCGCGGGCAGAACACTCACGTATGATTTCGGGGGTAAGACCTTGTGAAAGAATGCCTCTGATGATGTCCGTTGGTAAGAATAGATAAAATTAACCAATTATATATTAAAAAAAAACAGAAAAAGAAAAAAATAGGCAATGTCGTAGAAGAATAAATGCTCACAATTTCATTCATCCATTCAGTTTCACCATTCTTGGGATATATGAGTATCTGATTTAACTAGGGTGGGGAGAAATAAATATTACATCTTTATTACCCTTTGCTTTGACCGAATACGAGTCGGGATTAGATTGAGCTTGAGCTTTCTGAATGTGGGACACATAGGCAGATTGATACAACTGATTGGTAATTATATAAACACTTTGGGGGCTCAAAGATCAGTGGTTGGGTTTAGTCGGATAGAAATATTGGCGATTGCAATTAGTATATATGAATACATTTTGGAATGTGGAATGTTAAAGGTTGATAATTTGAATTGTTAAAAGATTTTGAGTTGATTTTCCCAATTATGATTCCATGGCAGTTTTTCCGAGACGAAAAAAGATAAGTGTGGGGATGTGATGAGAGTATATTTTGTAACGCTTTTATATATTTAATTCTACATTTTTACTAGTTATAATATATTAATTCTCATCATATTTCCTATGGGTTGTGTTTCATGTGTTTGAAGATTAAATATTATAAATCGTGGCGTTTAGAGTGGTGCAAAGTTCATTTTGTTTATATATTGATCATCCATTAAACACATCGAGTTGGGTATAATATATATTACTTTAATCACTTCAATGTTTTTGTAGATCATGAAGCAAACGAGCTAAAACAACGAGGACTGGATGTTATCGATCTACAAGTGGAATCTGAAGTAAAAGTTTTCTATCTCTTTTTCTCCTATAACCTACCAACCGCCAGGCGATACGCTTGGAGCGTGATTTCCAGAGAATTTTTGGAATTTGACCCCAAAAATTTTCTATCTCTTTTTCTCCACAGCAGCTCCTATAGTCGAACTTTTCAGCAAAAACCTGCACTTTTGCCTGCACAACTCACATTTCCCAAAGCTTGAATCTCCAGAATCACCTGCAAACACCAAAAACACAAAAAACAAAAGACGCAACATGCACGAAAACGAAAAATTGCAGAAAATTGAAACACAAATACAAAACTATACAACCCCCGGGCACTGCATCAATTCAGCTCCTACATTAAACACAACCTCCTAAACCACAATCAGGAGGTTTCGCTTTCACATCCTTCAACACTAATCTACCGGTAAGCACCCGGTTTCGACCACCACAATTTCCTACCAAGGTCTTAACTTTCCAATGTTTATAACGACCCGGTAGAAATCTAATCCTACCCATGTAACTCACATCCGGGTCGTTTGGACAGATAAGCACCAGGAACCTCCCCACACTTGGTCTAAACACCATGTTCACTTCAAATTCACCTAAATCACCAAGTGTGGCCTTCCTACTCTCTAGCTTAACCACCACAACCTCATCACAAACTAAGGCACCCCCGGGTTCTACAGACGGGTCAACAAGCTCATCTAAATCAACTAAATCAACTAACCCCCTGATGAGAGTATATTTTGTAACGCTTTTATATATTTAATTCTACATTTTTACTAGTTATAATATATTAATTCTCATCATATTTCCTATGGGTTGTGTTTCATGTGTTTGAAGATTAAATATTATAAATCGTGGCGTTTAGAGTGGTGCAAAGTTCATTTTGTTTATATATTGATCATCCATTAAACACATCGAGTTGGGTATAATATATATTACTTTAATCACTTCAATGTTTTTGTAGATCATGAAGCAAACGAGCTAAAACAACGAGGACTGGATGTTATCGATCTACAAGTGGAATCTGAAGTAAAAGTGAATTGAAGAAAACAATAATAACTAAAAAGAAAAGGGAAAAAAGAAAGAAAAACATGGAAATTTGGTGGAGACGTATGCAAGCAGATGACATATTCAAATTATATTGTTTTACTTGCAAATTAATTTGGACTTTCATCATACCACTTAATTCGATGGAGCCATAATAACATGTGGGCTCTATGTAGCTAGATGGGCTACGATTATTTTAGCAAGAGGTTGGGCTTCAAGTGAATTACACCAATCGAATGATTGGCTACTTTGGCTTTAGGAAAAGGGGGGATTAAAAAGGGACGGCAATTGAGGATTCGTACATCGAGACGGACGGCGCATAGGGAGCAGCCCCTTTGGCTGCTTGTTTTGTTTTAGCGCATACATTGAGAAAGACAGAATATATTTTCCTTTATGCCGTGTTCGTGGATTATAGAGAAGCAACAGGAAAGTTTTATATTTTCAATTTTAATTAGACTACAGAACTAATTGTGATTATTTAGTTGTTGATTATTGTGATGAATAACTTGGTAGTGACAGTATTAAATTATTTCGTCATGATTATCGGCTAACTTTCTTTTAACTGCTTTTGGTGAATGGTTGTGTAAAATCGTTCTATTCTTAACCGTTAATTGCTAGTTGTTCCGGAATCCTTGCAACCGTTGAACACCCGCATGCTAAATTGTTTAATCTAACTAGTAACCTAGGGTTTTAGTGGTCCACTGTTTATTGATCTAGCACTTTCTTGCGGCAGGACTAATCAGCCCATTAGAAATTTAGGTTATTAGGTCAAGGAAGCAATTGGGGACTATGTCTATGTAGTATTAGCAATTGATTAGGTTTTGCCCAGATCGGTAGCCAACCAGGATCCAGAAGTAGTTATCTCACATTTGATAGTTTATCAATTTCCTTAGTTCTTAAGATTAGTTAATTTTTAGTTATGCAACTCACTTCATTCAAAACAGCCAAGAGGCAATTTAGTTTAACTCTTTAGATTAAATTAGTTTTGTTTAGTTCATGCCAATCTAGGTTAGTGACAGTAATCTAGGTTTAGTTAGTTAATTTAGTTAGTTAGTTAAATTCTAAATCACTAGTGACCACTAACTCCCCTGGATTGATAACCTACTTACCCTATCTATAGGTTTAAGTTTAGGATTATTTGTAGCGGTCTCGACACCCGTTATCACCCCCCGGGGCCTTCCCCGCACTTGGGCTCTACAACAACCTCAGTCTCACAATCCACCTCACCGGGTTCTCCTAACGGGTTATCTAGCTCAATCTTATTTAACAAGTTATCCAAACCCCCAGGATCATCCCCACACTCATCCTCAAATAAATCTTCATCTTCTAGCCTATTTCCAAGCACTATCAGATCCATATAAGATTTAAAAGTCTCTAGAAGTTTCATAGTGATAGACAATTCAGATAGATATTATGATTGGGTATGTGGCAGAAACAAATTACAAAATAAATAAATAAACTAATTCAGAAAAAATAAAACCTAACTACTAAACACAAGAAAAATAAATAGCTATACACAAAAACCTAGAAAAGACTCAAATTTCCTAGACGACCTAGTTAATCTTGCTATTGCCAAGTGTCCCCGGCAACGGCGCCAAAAACTTGATGTGCTCGGAACGTACCTAAAAATGTAATAAAAACCTAGAACTAAACCTAGACCTAGACACACCTAATTTTACCGAAAATACCTAAACTAAACCGAACCCTAAGGCAAGTGTACCTATCGGATAGTAGAATAGCTAAGGCAAGACCGGGAATATCGAACCCTAAGGACACTCTAAAGACAAAACTAACCTAGGACCTAAGAAATGGAAATACTGAGTAATTTGGGGTTTTTTGAATTGAGATTGGTTTTAACTAAATTAACTAACTAACTGACTATCAACTAATAACCGAAAGCAAGGACCTTCAGGAAAACAAACAATGATAGAGAGGCACCACCCAGACCTAGAATCCCAATCAACGCTAACTACCCTACTTGGCTATAACTACTCTGATGGCAGCTAATTCACCTTTTAAGTCCTTCTTAGCAAATGTTCCTAACGTTCGGACAGGAGTTCACCTTTCGGGTACATCCAACCTCAACTAGACCTAACCACCCTCGAAACAATCTTAGGCACCTTAAGCTAGCAGGAACTACCACTAATCAACAGAACTGACACGGAATAGCAAGCTAACTAACTTCCTAGGGCATCCCTCTCCCGATGGCGATGTGATCCTAATCAACTAGTCAACCCGACTACCCGACCTAGCTATCACCTTCCGGCTTGTCTAACTAGAGCAGCACACAAGAATCAGGGAATTCATCAAAATACTAAACTATGATAATCAAGACAGACAATCAAACCAATCGCAAACACACAGTCACGCAACCGATTACCCACCCCAAACCGAAAGACATTCGCAGGCTAAGCAGTTTAGTAAATCAATTCAAACCCTAACTCTAGTGGTTATATGCTTACAATCATGTCAACAATGGAATTGAATAGAAACATAACATCAATCAAGTAATCGTAAACCAAGTATAGTAGCAAACATCAATTGATCATCAAATCAGTCTAGGTGGTAGCAATTATTTAGCCTAGCACCATGAAAACAAACAAATCAAACACAAAGTCTGTAAATTCAATCATAAGCATGGTTTTAGGGTTCAACAATTAAAGAACAAGAATAATCAGAAAAACCGGATATGAAATCGACGTTGATTGCTTGACCCTTGATGTTTCCGAATGATTCCAGCCCTTCTCTCCTCTTGAAAATCGCCCCTCTGATCTCTGAGATCGGCCACCAGTCGAAAAGTATCGAATACAAACCCTAACATCGAATTTATATCGATTAAGCAAAATCTGCGGGTTTTTAGGCGGCAAGCGTATCGCTTGCTAATATATTCCCGCCAGGCGATACGCCTGGAGCTCATTACACGACAATTTAGTCGGTCAAACCGACTTAAAGCTCCGTTGACTTTCTCCAACTAAGCGTATCGCTTACTGGTCATCAGGTCCCAGGCGATACGCCTGGGACAGCTTGTTCAGCACTTGTCTTCTTTTTTTTCTTCACTTCCTCCCATCTTTCTCTCGTGGCCTCGGGACTTTATTAAAAACCTACAAAACTCATAAAAACATGAACAAGACCCCAAAGACACTAACTTAACTAAAAACACTACCAAAACAAATAGAAACCGACTCAAATTCGACTCAAATACGTAACAAAAGACTCAGGAAAACCGGATGTGTTTGCAACACATCAAATATCCCCACACTGACTCTTTTTTCGTCCTCGAAAAATACTGCAATGGAATCATAACCAGGAAATTGACTCCTAAACATTTAACCTTTAAAATTAACAGTCCACCAATCAATTCCACATTCCATAACGTACTAACACACTAGCTACGATTGCCGATATTTCTATCCGACTAAACCCAACCACCAACCTTTTCTTTCGCCCCCATGTGTTTATGAAATTACCAGATATGAGTTCAGTCGCAATGGATCCCACTAAAGAAAGCTCTAGTTCAACCTACTACCGAATCATATTCAGTCAAAGCAAAGGGTAATAATGATTTACATTTATATATTTTCTCCAACCCCCCTTAAACCAGATACTAGGATGTCCAAAGAATAACTAATTATTTATATGCAAATTCCTGAGCATTTATTCACTAAACTATCATTTCTTTTCTCCTTTTTTTTCATATTTTTTTTTATTTTTTTATAGTTGGTTACTTTTACCTAAAATTACCAACGGACATCACCAGAGGTATTCTTTCACAAGGTCTTACCCCCGAAATCATACGTGAGTATTTTGCCCGCGAGATCAGGAACATCATCAGAGGCACTTACCACGGGATACATCCTTAGTTCGTACATGAGTATTCTGCCCCTTCACTCTAATTCATTAACCAGATTATTAACTACATGCTCATTGAAAATTCTAAGGACATAAGAGTATCTAGCCTAAAGCGGTCTCTTTCCTCCTAATCATCAGATTCAGAATCCCTATCACTCCTAAAATGGGAACCCACTAGCAGACTGATTAGCATATTTATACAACAATAAACACACAGGCTATTTAAGCTACTCCTAGATCAGCTGGGCCTACCGACACATCATAGACTAGTAATGTTTTCCATTCAACCATACTTAACACATTTCCCAAATTATTGATCTTAACAATTAAGCACAACATTAGAAAACCAATTTCCAGTTTTACCTATCATTTTCCATTTAATTGCAGCCAGAATCTTGGACATTTTTTAACAATTTTTTTTTCAATTTTTTAATTTTTTAATTTTTATGACTCAATAAAAGACTGATTAAAACTGACTCAATACGAAAGTATCCCATCCCCACACTTGAATCACACATTGCCCTCAATGTGGAATGGAAATAAAAATAAAGCAGAAATAAAAAAATAATAATAAACACACTAAAAATAAAAATAAATAAATTAAAACAAGTTGAAACGCGTTCACCTGAAACTCCAGAGACTCAGCACAGCAACCAACAACGATCCATCGCACTCCGGTAAACAGAAATAAAATAAAAATTTAAAATTTGAAAATTTTTCTGAAATACCTTCTCCAGGCGTATCGCCTACATCCATGCTTCTCCCAGGCGATACGCCTGGAGCTGCACACAACTGGCCCGCCAAAGAACGCAAGCGTATCGCCTATAACCTACCAACCGCCAGGCGATACGCTTGGAGCGTGATTTCCAGAGAATTTTTGGAATTTGACCCCAAAAATTTTCTATCTCTTTTTCTCCACAGCAGCTCCTATAGTCGAACTTTTCAGCAAAAACCTGCACTTTTGCCTGCACAACTCACATTTCCCAAAGCTTGAATCTCCAGAATCACCTGCAAACACCAAAAACACAAAAAACAAAAGACGCAACATGCACGAAAATGAAAAATTGCAGAAAATTGAAACACAAATACAAAACTATACAACCCCCGGGCACTGCATCAATTCAGCTCCTACATTAAACACAACCTCCTAAACCACAATCAGGAGGTTTCGCTTTCACATCCTTCAGCACTAATCTACCGGTAAGCACCCGGTTTCGACCACCACAATTTCCTACCAAGGTCTTAACTTTCCAATGTTTATAACGACCCGGTAGAAATCTAATCCTACCCATGTAACTCACATCCGGGTCGTTTGGACAGATAAGCACCAGGAACCTCCCCACACTTGGTCTAAACACCATGTTCACTTCAAATTCACCTAAATCACCAAGTGTGGCCTTCCTACTCTCTAGCTTAACCACCACAACCTCATCACAAACTAAGGCACCCCTGGGTTCTACAGACGGGTCAACAAGCTTATCTAAATCAACTAAATCAACTAACCCCCCGGGGCCTTCCCCACACTTGGGCTCTACAACAACCTCAGTCTCACAATCCACCTCACCGGGTTCTCCTAACGGGTTATCTAGCTCAATCTTATTTAACAAGTTATCCAAACCCCCAGGATCATCCCCACACTCATCCTCAAATAAATCTTCATCTTCTAGCCTATTTCCAAGCACTATCAGATCCATATAAGATTTAAAAGTCTCTAGAAGTTTCATAGTGATAGACAATTCAGATAGATATTATGATTGGGTATGTGGCAGAAACAAATTACAAAATAAATAAATAAACTAATTCAGAAAAAATAAAACCTAACTACTAAACACAAGAAAAATAAATAGCTATACACAAAAACCTAGAAAAGACTCAAATTTCCTAGACGACCTAGTTAATCTTGCTATTGCCAAGTGTCCCCGGCAACGGCGCCAAAAACTTGATGTGCTCGGAACGTACCTAAAAATGTAATAAAAACCTAGAACTAAACCTAGACCTAGACACACCTAATTTTACCGAAAATACCTAAACTAAACCGAACCCTAAGGCAAGTGTACTTATTGGATAGTAGAATAGCTAAGGCAAGACCGGGAATATCGAACCCTAAGGACACTCTAAAGACAAAACTAACCTAGGACCTAAGAAATGGAAATACTGAGTAATTTGGGGTTTTTTGAATTGAGATTGGTTTTAACTAAATTAACTAACTAACTGACTATCAACTAATAACCGAAAGCAAGGACCTTCAGGAAAACAAACAATGATAGAGAGGCACCACCCAGACCTAGAATCCCAATCAACGCTAACTACCCTACTTGGCTATAACTACTCTGATGGCAGCTAATTCACCTTTTAAGTCCTTCTTAGCAAATGTTCCTAACGTTCGGACAGGAGTTCACCTTTCGGGTACATCCAACCTCAACTAGACCTAACCACCCTCGAAACAATCTTAGGCACCTTAAGCTAGCAGGAACTACCACTAATCTACACAACTGACACGGAATAGCAAGCTAACGAACTTCCTAGGGCATCCCTCTCCCGATGGCGATGTGATCCTAATCCACTAGTCAACCCGACTACCCGACCTAGCTATCACCTTCCGGCTTGTCTAACTAGAGCAGCACACAAGAATCAGGGAATTCATCAAAATACTAAACTATGATAATCAAGACAGACAATCAAACCAATCGCAAACACACAGTCACGCAACCGATTACCCACCCCAAACCGAAAGACATTCGCAGGCTAAGCAGTTTAGTAAATCAATTCAAACCCTAACTCTAGTGGTCATATGCTTACAATCATGTCAACAATGGAATTGAATAGAAACATAACATCAATCAAGTAATCGTAAACCAAGTATAGTAGCAAACATCAATTGATCATCAAATCAGTCTAGGTGGTAGCAATTATTTAGCCTACCACCATGAAAACAAACAAATCAAACACAAAGTCTGTAAATTCAATCATAAGCATGGTTTTAGGGTTCAACAATTAAAGAACAAGAATAATCAGAAAAACCGGATATGAAATCGACGTTGATTGCTTGACCCTTGATGTTTCCGAATGATTCCAGCCCTTCTCTCCTCTTGAAAATCGCCCCTCTGATCTCTGAGATCGGCCACCAGTCGAAAAGTATCGAATACAAACCCTAACATCGAATTTATATCGATTAAGCAAAATCTGCGGGTTTTTAGGCGGCAAGCGTATCGCTTGCTAATATATTCCCGCCAGGCGATATGCCTGGAGCTCATTACACGACAATTTAGTCGGTCAAACCGACTTAAAGCTCCGTTGACTTTCTCCAACTAAGCGTATCGCTTACTGGTCATCAGGTCCTAGCCGATACGCCTGGGACAGCTTGTTCAGCACTTGTCTTCTTTTTTTTCTTCACTTCCTCCCATCTTTCTCTCGTGGCCTCGGGACTTTATTAAAAACCTACAAAACTCATAAAAACATGAACAAGACCCCAAAGACACTAACTTAACTAAAAACACTACCAAAACAAATAGAAACCGACTCAAATTCGACTCAAATACGTAACAAAAGACTCAGGAAAACCGGATGTGTTTGCAACACATCAGTGGTCTTAGAGCAAGTGGGAGCCCACTATGGGTTTATGTAGCCCCAACCTAGTTGACCCACTTGGCCCGTCATGATGGCCCACGAGGCCAAGTATAGGATTTCATCGGTTAAGGTTTTGCACATCTATGTATGTATGGTTTTGAATTGTTGGTTGTGTTTATTTATATATTGAGAATGTGTTCTAAAATAAATAATGTAAAAAAAAATCAAATTTTAAAACTTAGTTTGAAATTGGATTTTAAACTTTTAAAATACTTGAGCGTAATGCCTCGTTATTTTCAAACGAGTCGTTATACCTCGAAGGGTCCTAACAGGTCGTTACATTGTAACGAGCCGTTACGACATATTTGAATTACATAATAAATCAAATAACAATACCCGTAATTACATTTAAGTCGTGCCGTCCATTTTGATTGAAAACACTCGCAGCTTCTTTTCGTCATAAACTAGGTGAGACGTTGCGAATTGAAAGTCCTAAGGTAATTATTATCTATGTGTCAGACCTTACATCTTATAATTACACGTTTTCAAATTGGATGACTTAATCGAGTACCCTAACCAGGTAAGACGTTGTACCTGAGGCAAAGATGGGACAAACATGCTAGTTTGACACTAGGTGCCTGTTCACTAGTGCTATCGGTCCCATAAGATCTAAGTACACATGTAATGCAATTGGTCATCGTGACTTATCTATCGAATTTATCATTAAATGCATATGTCAGACGCATGCACTTAAGATAAAATGTTGATGAGGATCTTAGCCTTTTTGCTAAAATTAATGTTTATTTAAAGAAAGGGTATTTAAATTTTAAAAAGGATTATTATCAAAAATACTAATATTAAAACTTTGAATGAATTGTAGATGTCATCATCCACCGAGCTATCCAAATCTACTATTAGGTCAATTCTTGAAAGAGAGAGTTAACCGAGATCAACTTCATTGACAGGTATCGACAGCTAAGGATTGTCCTTAGGGCCGAAGGGAGGTTGCATTATGTGGAAGAACCCCTACCCGAGGCACCTCCTGCCACTACTACTACGGCTGTTCGTGCTTCCCATGCAAAAAGGGTTAAAGAACAGCAGGAAAAAGCAGCTCTTATGCAAGTGAGCATGACCCTTGAGATCCAAAAGAACTTGGAGGAACTCACAGCATATGAGATTATAACTGAGTTAAAAACTATGTTTCAACAACAGGCAGAGCAGGAACTAGTTGAGAGTGTTAAAGCATTTCATGTTTGTAAACAGGAGGAGGGCCAATCTGTTAGCTCATATCTGCTAAAGATGAAGGGATACCTAGACCAAATGGAGCGACTTGGCTACCCCATGCCTCAAGTCCTTGGTGTGAGCTTGATTCTTACCTCACTATCCAAGGATTTTGATCAGTTTGTGGTGAATTACAACATGCATAGCATGGGCAAGATGATCTCTGAGTTGCATGTTATGCTAAAGCTTGTAGAACAAGGGATGCCCAAGAAAGCACTAGAGGTTCTAGCAATCACGGCTGGAAAAATACACAAAAAGAACAAACCGCAAGGCAAGGGCTACCAAGGCAAGGGTAAGCAAGTTCTTGCTTATGCCCCCAAGGTAAAGATCCCCACCCCCACCCGCTAGAAAGGAGCACTTAGCAAAGAATGATGTTTGCCATCACTCTAATGTGGTGGGTCACTAGAGGAGGAATTGTCCTGCCTACTTGGCAGAGTTGAAGAAGAACAAGGCTAGTGGGACTAGCGGATCAGGTATCTTCGTGAATAGACTCTATGCTTTTCCTAACTATAAATCTTGGGTTTATGACACTGGTTGTGGTACTCACATTGGTAATAATACCTACGGTCTAAGGGGAAGTACGCAACTGTAGAAAGAAGCTTTGGATCTGTACGTAGGCAATGGAATACGTGCAGCGGTCGAAGCTATAGGGATCTATGATTTAATTCTTCCTAATGGATTGATTATTGTGTTAGACAATTGTCACTTTGCACCTACTATTACTAGGGGTGTTGTTTCTTTATGTCGTTTGAAAGACAAAGGTTTTTGTCATATTTTCACAGATTTTGGTATTTCAGTTTCTAAGAATATTTTACATTATCTTAATGCTATTCCTCATGATGATATTTTTGAAATTGATATGCATAATCTAGATTCAAACAATAGTTCTATATACACATGTAGCACCAAGAAAGCAAGACGGAATTTAGATTCCACTTTATTATGGCACTGTCGTGTAGGGCATATAAACAAGAAACGTATTTCAAAGCTGCAACACGATGGGCTTCTAGAATCAACCGACCATGAGTCGTTTGATAAATGCGAATCTTGTATATGCGGCAAGATGACGAAAAATCATTTCACTCATGTAAGTGAAAGAGCCAATGATCTACTCGGAATTATACATACTGATGTTTGTGGCCCGTTTAGAACAAAATCTAAGACCGGTGCTAACTACTTCGTCACTTTTACTGACAATTTTAGTCGTTATGGTTATGTCTACTTGATTGAACATAAACATGAAGTCTTTAAAACGTTCAAAACTTTCCAAAGCAAAGTAGAAAATCAACTCAACAAGACTATTAAAGCACTTCGATCTGCTCGAGGAAGCGAGTACATAAGTCAAGAGTTTTCAGACCACTTGGCGAAATGTGGGATTGTCTCACAATTCACTCCTCCATATACACCTCAGCACAATGGTGTATCTGAAAGGAGAAACCGAACCCTTCTTGACATGGTTCGATCCATGTTCAATCTGACAACTTTGTCATTGTCCTGATGGGATTATGCTCTAGAGACTGCTGTTCTCATACTTAATATGGTTCTGACTAAGAAGGTTGATAAGACACCATTTGAAATATGGCATGGGAAAGTCCCTAATCTGTCTTACTTGAAGGTTTGGGGTTGTGAGGCCCTCGTGAAACGAGACACACAAACAAACTTGAGCCCAGATCTGTCAAGTGCATCTTTGTAGGATACCTAAAGGAAACAGTGGGTTATTATTTCTACTACCAACCCGAAGACAAAGTGTTTATCCTCGGCGTGCTGAGTTTATAGAAAGAAAACTCATTTTGCAAGAAGCAAGTGGGAGCTTAGTAGACTTTGACTAAATTCAAAGCCAAGATGCACAACCTTCAGCAAACGCTAGTGGACATCAAAATGAAGTAGCACATGTTGATGCCCTACCTCAGACTGATGTTGTTCTGATTCTCGCTTTTTACAGACGGTAAAGCTATTAGGATTCTCTTGGCCATAGCAGCGTACTATGACTATGAGATTTGACAAATGGATATCAAAACTGCCTTCTTAAATGGACGTCTTGATGAAGAAGTCTATATGGTTCAACCAGAAGGAATTGTCAATCCAAAATATCCAGATAGGGTATGCAAGCTTCAAATATCCATTTATGAATTAAAGAAAGCATCTCGAAGCTGGAATAAGAGCTTTGATGGGGAAATCAAGAATGTTGGTTTTACTCAAAACCCTAATGAGCCATGTTTATACATGAGAGCTAGTGGGAGCGTTGTTATCTTTCTTATCATGTATGTCGATCACATATTACTCATGGGAAATAACATTCCAATGCTACAAGATGTTAAATCCTGGCTTGGAAAGTGTTTCGCCATGAAAGATCTGGGAGAAGCGGCATATATTCTTGGAATTAAAATCTATCGTGATAGATCAAAGCGGTTAATAGGTTTACGCCAAAGTGCATACGTTGATAAGATTTTAAAGCGATTCAAAATGAATGCTTCCAAATGCAGAAGTCTCCCTATGCAACATCTGTAAGCTTGAGTAAGACTCAAGGACCTTCAACACCCAATAAGGTGAAGCGTATGAAGGGCGTGCGTTATGCTTCGGCGATAGGATCCATCATGTACGCAGTAAGGTGCACTCGGCCAGACGTAGCGTTTGCTCAGAACCTTACGAGTAAATTTCAACAAAATCTAGGTAAAAGTCACTGGACTGTTGTCAAGAACATACTGAAGTATCTTCGAAATACTAAGGATATGTTTCTTGTTTATGGTGGAGTCGAAGACTAACTTAGTGTTACTTGCTACACTGACGCCGATTTTGAGACAGATCGAGCTGATACTCGATCGCATACTGGTTATGTCTTCTTCATGAACGGAGGAGCTATTGACTGGGAACGTGTCAAGCAGAGCACTACTGCAATGTTGTCTACAGAAGCTGAATACATAGTTGCTTCAGAAGCTGCGATGGAAGCTATTTGGATATGTAAATTCATTGCTGCTCTTAGAGTTGTCCCAAGTAATGGAAGACCTATGAATATGTACTGTGATAACTCAGGTGCAATAATCATAGCCAATGAACCAGGAGTTCAAAAGGGTGCCAAACATTTTCTAAGGAAGGTTCACTACATTCGCGAGGTAATCGCAATGGGAGAGATCAACCTTCTCAAAGTTCACACAGATGATAACTTAGCTGAACCCTTTTACGAAGCCAATGCCTTGTACCAAACATGTCGAGCATGCTAGGAACATTGGGCTTCGACCAGCTAGTAGTCTTATGTAAATCTATTTTAGTATTTGGATAATTAGAGTGTTAAGCGGTTTATATATTAATGAATTGATATACCTAGTATGATCATTTTCATTTATATCTACTATAATCTATTTTTGTATGTTTATATCCATGAATGATATAATTATCTATTGTTCTAAATTGTCCTTAACGGTTGATAATATGGGAGTATCATCAAATTAAGGTAAATGTGAGACGTGTTGGTGATATTCTTTGCTGAATGAATATTAATTGATGTTGTCCACCAAACTCACATGATGTTTATGTTGATAAACATTAGACTGACCCAACCCACGAGAAGTCACTGCATGGATGTTTTCGATAGTGAATCTCGTAAATGGTTAAGTCACTCATCCTTAGACTTGCGATGCAATCAGGTTTGAGTGAGTGGAGTGTTGTTCTTTGATGTAGTTATACGTTGTCCTGAATAAGGCTGCTATAAAAACCATCTTCAGGAGCAACAAGAAGCCCATATCAGACATGTGTAGTCAAGATAGGATTTGTTCCTCCACATAAAATGGAGTTAGATACTACTGGGCCCCTTGATGATTTGAACAGATATACGTATGGTAGTACCCAAAGGTAATTAAGATGAATCTTGATTAATTTGGTAATCTAATTCAGTATCATGATCGAGAAACAGAATCGTTGAATATATTAGAAGACTCATGATCCATGTCTAATGTTCAACATAGTATCTGAAACAAATGGATAACTGCTTATAATTTATCTATGCAAAATGAGACGTTTATGAAACTATTCTCATGTGTATCTACGGGCATCGGTGTGTTGCTAGACGCTAACCTTTGCTTGTATGATTACTTGTTATTATGACGTGTGCAAGTGGGAGCTGTTGGAATATGGTCGTGTCATAATATATAATTATATGGCTAGACACATATAAGCCTATGGGGTCACACACAAATACACAGGGATACCAAGAATACATATATAATGTATATTGTCGTATTTACATTATGTATATAGACGTCTAAGATCAAGAGTTTATTTAACAGATATTGATCATTGAGTTATTCTTATTGATTTAATTATTATATTAGATAATTAGCTAGCCTAATTAGTTTAATATAATAGTTTGGTCCAAATTAAATAGAAGGAAAGACTAACGACTTAAGTGTAAGTTGTGGTAAATTATGATACTATATAATATCCTAATCTACCAAATCCTAACTCTCTCTTTTCCCCCCTTTCCAAGTTTCAGATGAAAATTCTCCCCTCTTTAGAGAATTTGGTTTTTGATCTTTGATCCAGGAAAGGACTTGCATCCGATGGTGATTGAGGACGTGTAGTGTGCGCATCCTATAGAGAATCTCTTCGGTTAGAGTTTAGTTTCACCATCAACACTCAAGCATTCTCCTAAGGTAACTATTTTAGTTTAATTTCATGTTCATCATCTATTCAATATGTTGATCCTGGTGTAGTGCTTGTTTTATTCCGCTGCATTGATTTTCTAAAAACCCTAAAAGAACTAATACAAGGTCCATCAGAATGTTCTCATATAATGTGTTGCTTGAGTTGAAAACACCATCATTTGAACCCAGATTGAGATCATCTTCACTCATAGGTGATTTTTGGTTAGAGAAGTGGGGTGATCATGTGGATGGGATTGTACATCCAAATCTAATGACTCCTCCTCAAAAGAAGGTTCATCTTATAGTCAGAATCCCAATGGTGGTTGGCCTTTGCACCGGCATTTTGCCTTGTACAAGGTCAGAAGCTGAGTTGGTTGTGGTTTGCATAGGTAGAGGAGACCTAGCAACCACTGATATCTACTTCTTAGAACTTATAGATTGTTTGGTGGTAGGAGTTGGGCAGTGATGCTTGTTGAATGAGGCATATTCCTCTTTTGTCGGTTATAAACATGTAGAGAGGAGGATGAGGGTTGGACAGGTGTTGACTCAACAACTGCTGGTATTGCAGTTTTTTCACCTTGAGAAGGTTGCTCATTTGCACCAACAATTTTAGGTTGCTCCTCAGCTTGTTGAGGATCAGCCGGAAATTGTGTTAGAATTAGCATAGGATGGTCAGTGTCCCTTCCAAGAAATGGTGACTTATTTAGAGCCAAATATGAACATGGTTTATCATTTAAGACCTTTGGTTGTAAAAGTCTGCCACTGAAAACAATTTGTGGATATTCCTTCTTTAAAATGTGTGATAAGAATCTTGGATAAATAAAGAAAGAAAAGTTTTCAGCATTGCATTTTACGGTATGAAAAATGAGTTTTCTCCCCTAGTTTGGCAGCATCATCTTCACCATTTTCTTGTGTTGGGTTTGAAAAACTACCTTCCTGGTTTGTATTTACTTCAGTGATTAGTTCCATAGGAGCTGTCTTGTCTTGAGTAAGAACAGAAAATCTGGTTGTGAGAGAATTCACTTGTGCTTGTAAAGAATTATAGACTTTCATCAATTCAAGTAGTGATAAGCTATCCTCAACTGGCTTTTTACCAGTATCCTTGGTGATGGTTAAACAATTAAACCTAGTTTGGTCAGTTTCAATACCCGTGGCTTCAAGGCACATGGATTCTCCTTTACTACATCAGTCTCCTTTGGTTCCAATGAAGGACCCTTAGGATCAGAAGCAGTTAGGATTGTCATAGATTGGGTCTTAATGATGTTACTACTAGCACTAAGTTCTAGTTAGGACACTTGGGCAGTAGCAGCCCTTTCCACATGAATATCTTCTTCACTTCTGAGATTCACCTCGTTAGATCAGTGTGGGATAGATGAATCAGGGTCAAGGTCCATCAGAATATTCTCATGTAATGTGGTGTTTGAGTTAATAACATCATCATTTGAACCCTGATTGAAATCATCTTCACTCATGGGTGATTTTTGGTTAGAGAAGTGAGGTGATCCTATGGATGGGATTGTAAATTCCAATCTGATGACTCCTCCTCAAAAGAAGGTTCATCCTTTAGTGAAAACCCAATTTGGTTGGCTTTTGCACAGGCATTTTTCCTTATACAAGGTCAGAAGCTAGGTTGGTTGTGGTTTACATAGGTAGAGGATACCTAGCAACCACTGATTTCTACTTTTTAGAACTTATAGATGGTTTGGTGGTAGGAGTTGGGAAGTGATGTTTGTTGAATCAGGCATTTTCCTCTTTTGTCGGTTATAAACATGTAGAGAGGAGGATGAGGGTTGGACAGGTGTTGGCTCAACAACTGCTGGTGTTGTAGTGTTTTCACCTTGAGTAGGTTGCTCATTTGCACCACAATTTCAGGTTGCTCCTCAGCTTGTTGAGGATCAGACGGAACTTGCCTTAGAATTGGCATAGGATGGTTAGTGTCCCTTCCAAGAAATGTTGACTTATTTAGAGCCAATTTTGAAAAAGGTTTATCATTTAAAACCTTTGGTTGTAAAACTCTCCCACTGAAAACAATTTATGGATATTACTTCTTTAATATATGTGATAAGAATCTTGGATAAACAAAGAAAGAAAAGCTTTCAGCATTTCATTTTAAGGTATGAAAAATGAGTTTAGAAAAAATTAAGTTTTCACCCTTAACAACAGCATAGAAAGCAGATGCTTTTTCTGTTGCCATTTCATTGAAACCGTCTCTTTTTGGAGTAAGGCATGCCATCAATGTATGAGCCAGAAATCTCCATTTGTATGACAATTGGCCATTTTTTATTGTTTTGCTTTTTGTGGAGCCACCGTAGCCGAGAGCGACAAACAGGGGAATATATTCCTTTGAATAAATCTTTAAATAATTGTCTTCATCCTTGAGTTTCAACTGTTTTCTTACCACGTCCTCACTGGTTACAACTTTAACATTTTTCACTTGTGAAGAAACATACGATACACCATTGCCGTCTTCATAAGCCTTGGCATTTTTCTAGAATTCCTCCATTATTTCTTCATAAATCGCCGCCTCGACTGTGAGAGCATGATGTAAATGTGATTTTTCAAGAAATTCGATCATTTCATCGTAGATCTCTGTTTTACTTGGCTTCTCCAATTATCCACTAGGTTATGTTTGACTGCAAACTTGGTGTCTTTCAATTGTTTTGCGTCACTAGAACTTGCTTTAGGAGCTAGTGTTGATGAATTTTGAGAGTAAAAGATGAAAGATCTGTTGAGATTTTGGAGATCTTGGGAGAGATTGAATATAAAAGGTTTACAGGTTTGTGAAAGAACGACAGAAGTTAGGGCATTTTCCGTTTGACATAGATTGACTCAAAGGAGAAAGAAAAAGTGCAACGGTTCGGAAAAGTGACTGATGAGACCCCTAAATATCCATTAGATGTTATTGCTTCAAGTGTTTGTACTTTACAACATATTTAAGCACGACATCCGAGATAAATTACTCAAAATTACCTCGGATATTTAATGGTAATAATTCAATGGGTTTATAAATGTGTATCTGCCTAGAAAATAGTGCCTTCCGTTTAATTGAATGTGTTAGTCTTTATCAGATGTTCAACCGGAAGTCCAAGCGGAACACCTTTTTTAATTAAAGCCAATAATTTCTTCTGTTTAAAATTCAAGCGAAACAATCTTTTGCTTGGAAGAGTTACTTTTGTTGGCACAACTTGAGACAGCATGCAAGCAGATATTTACATTAACAGACTTACTCATTGTCAACGCAAGTGCTGACAAATCTCCAATAACATTATTAATTGGATGATCTTTTCTGATTCTTCTATCTTGAAACATGGGAAATTCATGGCTTCTACAATTGGTTGAGATATTAAGTTGAGAAAGTTGAATATTTAAATCAATATCACCAACTTGTGAGATGGGATCAGATGTAACATTCAACTCGAGAACTGTGCATTGATTCATAAGATTGATTTTCAAAACTGAGTTCATTGGTGGTTCGTTCCAGGTGCATGAGTAGCTTTGCTGGCTCTTATACGAAAGGTACCGGCCTCTTTCAGTGGTTCTTGCTTGTGAAATCGAGTGAATTAGAGGGCTCAGTAAATCCGGGATCAGGGTTAATAGCGGAAACTGAAGTGCCATTTATCGGTTGCAGTTGAGCCGGAGATTCAAGTGAAACAGGTTCCGTTTGAACTTGAACCAAAGATGCTTTCGTTTCAACTTGAATAACTTTCGTGGAGTTAATGCTAACTGTTGGCTTGAAAGGCTTCATACTAAATGATGAGAAGAATGGAGGATCAATCGTAAATCCTTTGATATTGTATCTCCAATGCTAATCAGCTGGTTTTTTTATAACCTGTTCCTGCACAAAATTACTTGAAGGCTTCTCAATGCTAATGTTGAAAATAGAAGTTAGTGCACCAATATCATATAACCAATCAGGCTGAGAAGTAAAGTTGTTCTTTAATTTTTCATTAAAGAAAACATTTAAGGTCTCTTCAACAACTTTAGTTCTCTTGTTGTATACTTTGTATGCCTTTGACACACCACAATACACAACAAAATAACCATCATCTGCCTTTTCTGTAAATTTTGGCAATGCCTCATTAGTTATGAGAATTGTAACAGGACACCCAAAGGATTTGAGCAATTGTCATATCTATTACATACAAACCTTATGTCATGGGTGCTTTAAGCAGTGCCATTGGTTGGTGCAGCAACTGCCATATCTAAAACATACAAACCTTCTATTCGGGGTGCTTTAAGCAAAATTATTTCCTCAGGAATTTTTAAACTAGGTTTAAGTATGGTTTCCTCTTTCTCATTAAACATAACATTCAATCTCTTGTCACACATTTGTGAGACACTAAGTAGATTGGAATTCAAGGTATCAACAACATTGACTCTATCAAATCTTACCAACCATTTGTTACATATCTTTGTGCTGAGATATAACCATTTGTACTTCCAAACGCTACAGAATCTCCATTGTGTATTTTTTTATTTTCTAAAATCAGCTTATTCCTTGTCATATGGCTAGTGCATCCACTCTCAACCACCCACAAACTATCTTGACCTTTATTTTGCACCTGCACATATCATAAATTGATTATTTTTTGTAGGGGACCCAAGCCTTTGTGGTCTTGGGTCTGCCAAAAGCATCGTTATAGTTATACTCTTTAGTACTAAAGTATTTAAAATTGGTGGTTCAAGGAGTAAATTATCTTATTCAAAGTACAATTCTTGTGGTTGACTTCCTGATTTATCACTTCCACTTGTTGTTCTATTCTTTCTTTCGAGAGCTTTTCCTCATTTAAACTCTTTGAACTTCCTATGTTTGTTGGTTTCAACCCTTGGCATCTCACTAGCTGGGATGTGAGTTTAACCAACCATTCTAGTTCTCTCAGGTGACGATGCAAAATTTTGCAATACACAAGCATTTTGATTTGATTGTCCACCTTGAAACGGAAATAAAGAGCTTTCACTTGAACTAGTCCCAAAATCATTTTGATTGAATTTTTTCCCATTTTGAAATTTTTGCAAGGGTTTGACTTACCTTGTGAAGGATTTCTCCTTCCTTGTCCCTCAAAGTCTTCAAAGTTATCACTAAACCTAACAGTGGGCTTTGTTTAAAAGTAGTTTCTGATCTGAAGAATTTTCTGTTTTGCGGTGGAACATTGGTTCGGGCGAAAAAAAATGTTCCACTTGAACTTGAGCTGGAAAATCCTTTTGTTTAAAGACTGAAAGCTTCCATTTTTCTCATTACCAATTAAGACCTTGTTAGAATCAGACTCAAAATACTTAACTGTATGACTCTTTACTGGAGATACTCTTCTTGTAAGTTTCTTTGAAAAATCAGATTTTTTACTTTTGACAGTTCTGACTTTTGCTTAAGAAATTAAACTAACACACAGCAGCAAGATGACCAAATTTTCCACAAACATACACTTAGGAACTCTGATTGTTTCAGCTTTGTAAGCTTGAGTGTATCTGGGGGAATTCTCACTTCTTTCTTGATTATACACCAAATTACCAAATTTCTGATTTTGACTTGGTTTTTCCTTTTTCAGGATGTTTTCCATGAACTTTTGAGTCTTTAGATACATAAAAGGTTGGTGGTGGAACAACAACTGTTGATTTTAAAATATTTGATTGATCAACCAGAGGTGAGGTGCTTGCACCAGTGATGTCAAGTTTGTTAGAATCATAAGTCTCTTCAACAACAGTTGGTGAAGTTATGTTATCAACATTCAGACTCACTAAGCTATCAAATTTTAAATCTTCAATTGGTTCTACCACTGGTGAATACTCACATAGTGGTTTAACAGTGGAATAACCAATGCCTGATTTGCCATACATGGCACATGTCCAAAGTTTTTTAACCTTTTCATTTGCTTTTTGGAATTTATCACATGTGAATTGAGCTTCAGTTAACTTAACTTCAAGAGCACCTATATCAGCTTTTGCATGTTGATTTTCTATTCTTGAAATGTTAAGTTTGGACAGCAAATCATCAATCTGAGTTTCTAAATTAGATTTTGCATGTTTCAACAACTCAATCTCATCATTTAGGTTTGAAAATTTTGAAATGTAAGAAGCTTTAGTTTTTCTAAAACATTCCTTTAGTTCTGATAAATTTAAAACTTCTTCAATTAGCTTAGTGTTATGATTTCTGTATCTGTTAACTTGCTCAACACATGCAGGAGTACACAAATGTTCTAACACTTCCTCAAGAATGGATGTTACCTGATTTGAGATGGAATCTTCCTTTGCCATCAATGCATGGTTGATTGGCTCAAATTCGACAATAACTTCTTCCCAATCAACATAGTCAGTTTGACTAGCCTTGTTGCACTTACATTGTTGTTGTTGCTTCCACTTAGCTTTAGTGGAGTTGTACATAATCTTGAAGTCTGTGAGTTGTTATTGTTGCTTTTAGGTTTGCCATGAGTTTGATTTTGACCATCTTATCTGGAGTTTGAGCATTCTCTAGAAAAGTGTCCTAATTGGTGGCAGTTGTAACACTTGACTTTACTTTTGCCAAGACATATTGGAGCACCTTTAGCTCCCTTGTAGCTTCTTCCATTTCGCTTGTAGAAGTATTGATATTTGACTCACAACATGGCAAGTTGAGTTAGAATGTCCATTTCCTCTAAGTCATCTGCACCTATACATTCCAAATCTTCTCGAGTGAAGCTAGCATGTGAGTCAGTTACAATGTGTGCATTTTGATGTGAGTTCTCAAAAGTGTGAGAAACATGCTCTTGATGTCTAAGAGTCTTAGGTAAATTGACTATTGGTGCTCGTATGCAAAAGGTGGTGGTCACATTTCTTTGAGGTTGAAAATATATAGTGACAAGAGCAGTAGAGTGATGTTGAGGTGCTTCTGAAGTTAGATTTTTTTTGGTTTAGTACCATTTCAAAGACACATAAAATGCCATGAAGTTCACTTAGCTTCATCTTTTTAAGATCCTTACATTCTCTCTCTCTCTCTCTCTCTCTCTCTCTCTCTCTCTCTCTCTCTCTCTCTATCACTCATCAAGCATTCCTCTATGGGATATGCCTCTATATATAGTACAAGACTCTTTAAGGGCATTATAGTAAATAC
Source organism: Deinandra increscens subsp. villosa (assembly GCA_039602395.1). Lineage (NCBI taxonomy): Eukaryota > Viridiplantae > Streptophyta > Magnoliopsida > Asterales > Asteraceae > Deinandra > Deinandra increscens. The sequence continues at coordinate 67,442,098 of JBCNJP010000009.1, read as the reverse complement.
TAACTAGTGACAATATTACAATAAATAATAATCACTAAGGCCTTGAGTCTTTAGTCTTGAGTCATCATGGTCTTCACCGTGTTGTATGGACGGTATATGATAAGTGGTCGTTGAATATTAATCACATCTAACCAATCTTGTTGGCTCGGTCTCGAGATTCCCAACAATCTCCCCCTATTTGGTAGATGGTATACTCAAGACTTGTGACATTGGTTCTTTGTCTTCTTGCAACTTGACTTCAAGAAAATCTTCATGTAGTTTCAAATCTTTTATTTAGCATTTCTCATTTGTGAAGCTCCCCTTATGATTTAGCATTCTCTTCTTCTGGCCCAGAATAGATAAAAAGTTCATAAGTGCATATGGTGTCTATCAAACTCAACACAACGGCTACTTGAGGATTCAATCATACTCAAATGTGCCAATAATGTTGAAAGTAAACAAGATAAAGGATCCGAGAAAAATTAGAGATTTAATCCCATAATTCAACAATCTTGAAATTCTTGACAGAATACTAACCAATGTTCTTCACATAGATAAACCACTTTTCTTCTTTGTGCTATTAATCTTGCCTTCAATTTTTACCATAATGGCGATGTTGCAACTGTTACGGCTTGAGGACGCTTCGAGGTTAAAATTCACATTTGCTTTGCTCATGGCTTGCAACAAGTCTCATCACATGTCCTCCCCCTGGACTTTTGCAACCAAGCAAAAATAATAAACATGTTCTGTTGTAATCAAAACCCATAGACAACCTTAACAACAATATGCAATATGCCTTCGAACTTCAATGATCCAATATTCAACAGTGGCTAACCCTTCTTCATATCAATGTAGCAAACTCAAACTTGCACACATCTTTAATATTCAACCATTCTTCTAAACACGTCTGCTTATAACGAAGCAAGAATCAAATATAAGAATAATTTGGTAGCTACGATGTACCTAATTGTACGATTCATCAAAGGTTGCGATTGAATTATCATGACTTCAAAAGATTGTTGTAGTTGTTGGTTGACAACATAAGTAAATAACCGGACCCGAACCCAAATAGAAAATCCAACATAAGCATCATCGAGCAAACTCGTCGTCAAACCGAATCGGATACCGAACATGAGCATCATTTTGATGGAAACGACTTCGACTGTGTTTCAGCAGAATCAAAATTTGATATAGACTCTTTTCAAAATCTTTCTATTATGTCGTGACATTATCCAATACTCAAACCATGTGAACTTCACTGCCATCAATGTGATCAGCAGCTTCAACCAAAAATATTAAGGATACAAACTTGATATCCTCTCCTGATTGAAGATTTTCTGTTAACCTTATTCGAACAAAAGTATAGGAGCAATTTTTTGGCAGTCTAGATCACACCGGCATGTCGAGTTGGAACAAGAGTGAATTCCGGTGACCAGAGGCATCTCCGATGAACTAAGAGACAGATCAGAGGTAAACTCCAGCGATCTGGAACATCATCGGCGACCTGAAAACACACAGGTGATATTTTCCGGCGATATAAATCACAACTGGTGACTTACCGGTTGAATAGTTTGATACATGGAAGTTCCGGCGAAGTCATCCATTTTTCTAGTTGAAGATGATTTCTGCTTGAACCATGAAGCGGGGCAGTGATTTGCAGTTGAATGTTAGACTTCCGCTTGACTATTAATGCGAAACAGTGTTCTTCGGTTGAACTTTCCGCGCGATGTTCGAACGAAACAAAGTTGAAGTGGATTTGGTCTTTCGGTTGAAAGGAGATTTCCGGTTGAAATTTCCGCTTGAAGTCGTAGTGGGCTTGATTTCCGCTTGAAACCATTTTCCGGTTGGTCACGATTTTCCAGTTGAAGAGGTGTGTTCCGGTTGAAACCTTTTTTCGGTTGAATACGAAGCGGAACAGTGATCTTCTCTGGTAAACCCTAGAGATCGAAAAGGTTGCTTAAACCCAGATCTTCCATCGTCTTCTTCATTGGAAACCCCTATATCAAGAACCATTAACCCGAAACGATGCATCATTATCATCGTCATCTTCATCCGGAGCATCGATTGTGTTTCCCTTAACAAACCAGTAATCATAACCAGCTTGTTACCATTAATATCTTCTTCTTGTGAGCACCTGGAAACCCTAATATCAATAATATAGTCGATGGTACCATCGTCACCTTCTCCATCAACCACCTTAAACTTTAAACAGAAACAGAAACATGAATCGATTGAGCTGCAGACTCGTAGTCAATTTTTCTGAGTTCAAACATCAATGATCATCTTCAAAAATCAACTTGTAACTCCTTTGAATTTTGTTATTCTTTCAAGAAGAGAGAGAGAAAGAGTCTAGGTTCATTGGATGTTTAGATGAGAGAGAGGGATGGTTTGTAGGTTGAGTGTGGTATACATGACTGTTCGTACGTATTGTGTATGGATGGGACAAAACATGTGGGTAATGTAACATATGACAGTCTGCACATGCATATACATACATGCTCATACACATAGGGACCACAAGGCAAGATACAAACTCTTTTATATTAGGTGTGAAAATAGGTTTATGGGTATGAGATGTACTTTACTTTGTATTGTCTTGAGATTTGGTTTTGAAGGACTCGAGACACACAAAGTAAAAAGTCAAAGTCAAATGCTATAAAGCAACACTCCATCGAAAAAATAAGATGGGACATTAAACAATTTAGAAAACACCGGATAATATGTGGTATATGTCTTGAAAGTCTCAAATCATGTGTATCTAATTATTTAAAATTTTAAATAACAAAAATACATATTCAAAGATTTGAACGGATAGGATGGGTTTTGAAGAAATACTTGAGTACATCAACACAAAAACCCAGTGGAATTTGTCAAGAACATCACAGAAACATAACAAATAGGTTTTGACTAATCCATGGAGGAGAAATTCAAAAACCTTTTTCAAAATAAAAACTTCTCCATTTATTTAAAAAACAAGCATATGAACAGAAAGTTGAGATATCAAACGTGAGGTTGCATGTCTAATGTCAATTGAAAAACCAAGGTAGTGATCAAATACATTGGTTGGGGAAGCGGATCGAGAGTTTGTGTACTCGTTTTAGTAGAACAAATGAACACCCGGATAAGAACAACGATGGTGTTTGAGATGTGATGGGATGAGCAAAGCTAGTAAACATGAATATGTGAAGAACAAGATGGATGGTAGATAATATTAACCGAATGATTACAATACCTACCCCACGCATCCCGGGTCTCATGAACAAGTGTGTGTTCATGAACTCTTACAAGCTTCTAAAGATCCATGACTAACTCTCTCTCTCTCTCTCTCTCTCTCTCTCTCTCATCAAGCATTCCTCTATGGGATATGCCTCTATATATAGTACAAGACTCACTAAGGGCATTATAGTAAATACTAACTAGTGAAAATATTACAATAAATAATAATCACTAAGGCCTTGAGTCTTTAGTCTTGAGTCGTCATGGTCTTCACCGTGTTGTATGGACGGTATATAATAAGTGGTCGTTGAATATTAATCACATCTAACCAAATCTTGTTGGCTCGGTCTCGAGATTCCAACATGTCTATCTCTCTCTCTCTCTCTCTCTCTCTCTCTCTCTCTCTCTCGTTCTTGAAGCTCATCAAACGAAGCTTTGAAATATCAAGCTTTCTTTATCTTAAAGATTTTTAAGGCTTAAACCTCTTGAGGGTTTGCGGACGTCGTTGCTCCGTTCCATTGGCGCCAGCTGTCAATGGTCGGTTTTGGTGTCGGACGTCGAAGCGAAGGTCCCGTTGTGTTGGATTTGGTGTTTACCTAACGATTTCATGGGTATTTGATGGTGGATCTAGGGTTTTTTTGTCGCTAGTTTTCTGATGATGACGGCGCTAGCCGGATTTGTTCGGCTTTGTTTCCGGCCGTTCATGCGGCGGTGCCGTTATGGTGTATCTCAGGTATATTTACCTCTGCTTACTTTGATGTTTCAAATGAAAGGGATTTCTTGATTTCGAGGGTTTATGTTTTCACTGGTTTCGTGTCCCATTGATGGTGGTCGGTTCGGCTGGCTTTCTTGTCGGCGTAAAGGTTAACGTGTGGTGGAGCTGAGGTTTTTTATGCTATACATATAATGTTGAGGCTTAGCTATACTTTGAGATTACATTATTCAAGCCATATGATTTTCTTTTATGGTTGGCTTTCTATGTTAGATTCACGTGACATCTTCTTTGGTTGGCTCTGTTTGGTGAAGGTGGGTTGCTACTATTCAAGCTATATGTTTTTCTTTTATGGTTGGCTTTCTATTTCAGATTCATGTGACATCTTCTTTGGTTGGCTTTGTTTGGTAACAGTGGGTTCCTATTGGATGGTAATGGTTGTTCCATATCTTCATATTTTCTATGGTTCTTAGGCTGTGATTACACTACACTGAAAGTATTGAATGCCATAATTATCTTATGGCTATGATGATAAACTCAGTTTCTGATCAACTGAATTCTGAACCTTCTATTCACGATTTATTTTGTTGTTGTCTTTATGATTTTTTGTTTTTTGTCTTCCTTTTCTTTTTTGACCCAAATTGCAATGACAAAAGAATTTTTGTTACCTTTAAGGTGATGACGAACTTCTTTATCTTACCCAAATTGCGATGACAAAATTGGCCTAGGCGATATAGTGCCAATAATCTCGTTGTTTATGAATAATCTCATTGTTTCTTCAGATTTGAAAAGGGTTTTTGGTTTTCGAACAGTAGTGTTGCGATTTGGGTAGGAAATGCTTGATTTGTTCTGCTTTTGGTTACGAAATTGTTCATTTCTAATTTGTTGGCTGAAACTTTTTAGGCAGTGAAGATTTAAAACTTTGGATCGATTTTGGGTTTGCTTTTGGTTTGTTTATATTATTGATTTCATGTGTTCTTATGATATTGGTGATGTATGTTACTTTCTTATCTCATTTTTTGTCTTAGAAATGGCTGATGGATCCATTTTGGGATTGGTTTGTTGTTTTGTTATTGCTGATGGATTCATTCAAATTTATGATCTCATTTTGGGTTTTATAATATGGTTTTGTTCTTCTGATGTTGGTGACAGATGTTGATTTTTGATCTGATTTTTTATTTTATAAAATGAATGTTGGATGGATTTTGGGATTGCTTTTGGGTTCTTTATAACCCAAAACAGTTTCTCTATATTTCTGATCTCATGTGTTGCTTTTGGGATTGCTTTCCGTGTTGCTTCTAATTTGTTCCCTTAGGCGTTGCTGATGGTGTTTTCGGAGTTGAGGCTGCTAGGATAGTTCTCTTTACTCTATTTAAGGCTATGATGATCAATTATTTGCTTGAACTTGCCTGATAATGGGTTGTAATAGTATACTTGAGGCTATGATGATTAATCTGATTTAGGTTGTAAGGAAAATAATCTGGCTTTACTTTGGCGGGGCAATTACTTTTGTAGCCATAAAAGCCTAAATTAATCCTCTAATATGGCCTAATGATGATCTGAGCCTAATGTATTATTTGTCTTACCTTTTTTTGCTCTATGTTTTTCTCTACTTTCTTCGTTTGCAGGTACAAGGGGTATTAACTTTGTATCCGGTTGGCTTATTACTTCCATCTCTTCTGGTGTGTTTATTTTTTTCCTTTTTGTACCGTCTATTTTGGTTATTCTTTAAATTGCATGGAATGTTGTTTGATTTAGGGCAATTTTGTTAGTACAAAACTCATATTGAAATCATGACTATTTAGAAATGTCCTACTTTTGGTTATATGTGTTTTTGGTAAGCATTTTGGTTCCATATAAGAGAGTCAAAATGGGCAATAACCAGTTAGATCTTAGAAATGTAGATTTTGACCCAGGACAAGTTAGGGTCGAGATGGACCATTTTACAAAAAATGTTGCTTTTAATTCGTGTCATAATGGGTTTCACAAAAGAAGACGATAATATGTTGGATTTAATGATTTTCTGTTTACATTCATAGAACTTTAAATTGCATGGACTGCTTTTTGGTTTAGGGTAATACTTTCTTGACATTCATAAATTTTTTTAAGTCATTTTGTTGGTTGCATTTGCGTCAGAATGAATTTCTGTTGACATTCATATTTTTTTTATATATAATGCACCGATCTTCATCTCGTGTCGCAACGTGCATGAATGTACTTAAATTTAGCATCTGTGATATGGTATGTGTTCGTTGATTTCTCTCAACCACCTTTCTTTTTTTATTCCTCGAACTCCAACGAAATCATTCAAAAATAACTAGCAAATCGCCCAAAACATTCATGGAATTTAAATTAAATACAAGTTCATGGAAACTCTATATATTTACCGTTGAACAGTATGAAACTCATTTGAATGAAATGTAAATTCTAAGTATTGAAAATATTACGTGATTAACAGTTCGAAATTCATTTTTATGAAATGCAACTTCTAACTATTGATAATATTCTGTGATGGTTTGTAGCAACATACAGTGTGTTTTATGTTGATACGGTGTTTTATATTTTGAAATACGATTTCTCGCCCCCGCAACACGGAACTTATAGCTTTTATAGACATGTATACTATACTTTTAAATGCGCTTTCTCGTCCCGCAACGCGGACATGTCTTTGTAATTTAGAAGGGTATTTTGATCATTTAATTTAAATTTAACAAAAACTTAAAAATAAATTAACCTTACCCAATATTTTAAGAACCGAAAACCATATGACTCAATGTTAATAAAAAAAATAATACCCTATCATGTAACTTCTCATAAACCACATGAACCAATTGTATAACCTAAATGGACCAAGTGTGTTATTGACTCGGATAATATATCATCCATTCGTCTCGTCTCTCCACTTCAAAGTTAGTGATATGTTTAACCGTTGTAAACCCCACAACCAATCAATTAAAATCAAAACAAACCATTACTATTAGAGTTAATTGTAATTTTCCTCCTTGAGGTTTATAAATTTTAGTCATTTTAGTATAAAAAAAGTTTTTTTTTCCTCAGTTTCTCTCACGTTTGAATTTGCTGCTGCTAAAAACTATCTGAAAACTAGGGATATTTTCCTAAAACTATATTATCTAGCTAAAACCCTTAACTATAAAAAGGAGGTTACTTTTTCTTTTCTCCCTTTTAAACTTAAACACCAAACACCCCCATTGTTGCTGTCAAGAAAAAGAATAAAATAGAAGGGGAGCCGGCAACCTACTGTGCTCCGGCGACCATGTCCGGCAGAGGCCATCAGCGGCGGCAAACTAACCCACCACCTCTGTTCTTCTTCCCTCTCATTTGAGTTCACTCCCTCTCCATGAAACTAACCATCTGCCTCTGTTATAAATCTATTATCCCATTTTTTTTATGTGGAAATCTTACATCTTCTTGACTACTAGAAATCTTGTTTGATTTGACTGAGTTCCTACAAAAAGTCCAAAATGTTATACAATCAAACATTTCTTAAGGAACTTAACACTTTTGATTTCTTATGGACAAAGTTGTGCAATAATTTACCACAACCAATTTGATATAACAAAAGTGGTTTGAATGAAGAAAAAACCCTAAAATTTCATGAACTCCGCAATATTTTAGATGATTCGAAATGTTGTATCATATGCCATAGATTGTTAAATTTTATAATTGAGACACTGTCAAATCCAACAATGAGGTGCAGATATAAACACTCAATCACAGTATCACACACATTCATCGCATAAATTCGTATGAAAATCGAGTTCTGAAGCTTCTGGATCTACGAGTTTTGGCAAGGGAATACTCGATCTGGTAACACGAGATCTGACACACGAAGCGATTGCTGGAGAAACTCGGTGAGGATCTCTTCGTTTGCGACAGAGGAGCGGAGGCCGGATGCCGCCGGTGACGGCGGCGGTGCACGGAAATCGAGCGGGATCTGGTTATATGATTTGGGCCAATTAGCCATGGATATGTTCGGTTGTTAATCTGGTCTTCAGATCAAAATTATGTGAAATTGAGTGGTAATTTCTTTAGGAAAATGTGAGAATTTGGGAAGAAGCAGCAATGATGAGATTGTATGGAACTGATCGCGTCCCAGTGAACACTTTTTCTGCTTTTCTTTTTGAAGCTTTGCTGGTGAACTCAAAAGGGAGGGAAGAAGAAAGAAAAGAGGTGGTGGCCGGTGGGCTAGTTCGTCGTTGCTGCTTGCCTCTGCCTGAAATGGTCGCCAGAGCACGGCCAGTCGCCGGCTCCCCCTTATATTTTCTTCTTTATCTTGACTGGACAATAGGGTGATTGGTGTTTAAGTTTAAAAAGTCTTTTTTATATAGTTAGGGTTTTTAGCTAGATAATATGGTATTATAAAAATACCCTTAATTTTCAGTTAGTTTTTAACAGCAGTTAGTGTTATAGACGAAAATGGCAGAAAATACAAACATGAGGGAAGCTGAGGAGAAAAAAACTTTTTTTGTACTGAAATGGCTAAAACTTATAAACCTCAGGGACGAAAATGACAATTAACTCTTACTATTATATATATTAACAATATGAATTACTTTATTGTGTGGGGATATACTGTACTTCGATTCTCCAGTCAGTGGTTGATAACAACTTTGTTGAGCCAGTTAAATGCTGCCACGAATTGTTGTGAAGATATGAAGTGCCATTTATTATTTTTCTCTTTCTCCACTACATTATCTCTCATTTTTCTCCACTACATCATTATCTCTCATCTTTCTCACTGATGAAGAGCCATTAAAAAACTTACTGATGAAGAGTGCGATGGTTCTACCGTCGATGGTGGGGCATTTACGCAGAATTGACCTTCGATTTATGTTGTTGGCGGCTACGATAGTATTTTGGGGGGTGATGATGCTACCGGCGGCGGCGTTGTCGCCGGTTTGTAAGCCCTAATCGTGCATGTATCATCCACAGAAGCGATTACGCAGATCTGTGCTTTGATTTTGGTTGTTGGTTGTTCATTTAGATATGTGTGTGATAATCTAACATATGCCCTCATCTTCGTTTTTCTATATGATTTTGGCTATGATTCTTTGGCCACGACATGGCTGTATCGCTATCGTATAACGAATTTGAGCTCTTTACTACAACTGAGCCTTGAAGGCGATGATGATGCTAACTTAAAATGAGCCTTAAAGGCGATGATTATGTATTTTTGGTGGTTGTATATTATCGGTGTTATGTCTTGCAGTAGTATGGTTGCGATTGTTTCATTACGGTTTGGTGAACTCATTGTTGCTGATGCATATGTGATATTAAAAAAAAAGTAAAATGGTTTCATTCTGGTCGGTTGCTTGCTGTGATTCATACCTTCTTTGGGTATACATCCAATTCATGTATTTCTTTTTGGGGTTTATAGGCTATGATATTTTTCTGATAACGTGATGGCATATCGCACAACCGGATATCAGATCTGAGCCGTATATATATCAACAAAGTCAATTACTTTGTTGTGTGGGATTTACTATGTTTCGATGCTCCAATCAGTGGTTGGCGACAACTTTGTTGACCCAATTTAATGCTACCAACGAAGTGTTGTGAGATGGTCATCCTTATCTTCTATAACAAAATCAATTCCTTTGTTGTGTGTGGGTTTACTGTTCTTCCTTACTCAGAATCAGAATTTGAAAACTAGATAATGGTTTTAGCTAGTCTATGATGATTATTGTCTTTACGATTTTAGATCTGAGTGTTTTGGCAACGACCCTTTGTTCAAATTGTTATCGTTACCCCACTTGAATCTTGTATACGATCTGAGCGTTTTTCGCTATGATAACTGAGCCTCATTTTAAAGAGTTTAAACATCAAATATTTGTCACCCGCTGCAACACGCGGGTGCTTTATTTCTTGTTCTATTAACAATTTGGTTTCATGGTTCCGACTTACTGGGCCTTTTTTTAATATATAAAGTACGATCAAAATATAAAAATGAAAATATTTCAACAATTTAAACCATATCCGAATCTGAAAAATCAGATATCCAAATTTTCGGATAATAGAGGTCCGGTTTTGGATTCTAAATTTTTTACATACCCCAAATATAAACTTAAAAAGAGCGATCCCTTATGTAATTATCTTAAAGCTAAACTTGACCATATGTATTTGTATAGTTCAACTTAAAATAATTAAAGACCATATGGGCCTGTACGGTTTCTTCCGGACGGTTTTTGGGTATAATCAGTAAACCAAACCATTCATTTTAATTCAAATATTTTTAATCCGGCCAACTGAAAAGGAAAATTAGAAAACAAATCGTGAAACCAAATTGATGACTGCTATGGACATCAAGTTCAAGATCACAAGTCATAACCACAAACTGCAGGTCTTGAAAGATACAGAAGTTTCAATGTTTTTAAACTAAAGAAAACCCTGGATATAAAGACTTGGCTTACTTTTTCTCCACATTGTTTTCGAGTTCTTTCTTGAGCTGCAGAGAGAAGTCGTCATTGACATCATCATCATCCCAATCGTCTTCCCAACGTTGACCAAGTTCTTTTCCTTCTTCCTTGCTATCCCACACTGCCAATTTTCATATCATATTATCATATCAAGAATATCTGATTTAGACTATAGAAAACAACAACTGATCAAAAACACGATTAAACGCATAAACAACTTCAAAAAGTAAAAGATAGTCGGTTTTCAATTTTTCTGTGTCTCAGTTATCAAACTAGTGATTGAGCATCCAGTTTTTACAATAAAAGATGAACCTTTTCCCGAGGTAGCAAAATGGGCTGCGTATTCAGGCCAAAACAGGTGGGTTGGCCCATCAATAATTTGCTGCCCTCATTTATGAGTTTATAAGTATGACTCGTAACTGAAGACAAGCCTAAAATTTCCCATTTATAAAACTAGTGATTGAGCTCGAATGAGGCTCGGATCAAAACGGATGGGTTGGCCCGTCAATAGTTTGTTGTCCTTATTTATTAGTTTTATTAATAACTGACGTACTGAAGTATTTACTCGCAACTGAAGACACGTCTAAAATGCCCCAGTTATCAAACCAGTAATTGAGCATTCAGGTTTTACATATGAAAGATAAACCTTCTCCAGAGGTGGAAAAATGAGCTGAGCTTAGCTGGTCAAGTGAGGCTCGGGTCAAAAAGGGTGGGTTAGCCCGTCAAGGTGATGTAATAAAGTATGACTTGTAATTGAAGACACACCTAAGTTTCTTGTTATTAAGGTGAAAATTGCCTTATTTAAATGACTACAAGCAAGATCAAGGTAACTTTTGAATGAAAGTAACAATTGAAGCTTCATGTAAATGATAAAATGGGGGTCCTACTTGCAGATAAGCAATAAAAGTTAGGGATGTTCGCACTCTGGTTCGATCGCTTTTAACGGAAATTTTGGACCAAACCACTACCTACAACTTCAAGGAACAACTAACCAAACTGGCTGGGTTGGGTGGGTGGGTGGGTTTGCTAAACCAGCCAGTTTTACCAGTTTGGAGGCATAGTAGTCAAAGGCAAGCTAGTCGCATGCCCAGGCACAGTAAAAACGCCTTGCGTCCTTCAAGGCTCACAATCACACTTCCCGGTCAAAATTTGTCTAAAACTGGTCATATCATCTAAAAATGGTCTGAAACATCTAAAGAGGGCCAGGAACATGCCTAAACTAGCTTAAAACAGGTCTTAAACACCTAATAATGGTCTATTTATATTGTGCACCTCGCTTACGAAGGCGCTCACTTTTTAAGCAATTGACCCTAGGCTCGAGGCTGACCCCTACCAGGCGCTTTCGACTACCATGTTTGGAGGTGGAACCATTTTTTTTCAAAATCATCATAAAAATTATTAAATAATAAAGATAATCATGGTTATGATACATATACATAAGTAGCATAGCTACATATTAAATACAGTAATTAAGGACACAAATGGCCAGTTTGGTTTACACAGCCGATTCCAAGCTTCACACCAAACCAAACCGTTAAACCGCCAAACCGCAAGAACTAAACTGTGAACCAAGCTGTACGGATCTTAAACCAGCCGACTTACTTCAGTTTGAGCTATACGGTTGATTCCAGCGATTTATGGACGCCTCTTATAAAACACTGTGTCATTAACAGTAACCGCAGTCTACTAATTCTAAAAGCTTTCTTAATCAACTCAAGTGACAGGTTACAGTAACTTCAGGGGAAAAACAAACTCCTAATTAAGCTATAAGCCTATAAACCACAAAAAAAGAAATGTTCCTAGTTAAGCTATGGGACTTAGGATCTAGAAATGTTCCTAATTAAGCTATAAACCACTACAAAGGATATATCAGTTAAAATTAATGCATAAATAACAGATTACACAAGAAAATCTATGTTTTTCCTCTTAGAGATAACATCTGAAGTAAATGGAAGAATGAAACTGTAAGGTAAATTCGCAAATTGTTATCCAGGTAAGCAATTCTAAAAGGAGGTTTCTAATTACAGCAATCAGAAACATCGCCATGATTTTCTGGATGGAGAAATCTTCCTAATCAATCAAGTAACAGCTAAACCTGTAACTAATCTTAGCTTTCATTACGAGGATCGATGTTTTTCTTCTTATGAATTACTTCTAGGTCGAAAGGAACAACGAAATTGGAAGGTAAATAGGAAAATTGTTGTCCAAGTTACGGAAGATAAATACCTCGATTGATATCGAACTCCTCGAATTCGTCATCATCTTCGAACAGATCAATCTTAGCTTCTTCAGTCGCTGCCTTAGGTTGCTCCGTCGTTGCCATCCTTTCCTTACTTACAAACAAACACCGATCGCTGATGAGAAAAGAACAGAAAGACGATTGTTTTCAACCCTAAATCATGCTTCGCGAGATAAAAAGAAATTATTGAAAAGAGATCAAAGAGATGCTAGGAAGAATCAACTTACTAGGGTTTACGAGAGATCAATCGATTGAAACTTTGAGACTGCTGAACAACGAAGACTGGAATTTCAAGTTAGGTTAAAAACTTAAAACGGAGGTGAAACTTAGGACCCGTTCAATTAGCCGGGTCGGGTCCATCGTACAATACCTGGGGCCCATGAAAATGAATCCCCGTATGAAACGAAAAATAATAAAATTTGTGTATTTTCTATGTATTTTAGAACGACATTCTTAGGCTATGTGTACTCATAACCCCTTATTCATGGGGGTTATGCGTCATGTGTCCGCCACATCATCAAGTGAGGGGTTATGATGAAAGTGATGTAGTGGTAACAATCTTATAACCCCCCTTACTAATCATTATCTAATTATTAATTTAATTATTTTTTTAATATAATTTAATATTAAATATATTAAAAAAACTACAACATTCATTAAAAAAAACAAATCCATAAAAACACTAGAAATTTTTTTAAAAAAAAGTTCATTAAAAAAACACCTAAAACATGAAAGATTAAAAAACACACATAGATTCCTTTAAAAAAAAACTAGAGCCCATATCGGGTCTTGATATCCTCTCGGATTTGTAACGCGAGACTTCGTGCGGGTTCTTCATCCGGGATCGGTTCCATTAGCCTTGCCAAATCTTTTTCTTTTTGCCGAATGTTTACGACACTAACTTGTTGCGTCTTAAGTGACAAAAAGCGATCGAACGTTCAACGGTCGAAAATTAAAACCACTCAAAATTACACGGCACCATGTTAGCCCAAAATGCCCTATAACGCCCCACTACGGACAGCCTTAGTGTTTGTACTTTGTAGTGGGCGTCTTTTTTCCCATAAGGATGCGTGTATGGTAGTTTAATGCATTAATTTGAATTATAAAAATAATTAATTATGTTATGTTCGGAGAGAGAAAAAATATGCTTAAATGATGTTTTGGAGGTGAGTATGATTGCCTAAAAAGATGTTTTAGACATTCTTTTTTTTTTAACTTTTTATTTAAACTAAAACAAATAATTAAACTAAAACATGTAATATAAAATAAAAACATAAAAATTCATTAAATTAAAAAAAAAGTTACAGAGTCCTAAAAAAATTTACCAAGTCTTAAAAATAAAAAATTACCAAATCCTAAAAATAAAAAATTACCAAATTCTAGAAATAAAAAATTATCAAATCCTAAAAATAAAAAATTACCAAATCCTAAAAAAACAACTACCATCTAAAAATTGCATGACCACCCATATCTCGCCGCCACTCGGCGTTTTTCGTCCAAAAGTACCGGTAGCAATGTTTTGGGCACTTAAAAGCATAAGAGGTTTTTTTGTCTAACAGAAAGGGAACGTGTTTTAAAATCGATGGTAGCTATCTACATGTTTTAATAAAAAATTAACATACTTCACGTATAGATCTATACGTGAAGCGGTGAAGGATATAAGAACGAGGTTCGTGTTTTTAAATCGACGACACCAGTAGCTATCTATATGTTTTAAATAAAAAGTTAACATCTTTCACGTATAGGTCTATACGTGAAGGATCACCCGCCTCTTAAATATACGTACACCCGACATACAACCGACATTTTCTGACGTTTTGATTTCGAAGTTCTATTGACATACCTGAATGATAGGTCTAAATGTGAAGATTAAAAGTGACACCCCTTCTATACATGAAGTGGAGGCCTATCCTTCAAGTATAGAAGGGGTGCACTAAAAAAGTATGGGGTGTCCCTATAAGAAGCCTTTTAGAAATAGGGTTAGGAATAAGAAACCAAATATGAATGCTCTAGATCAAAACAGATCTTTTATTTCAACATTTTTATTTTGATCTGTTAAAAATTTATTAGTTTCATTTTTGTTTAGATTCAAGCCAGACTGTTAACAATGTATCTTTTTTCCTATATTATGACCCGGGTCACACGCAAGGCAGCAGGGGCTACTTGTTTTACCCGACTGAATTCACATCTTATCTTTATAATTTAAATAAGGGTTATTGGCTTCAAGTAATCCTAACTATCACCTTTTGGCCAATAACACTCCCAACTAACGAATTTCCCTCTGGCACTCCCAAGTATCAACATATTTTCTTCCACCACTCCCCTCATTAATGTTCTTTAATCCCGTTAGTCATCTGCCTACGTGGCCATAAGCCACGTAGACAACCACATAATCATTTGATGCCATGTAGGACAGCCACGTAGGAAGATGACTAACGGAGTTAAAGAAAAATAACGGAGGTAGTGGTGGAGGAAAATAAGTTGATAGTTGGGGTGCCAGAGGGAAATTCGTTAGTTGAGAGTGTTATTGGCCAAAAAGTAATAGTTTTTTTTTGGAACGGCATCGATCACGCGACATTGATCTCACGTGTAAACCTACCCTTGCAGGGCTATGTCCAAGGTCGATTACTCGGACCTCCGTGAGAACCAAGACACCCCCTCCTAAAGCTTTCTCCTGGCAGAAATCCCCTCCTGGGACCACATGGGGTAAAACTGCCTCCCCTTGGATTAGAACTTGGGTCACATAGTGGCCAAAGCCTTAAGAGCCAAGGGGGTAACCACTAGAACAAGTCCTAGTAGTTCAAAAAGTAACCCTTTAAATAAAACTTATAATTACATTTAAAATATCACTTCTAAAAATCCCACACAACTCATACCTCATCTCATATCTATTCATATTTATTTAAACAATAAAGTATAAACTACATTCTTTATCTTTTATGTTTATATCAAATTGCATGTTTATTCTTAAACCTCGCTAGTTACAAACGACTGTCTTTATTGAAAAAGTTATCGCACCGAATCTCGTGCTTAATCATCGTATGTAAAATTAAACATTTTATGAGTCTTATAATCAATTATCATGTCATGAGTCATCACGCACAAGTTGAGTCTCAAAACGTTGGTGATTTACCTAATGGTGGTACGTACGCAAATTAACCCGAGATCGTATTTTGTTGCTCATAATACTATGTTCGATATTCTTAATTAAATTTTATGTGCTTGGATGTGTTTCATATGATTGGAAATGTAAAATGATGAAAAACGGTGAAAACGAGACTCGAATCCGATTAAAAACGAAGGAGTTATAGCGAAAACGGTAAAACCGACCATAAAACGCATTTATTTAATTTAATTATCAATTTCAAATGTTTATATATCATGTTTGTACTTAGTTTTAGTGAAAATGGCCAAATAAATCCAATGGTGAAGAAATCGGCATCAAAAACCCTTTTTACGTGGTCAAAACACCAAATTTCAGCCCTGGTCAATAAAAGTCAACGCGGATATGTTTGTTAAATCCATTCATGGGTGTTACACATGAGATTATTTTTATCCATTTACATACACATGAAATATTTCAGTATTTTATGATATAAAGGAATATTTCAGTATTTTATGATATACTGTTAAAAATTAAAGCTTCTTAGTATTTGTTCAAACAAAAAAGTATCTAGTGGTACGTATATCATAAGTAAAGAAAGTATGTGAGGGGAAATAAAAGGTATGGATATGTTTTAGGTCGTCGTGGATGACCTTATTAGGCCCATCACGCCCCTCCACCTCACTCCTTTGAAGATCCACAATATTTTTATAAGTCCACACCCATCACATATGTGATCACTATCACAAAATGGTCCATCACGCCCATAGAGCGCCAGAGCGGTGTCTAGGGTGTTTTGGCCATAATATAACTCTATCATGCCCATTACAGATGGCCTTAGAATCGGGAGTAGATAGAGTTGAGGTGATTGCTACAAACACAAAAGTTCGGATTCGAAGGCTCTGCGTTTGTTTTCATGGTGAAAATTAAAGACAAAATCCCATATCGAAATACAAAACTTTGTTTCTTGATGGCGGTGACAGTGGCTAATGTTCGTAGTATTGTGACAAAGGCGAGAACAAGGATCTAGTAGTTAGGAATACACGATAGTGCCAAATGAGTGTTTGCAGTATGGCTGGAAAAACATGTTTAAACGGGTTAGACATGACATGCCACGGTTAACACAGGGTGTAACAAACGAACATGACACGATTAACAAGGCTACTAAACACAAACATGACAAGTTTAACTAATCGTGACATTTCTTCAAGCATGAACACATACCTATTTATAAACGTGTGACACGATTAATATTACATGTTTTAACACGATAAGTTCAACCAATTTAAAAGTCACCAAATATTACAAACCATAATAGTAATGTCATTCAAGAACAATTTATAACATATTCGAAACAAAAACCCATCAAAGTTTTAAGTAACAATACATAATATAATTAATTATTTTAAAAAATTTAACAAAATGATAAACGTGTTAATCATGTCATAAACATGTCAACATGTTTATGACACGAATTATGTTTAACTTTATACAATATAGTGTCGTATTAACAAGTCCGTGTAGGAAACTGTTACTCTAGCTTGCAGGTGGTAAAGGGAGTGGTTATCTTTAGGGTGCAGAGACAAGAGTTCAATTGCTATGACACTGACGTACTGGCCCAACAAACCCCAACTGAGACTACTGACCTAACGGGTCGACCCAAGCGGATCCATCAGGTGCCCCAGAAGTTGTTGGATTAATATCCAAATTGAGGAAAAAGCTACATATATCCCACGTGCATGCATGGCCATGGCCACTAGCACTAGCCCCAGTACTCCATGATTCCATTTCTACTAATTTTTAGGAACTTAATATGTAGTTTGTTCACTCTTGTTATGTTATTTAAGTTTGAGAAGAATGAATAAAACGTATCAGAAAATTTCCCCAGTTCGATTTCTACTTTCCGAATTTAATTTACGTCTTGCATTTTACATAGTTCCCATTAATTTGGCGCTTTCATTCACGACTCCCTGCCTCCCCGTCGAGATCCACCCCCCACCTACGAACCGTCATCATTGGCGGCGAAAATCGACCAACTTATCGCCTCCTTCGCCGCCGCTTCCGCCCAAACTAACCAACTTCTCACCACCGCTACCGACAACTCCGCTAAACTTGCTGCCTTACTTAAGGCCACCAAAACCCTCACCGCCAAAATCTCCCTTCAAGTCGGTACCACCACCATGCTATCCAATCACATTCAAGCTCTTACCAATCACCACAACACCACAACTGCCTCCTCCAACACCACTGGGTCTTCATCCTCAAACACTCAACCACCTATACCACCCTTCCTAACTGCCCAAATCCACCCTAACCAAACCCCCGTACTTACGGTTATAAATCCTAACAACCCACTTCCTCCTCCAAGACCAGCCGTGACTATCACAACACCTCCACCAATGAAGCGACCTCCCAAAATTTCACTTCCATTATTCGATGGAACCAATCCTTTGGATTTGATTTTTCAAGAGGATAATATGTTCAATTACTACCAAACCCTGATCGCGCAACGCATCTTGCTTTCTGTGTTTTACTTCACGAGGGATGCCTTATCTTGGTACAAACATCTTGCAACCAATGATATGCTTGGCACTTGGGCTATCTTTAAGAGTGAACTTGAAGTTCGTTTCGGTCCGTCGTCGTATGAAAACCATGAAGCGACACTTTTTAAACTCAGACAAACATCCACTGTTACTGAGTACCAATTCGAGTTCGAAAATATTAGCAATCGTGTCAGCGGGTTATCCCAACAAACGCTCTGTAATTGCTTCATATCAGGTATGCGCCGGGACATCCAAAACGAACTAGCCTTGCTTAAATCATTAACCCTTCACCAAGCATACGGAAAAGCCCGTTTAGTCGAGGAGAAATTAGCCCAAATGGTCAAAACCCAAAGTACCATTCAAATCCTCCTTTACCTATTCTTCCTTGGTCAACACCAAAATCCCTTACGCAACCCCCACCTACTTCCACGCCAACAACTCCATCGCAATCGTCTAGCACCAAATCATCACTGCCCTTTTCGTGTTTGTCAGCGGAAGCTTTGCAATAACATCGTAAAGACGGCTTATGCTTCCGTAACCCTGAAATGCGGGCCGCAAGTGTTCACCACCACAGTTTTTCTTATTTTGCCGATAACGAGGATTGCGAAGGTATGTCGAAGGAATTTTCCGACCTCTCCATAGTCGATAATATAACACCACAGTTCATATCCTTATCGGACGCCGCCTTCTTCGGGTCACGGGAACGATTTCCGGATATCCGATAACAATCCTTGTGGATTGCGGGAGTACCCATAACATCTTACAACCTCATATTGCTTCATTGTTCCAACTTCCGACGGAACCTATCACACCATTCACCGTTATGGTTGGAAAGGGACAACACATTGGATGCACGACCTTATGTCCGTCAGTTAACTTGCTCATCCAAAAGTCTCAGATTTCTTTGCCATGTTTCATTATTCTGGTGGAAGGAGCCGACGTCATCCTCAGCATCGCATGGTTAAGCACACTCGGTAGACTCACCGCCGATTTTGTTATTCCCAAAATTTCGTACCAAAGACGGTAAACATGTTACTCTCACTGGTGACCTGTTCGCTCAAGCGGTCTCCCCTAGCTCTTTGTCAACCTTAATCCGTCACAACTCTATAGCCTCCCTGCACACCATAACCTATCAGCCTCACTCACCTGCTTTAACCAATAACCCATCTCCCACCATACAAGAGCCTCACATTACAAACCTACTCACTGCTTACCCACAGTTATTCGAGGAATCACACAACCTTCTCCTTACCCGATCCCATGACCATACCATACCTTCATTCAACAACAAGCAAACTGTGAATGTCAAACCCTATCATTACACGCACTACCAGAAAAAGTCATGACTTCTCTGATCCGGTAAATGCTCAACGACGGTATAATAAGGCCAAGTCATAGTCCTTTTTCTTCACCGGTGCTGCTTGTAAAAAAGAAAGACGGATCGTGGCGTTTTTTTGCGTTAAAAACCGGGCTTTAAACGTTGTCATAGTCCATGACTGTTTTCCAATTCCGACAATTGACAAGCTCCTTGATAAGTTGCACGACGCTAAGGTATTTTCCAAGATTGATCTTCGTGCGGGATACCACCAAATTCGAGTTACACCCTCTGACATTCACAAAACCACCTTTCAAACACCGGATGGCCATTACGAATTCCTCGTAATGCCCTTCGGGCTTACAGATGCTCCATCAACCTTTCAGGTAGCCATGAATGACTTGTTCGGATGTCCTCCATCGATTCGTGTTGGTGTTTTTTGACGACATCCTCGTCTACAGCCCCTCTATGGATCTTCACTACAACCATCTCCGTCACGTCTTCGACACCTTATGCAAGAACTAGTTTCATGCTAAACCGACGAAATGTGTTTTCGGTGTCTCCACTGTTTTGTTTTTGGGTCATGTCATTTCAGAAGCCGGATTCGGGCCGAAACCGGACAAGATTCAGGCGATCCAACGATGGCCGGAACCCTCGTCATTTACCACACTTCGATCATTCTTAGGACTAACCGGTTACTACCACAGGTTTGTACCTAATTATGCCAAGGTTGCTGCACATTGACTGATATTTTGAAACTAAAGTAATTTGCATGGTCTTCTGATGCTAAGCAAGCTTTTCTTTCATTGAAACATCACATGGAAGAACTAGTCACCTTGGCTTTACCTAATTTTAGCAAAGATTTTGACGTGACAACATATGCATCAGGAACATCGATTGACGCAGTATTGTCTCACGCAAGCCGACTTATTGCTTTTTTTAGCAAAAAGCTCTACCCTACAATGCAATCTCAATCCACTTACACCAAAGAGCTATACGCTATTACAAAGGCGGTGAAAAAAATGGCGCCAGTATCTTATAGGAAGAAAGTTCCACATCTACACTTACCACCACAACCTCAAACATATTTTCACTCAAGCTATACAAACCCCTGAGCAACAAAAGTGGGTTACAAAGTTGATGGGATACAATTTTGAAGCCACTTCAAACGAGGTAAAGATAATTCTGTCGCAGATGCTCTAAGCAGAGTCAACCAGCCCAATGCACTTTCCATCTCTTACCTAACATCCCCATGGCTTGATGAGATTCGTGAATACTTCAACACTTCAAAGATGGCAGGCTACTAGTTCAGCAAATACTTGCAGATCCAACGTCCTTTTCTCACCATGCTTTTCATGACGGGTTAGTATTTGTCAATAATCGCATTATGGTACCCCCCAAATTCCGACCTCAGGCAACTGCTACTAGCCGAATATCATTCATCTTTTTTAGGTGGCCACTCCGAGATACAAGCTACATACAAACGTATGGCATCTTCTTTTGTTTGGCTCGGTTTGAAACGTGATGTTATTTACCTTCATTAAGGCAAGTGATGTTTGTCAATCTACCAAATCATCAAACCACAAGCCATATGGGTTACTACAGCCGCCTACGGTTCCTGATTACCCATGGGATAACGTTTCCATGGACTTTATTACCAAGCTTCCACCTTCCCGTGGTAAAACAGATATATGGGTTATTGTCCATCTGATAGGGTTTAATTAAGAGGACAAATTCAAGGAATGTAAAAGAGAGATGAGGATTGATTTTATTGCAAAATATTCAAAAGAGAATTACAAGAACTTTCCAGGGCTACGCCCTCTCTCCACACAATCACTGTAGGAGCCACTAATTTCTAACAAACTCATGGACAAGCAAAAAATGCAATATTCCCTTATTATTTATACTCTCTCTCCCCAACAAACTCTTAGCCACTTTTGGAACTGTCACCCTTGCCCCTTCTAAAGTAAACTTGTAACACTTTAGGCTTGGTATTTGTGCTGCCTGAGTTGTGAATCGTATCACGATCGCTTGTCAAAGTCTGTCCATTTCATAGCCCTCGCAAGACACTACACAGCAGTCTCCTTAGCTTCACTATTTCTCAGGGAAATGTATCGCTTGCATGGGTTACCAAAAACAATCGTCTCAGACAGTGATCCTATCTTCCTTAGCCAATTTTGGAAGCGATTATTCAAGAAAATCGGGACTAGACTCCTACATTCGAGCGCCTACCATCCCCAAATGGATGGGTAGATAGAGGTAGTTAATCGGTGTTTGGAATCCTACCTATGTGCGTTTGTTTTTATGAACCAAAAAACGTGGGAACGGTATCTTTATCTTGCAAAATTCTCATATAACACAAGCCACCATTCTTCAATCAACATGACACCATTCAAGGCTTTGTACGGGAAGGAAGATAACTCTATTCATGACTACATTCCTGGGTCAAACAAAACGGGATCTGTAGACCTCTCATTGCAGGAGCATAACTGAAAAACCGAGGTGGTGACCAAATACCTTGGTTGCGGAAGCGGATCGAGTCTTTGTGTAACTCGTTTTTGTAGAAACAAATGAACACCCGGATATGAACACGATGGTGTTTGAGATGTGATGATGATGATGATGAGCAAAGCTAGTGTAAACATGGATATATGAAGAACAAGATAGATAGATAAACAAGGTGGAATGATAGATAACTAAAGATAATCGAATGATTACATTTTACCTACCCCACACATTCCCGGGTATCATGAACTTACTAGGTGAGTTCATGAACCCTCGACAAGCTTCAAGGAACCATGACTAACTCTCTCTCAAACATACACTTATCATCAAGTCTTTCACATGAGAAAGACTTGCTATATATACTACAAACTCACTAAGGGCATAATAGTAAAACTACCAACTAGTGACAATATTTAAACAATAAATAATATTCACTAGAGCCATCTTCTTTAGTTGAGTCTTGTGTCTTGAGTTGTCATGTTCTTCACCGTGTTGTCGGGACGGTAGACGTTAAGTGGCCGTTGAGTATTGATCACATCTATCCAAATCATGTTGGGTCGGAATCTCGATTCCCAACAATCTCCCCCTATTTGGTAGATGGTATACTCAACACTTGTGACATTGGTTCATGTGTTCTTGCAACTTGACTTCAAGATAATCTTCATGTAGTTTCAAGTCTTTCATTCTTCAATTCTCCTTTGTGAAGCTCCCCCCTACAATAAACATTCCTCTAGCCCCAAACCATAGGCTGTAAATGCATAAGGTGTTTACAAACTTCAACATAATAACAAGCTACTTGAGGACTAAGTCATAACTCAAAGTGCCTATATTGTTGAAAGTAAACAATATAAAGGATCTATGAAAAACGCGAGAAATAAATCCACAATTCAACCAACTTGAAATACTTGGCCGAATACCAAACCAATGCGTTGCACGAAGATAAACCACTTTTCTTTGTGTGCTAATAATCTTGCCTTCGATTTTTACCGCAATGGCAATGTCGCAACTGTTACGGCTTGAGGACGCTTCGAAGATTAAAAATCACGTTGCTTTCTTTTGCTAAACCCGTTGCCAAAAGTCTCATCGAATCATCACATTTTCTCCCCCTAGACTTTTGCAACCAAGCAAAATAAATAAGCATCTTCTGTTGATCAAAACCCATATAGCAACCATTTCATCAACAAATTCTTGAAATCCAACAGTAGCAATTTATCTCTCATATCAAACTTGTGCACAACTCTTATCGTCAAATATTACCTCATAACACGTCTGCTATATATCGAAGCAATCTGATATAGGAGTATAATTTGATGTACCTGATGAGATGACTACAAAATAATGGCTTTAAATTGTTGTGGTTGTTGGTTTGTAACAGAAGTAAAGAATCGAACCTGAACCCGTAACCGAAATCTCAAAGAAGCTTAACCCGTTAAAAATTTTGAACAGGAGCTTAATTCAAGTATAAGGTACCAAATGTCATCATAAATAGTAGCTTCAACTTTCCGATCAGTAGTCTTTGAACCGAAGCTTCAACATCGAACGGAATTGTATCTCTGAACAAACCCGTTTTTCCGGCGAGCCGAATCTGATGAGACGCAAACTCCGGCGGCCTGATGGCAAATTTCGGCGGTTCTGAGCTTTGTCGGCGACCTGAACTCAATCGTTGAGTTTTCCGATCACCACCGGTTACCTGCAACTTGAACAGAGACGACTTTCCGGTGATTGGACTTCACGCAGTCGTTTTTCCGTTTGAACAGGGATGATTTCCGGTTGAACTGCGAGGTTCCGGTTGAATACGTAATTCCGGCCGAACTTCAGAATTCCGGTTGAAGTAGGAACTCCGGTTGAATATTGAAACGGAACACCGTTTTTCCGCTTGAAGTTATTTCCGGTTGAACTTATCCAGTTCCGGTTGAACTTCGAGTTTTCCGGTTGAAAATTCCGCTTGGACATATTCCGCTCGAACTTTGAATTTCCGGCCGAAGTTTCCGCTTGAACTGAGTTTCCGGTTGGAGTTGGATTTCCGCTTCAAGTTGGAACGGAACATTGTTTCCGGTTGATGTGCTTTCCGGTTGAATCTCGCACTTCCGGTTGAACTTCGAAGTTTCTGGTCGAACTCCACTGTCTCCGTCTGAACCCGTATTTCCGTTTGAAATCTTCAGTTCCGGTTGAATATTCCGCTTGAACATTAAGTTCCGGCTGAACTCCATACTTCCACTTGAAGTAGGGTTCGAACACTTCAGGTTGATCGAGTCACTGTTTCTAGTTGGAGATCGATCGGATCATGTTTCCCATTTGAAGTTAATAATTCCGGTTGAGATTTCTGCTCAAAGATGAGATGAAAGAGGGTTCTCGAGGCATGCACGTGATTTAGTCTGATTGTTTATGAGATAACCGCTGATGCATTAAAAGGACATCTGTAGCCTTTTGTTTGACCCCTTTTATATGAGCTGTCACTTTCAACATTTGTCTCATCCGTAGCTATGAATCATAGGATTGACATTCATCGAGACCCTACCTCATAACTTCAGCCGTAGCGTTCTTCTTCGATGACAATCCCAATTCGAGTTGGCGGTAACTTTCGATATTACTATCAAGATTATACCCAGAACAGTCATCGTCGCCTTCTTCTCAACTGGATCGGTTACGTATCCTAGCTATGACTGACTTCTTGAACCATTAACCCGAGAATCATCGAGTCTCCATAACCGAGTTCCAATTTCTTTAACCTGCAACACTATCTTTCAATCGAGAACGGACAGAAAATTGTTGTGAAGTACAAGCTGTAGTCTCGTTTACTTTATTTTCTGAGTTCTTTCACACAAACATCTTCAAGAACAACCTGTAAACACTCTAAATATTTTGTGTAGCTCTCATGATTTTAGAGAGAGAAAGTAGTGCCATGGAAACTTGAAGAAAGTGTGGATGCGTGTGGAGAAAGAAAGTGCAGGAAAAGTGAAAGGAAATGTGGGACTCAATAAAGTTAATCTGCTTAAAGGAAAAAGCAGTTTGAGATTTACACTCAGAAGAAATAAATCTAATAAAAGGTACACTTGTTTTGTGGGACTCAATGAAAGTAAAGTCAAAAAGCTAGAAAAGCAATTTGATTTATACACACAAACAGACAAAGTGTGATGTGATAAGAATAATCACACCTTTCAAGATTTTCTTGAGAACAACATTTAAAAGTAAATAGACCATGAATTTGAATTAAAAGAGTAAACATACGTAGAACATGCATCAACCTTCATGTTTTGAGCTAGATTTTGATAAACTGGAAATATCATATAAATCTGATTGTGTAGCAAGATTTAAACACAAACACTCAAGGAAATTTACTTTTGATTATTCAAGAATAATATATGAATAAATAGATCTTGACTATTCTATAAAAGAAAAATTCAAGGATCTTTTTCAAAAACTTTGAAAGACATGGAGGGGATTCAAAATCTTTCTAAAAAGTTTACATCTCCATTTGTTTACAAAAACAAGTATCTGAGCACAAAGTTGAGAAATCAACCGTGAGGTTGCAATTTTCTCGACCATGGCTCTGATACCAATTGAAAAACCGAGGTGGTGACCAAATACCTTGGTTGCGGAAGCGGATCGAGTCTTTGTGTAACTCGTTTTTGTAGAAACAAATGAACACCCGGATATGAACACGATGGTGTTTGAGATGTGATGATGATGATGATGAGCAAAGCTAGTGTAAACATGGATATATGAAGAACAAGATAGATAGATAAACAAGGTGGAATGATAGATAACTAAAGATAATCGAATGATTACATTTTACCTACCCCACACATTCCCGGGTATCATGAACTTACTAGGTGAGTTCATGAACCCTCGACAAGCTTCAAGGAACCATGACTAACTCTCTCTCAAACATACACGTATCATCAAGTCTTTCACATGAGAAAGACTTGCTATATATACTACAAACTCACTAAGGGCATAATAGTAAAACTACCAACTAGTGACAATATTTAAACAATAAATAATATTCACTAGAGCCATCTTCTTTAGTTGAGTCTTGTGTCTTGAGTTGTCATGTTCTTCACCGTGTTGTCGGGACGGTAGACGTTAAGTGGCCGTTGAGTATTGATCACATCTATCCAAATCATGTTGGGTCGGAATCTCGATTCCCAACAATAACCATGTCTTAGCAGCCCTTAAAGTCTTCCTTCAGCAAGCCTAAGATTGCATGGATAAAGAGTTTGAGGTCGGTGACTTTGTCTACTTACACTTACAGCCGTATCGACAACAGACGGTGAACCAAAGGGCTAATCACAAGCTTTCCAAGAAATATTATGGTCCATACAAGCTAGCAGAACGAGTAGGTAAGATCACTTATAGGCTAGAGCTCCATATTCATCTCGCATTCATCTCGTGTTCCACGTCTCCCTCCTGAAGAAAAGTTTCAAAACATCGCCAAGTATGTCATCGGACCTTCAAGATTTTCGATCCAATGCCGAAACTGTTGGCATATAATCTTGACCTGTTAAAGAACCCGTTAGAAGACCCTTCTTATTAGAAGCATAATTAAGTGTGATTGTACATAGATAAATATATGTCACATATGTATAGTATAAGTCTGATTAAGTTGACAGTTAGAAGGTACTTGATGTCAGTAAATTCGGCTAGTTATTGGCGTCAAGGAAGGGTATAAATACCCCATGTAATCGACATTTTATAGTAATGCAAGTTTGTGTTTTATCCTTGCTCTCTCTCTCTCTCTCTCTCTCTCTCTCTCTGTTCCTTTAAAACCCATGCACACACAATTAAATCTGAAATGGATTCACAAAATAAAGATTTTGATTCAGCGATTGAATCAATTCTCAACATGGCATGAGAGCCATCTTGGGGACCTGTGGAAGAAGAAGTACCGACAAGGAGTGTCGAAGGCATGGAAGATCCTATGGAAGGAAGTTCGCCGACAAGGAGCGTTGGGAGTACGGCGAACACATTAGAAAGTCTTGTGTTCGTAGGGGATATTGCAGTGGGATGGTTGGAACCAGATCGCGTGAAGGGACTGGACGCACCAGGGATTTGTGAGATTTCTGATCAAATCAAAGGCATGACAATTAGAGGACTAGGAGTCATCGACGAATCAGAGAAGTCCAAGGCAATACGCGGGAGTTGGAGTGTACGAGAGAACATGTCAAACATGATGTACGCACAGGAAATTGATTTGCATGTTGGAGTGTTGTGTGACCGTGTACAGGAACAACAATCTCAAGTGATGAAGAAGATTTGATCGTCAACAATCTGAATGATGCAGGTAATATACCAGATGTGTATCTCCCTCCAAAACCCCAGTGCAAGAGAAGATATGCAAGGAACAGAAAGTGTACCTACGGTGATGAGGTTGGACACAACAAAGAGATTTGCCTCAAGTGAATAAGGCATTCGCAATTCATCTTAATGGGTTCCAATCAACAAGACTGGAATGATATCTGATACGTGAGTTTAATTAAGAAAATCATGTTACCAGGTCAAAAAAATTGTTTATTGAATTGAAGAAAACGCCCGAGATCAAGAAAAGAACCATTGAAGGAAAAAGGCTGTATATGAAAGGGATGGGTTGCGTAAAGATAAAATCCAGGGAAGACAAGTTTTTTATCAGCAATGTTGTATTTGTTCCTTCGTTCGATAGGAACATACTAAGCGTTGAACAATTATGGAACCAAGGCTTTGAAGTCACATGTGATGGAAGCAAGTGTTACTTGTAAAAGGAAGATGAAGACCCCAATAATGATACAACATCAGATTTAGGCACAAGTGAAGAAGATAGGTTGGAAGAAAACATTGTAAGGCCTTGGATAATGAGATTTCAGGGAACCTGCGTGGATTAGAGGCAGGAAAGAGAAAGGAAGTTCCCATGTTCAAACAGTGCATGACAAGTTTGAAGGAATGTGTAGTGTTCTTAGACCTATTAAAGATTATGTGTATCGCGGCGATGGAAGAAGAGAAGATAAAGGAAGAATTTGAACTTGTAGTGAAATGGTTCAACAATAAATTATTTGAAGACGAAATAGCCTTTTCCGACCATGATGAATGGGAAGAAAATAGACTTGTATAATCTTTACATGATAGTATAATCTCTTGGGGGATATGAGAAAACCACAAACAAGGGATCATGGCCTTTGTAGCAATAAAACTTGGATACAATGAGATCATGGGTGGCGCCAAGAATAACCGCCAAAATGGGGGTATAAATACCCTATAATCAACATTTACAATGTAGTGCAAGTTTGGTGAATCCATCTCAGATTCAATTGTGTGTACGTGGGTTTTTAAAGGAACAAAGAGAGAGCAAGAGATAAAACACAAACTGGCATTACATTATAAATGTCGATTACATGGGTATATATACCCCCATTTTAGTGGTTATTCTTGGCCCCAATAACTGCCCAAATTAACTACCTCCTAACTGTCAACTTAATCAGACTTACATTATACATATGTGACATACATTTATTTATGTGCAATCACATTAATTATGCTTCTAATATGAACGGGTCTTTTAACGGGTCTTTCATGGGTCAAGATTATATGCCAACAATATGCTCCCCTAATCTTGATCCGAGCATGCTGCAATTTTCACCATTCAGGCCCGCAACCAGTAGGCCAGTCCCTCTTGGCTGGGACTCTTTTGTTCCTTCTAGTGATGTCAAAATCATCATCATGCAGCCTCGTTTTCTTTGCTTCATGGTTGTTGCTAAATTAACCAACTTCTTCTCTTTTTGCCTTCTTCTTCATGTCATTGTACTTAAATTCAAGCATCTCTAGATAGATCAAATAGGTTATATCAACGCAACCACCCATGATCTCATTGTATCCCAGTTTTGTTGCTACAAAGGACATGGCTCCTTGTTTGTGGTTTCCTCGTATCCCCCAAGAGATTGTACAATCATGTAAAGATTATACAAGTCTATTTTCTTCCCATTCATTATGGCTGAAAAAGGCTTTTTCGTCTTCAAATATTTCATGTTGAACCATTTCACTGCAAGTTCAAATTCCTCCTTTATCTTCTCTTCTCCATCGCCTCGATGCACATAATCTTTAATAGGTCTAAGAACTTATATACACATTCCTTCAAACTTGTCACGCACTGTTTGAACACGAAAACTTCTTTTCCCTTTCCTGCCTCTAATCCACGCAGGTTCCTTGAAATCTCCTCATCCAAGGCCTTACAATGTTCTTCTTCCAACCTATCTTCTTCACTTGTGCCTAAATCTGATGTTGTATCATCCTTGGGGTCTTCATCTTCCTTTTTCAAGTAACACTTGCTTCCATCAAATGTGACTTCAAAGCCTTGGTTGCATAACTGTTTAGCGCTTAGTATGTTCCTATCGAACGAAGGAACAAATACAACATTGCTGATCAAAACTCGTCTTCCCTGGAGTTTATCTTTACGCAACCCATCCCTTTCATATACAGCCTTTTTCCTTCAATGGTTCTTTTCTCGATCCCGGGCGTTTTCTTCAATTCAATGAACATTTTTTTCGACCCGGTAACGTGATTTTTCTTAATTAAACTCACGTACCATATATCATTCCAGTCTTGTTGATTGGAACCCATTAAGATGAATTTCGAATCCCTTATTCGCTTGAGGCAAATCTCTTTGTTGTGTACAACTTCATCACAGTAGGTACACTTAGGGCTGTTCATCGGTTCGGTTTTCGGTTTAAACGGTTTATTTGGATCGGTTAGTTCGGTTTTGAAAAAAAAGAATTCTAACCGAACCGAATTTCAAATTGTATTAACCTAACCGAAACCGAACCGAATTCAATTCGGTTCGGTTATGGTTGAAACCGAATTAACCATACAAACCGAATTTCATCCATACAAACCGAATTTCATCCAAGTTTAACCAAACTTAATCAAATGGATTGAAAATCATACAAACAAAAAAGAGCAGATTCAATAACGTTTTAGAGGATCTTGCAGGGGATGACGTACCTGTTGGCGACAGGGTGGACTGGCGACGTCGATTTAAGGCGACGGGAAGGATGGACTGGCGAGTGGCGACGGCAGACGACAGTGGTGGTGGCTGGCGGCGGATGATGAAACTGGCGACTGGAAGGCGACAGATGATGGGTAGGCGACGGATGATGGACTGGCGACGGAGAATCGGAGATGATGAACGCCAGGTCTCCAGCGGACCAGCCGCGTGAAGTCGTGAACGTGAAGGGAGAGAGTGAGAGACCGTGAGAGACTGAGAGGGGATTTAGGGTTTTTTAGATTTTAGGCCACGGATGTAAAACTCTCCCAAATATTAATTATAAACTAATAATAATAAAAAGTTAGAATATATAATATTAATATCGGTTTATTCGGTTAAACCGAATTAACCGAAATTTTTAAAAACCTCTATCCGTAAACCGAACCGAAAACCGAACTTAGAATTCGGTTACGGTTACAAACCGAACCGAAAACCGAAATTTCAATATGGTTACGGTTTTTTCGGTTACGGATACGGTTCGGGTATCGGTTTTTTTCGGTTTTCGGTTATTTTGAACACCCCTAGGTACACTTTATGTTCCTTGCACATCTTCTCTTGAACTGGGTTTTGGGAGGGAGATACACATCTGGTATGTTTTCCGCATCACTCAGATTGTTGACGATCAAATCTTCTTCATCGCTTGAGATTGTTGTTCGCTGTACACGGTCACACAACACTCCAACATCCAAATCAATTTCCTGTGCGTACATCATGTTTGACATGTTCTCTCGTACACTCCAACTCCAGCGTATTGCCTTGGACTTCGCTGATTCGTCAATGACTCTTGGTCCACTAATCGACATGCCTTCGATTTGATCAGAAATCTCACAAATCCCTGGTGCGTCCAATCCCTTCACGCGATCTGGTTCCAACCATCCCACTGCAATATCCCCTACGAACACAAGACTTTCTAATGTGTTCGCCGTACTCCCAACGCTCCTTGTCGGCGAACTTCCTTCCATAGGATCTTCCATGCCTTCGACACTCCTTGTCGGTACTTCTTCTTCCATAGGTCCACAAGATGGTTCTGATGCCATGTTGAGAATTGATTCAATCGTGAATCAAAATCTTTATTTGGTGAATCCATCTCAGATTCAATTGTGTGTGTGTGGGTTTTTAAAGGAACAAAGAAAGAGCAAGAGATAAAACACAACTTGCATTTACTAAAAAAATTGTCGATTACATGGGGTATTTATACTCTTCCTTGGCACCAATAACTATCAAATTAACCGACATTGACTACCTCCTAACTGTGTACTTAATTAGACTTATACTATACATATGTGACATATTTATTTATGTACAATCACACTTAATTATGCTTCTAATAAGAACGGGTCTTCTAACGGGTTCTTTAACGTGTCAAGATTATATGCCAACAATATTTAGACATCTACCACAGGGTGGGTTGGTTGGTTGGTTGGTTGGTAAGTGGAAAAGACTTTGCCACCATTTAAGGAGGTATCATGTTGAAACATGTGCATAATGTGATATGTGAGTGTAGTTTAGGAGTAGGTGTATAATAGATTTTCATTTAAAAAAATATCTAAAGATGAAATGCAAGGTTGTCTTCGTGAATGAAATCCAAGCATGTTTGCTATCAACATAGTTTTACGATTTTAGTCCTTAAGAGAAAAATTTATGGTAAAACAGTGATTCGGAAACAGGGACTCTCGATGAAAATTTCAGGCAATTGTGCCCTCAACCTTTGAATCAATCTTTTAAAGTGAAAATGTTGACAACTCTTTAGCCAATTGTCCCCTCAACCTTTAGAAACATGGATTTCTC
The DNA here is from genome assembly GCA_039602395.1 of Deinandra increscens subsp. villosa. NCBI lineage: Eukaryota > Viridiplantae > Streptophyta > Magnoliopsida > Asterales > Asteraceae > Deinandra > Deinandra increscens. The sequence continues at coordinate 67,410,250 of JBCNJP010000009.1, read as the reverse complement.
GATGAAGATTTTGAAAAAGTGTTTACATGAAAAAGAAGATAGTTTAGTCACTAAATTTAAAACAACTATAACTTCATTATTCACATGGTCACTTGGTCGTGAGTTCGAGTCCCACAAATGACACCAATAAAAATAAGTAAAACTATTGTATTATCGATCTCTAGTGAAATTCGAGTACAATTTCGTGTAAGAGAATCTATATCCCGTTTAGGGTTTACAACACGTGTATTTATACTATGGAAAAGGGGAATAGTCCCCCGATGACGTTACTAACCGTCTAAAAATGACCTCTAATGTCTGATTGGCTTTCACGGGTCATGCGCTTTTCCCTGGACATGTGTCAGCATGCTAGAGGCTAGAGGGTAGAGGAATATTATGTGGCCATGCCCGCGACATCATCATATAACAGAAATAGCAGAGCGTGTGTTGGTCACGTGAATGCTACTTAGACTAGTTATTTTCCGTCTGGACCGGGTTTATGCTGATTCGCATAATCATATCTCTTCACTTACTAATTGTTAAAATTAAAAAAAAATATAGTTTAATCAAACTTAAAACCATCAAAACATTACTTTTTATAACCGTTACTAATTGTTATAGATACACTTTTAAAATCTTTAAATTGTTGTACTTATTTATGGAAACATTCCCAAAAAAAACTAACCATAATTTTTTTTTTTACGAAGAACCACTTACTATCATTCCAAAAAAAATTAACCATAATTTTTTTTTTTGTTTACAAAGAAATATAGCTACCAGTTTGGCCCTGAAAATCCAGCTCAACCGAACCATAAACACTCCTATGCTAGAGTTTACTTAAAAGATCTAATATTGAAATAATCATTGTTACTAATTCACCCAACAATAAATTTAAAACTTTGAAACGAGACGGGAAAATGTACATACTCTGGAAGCTACAACAATTCGGTGCTCATGGATTCGACTCCCACGCATCATGTTCTTATTCAGAACATGTTTCTTGGTTTAATTATATGAATAAACAAAAGTAGCAATAGACCTCATAGTAATACTCCCTTTCTTCTTCAAGTCTCAAGCTTCACCATATATACCTAAAGAAAGTCGAATGGTTGATTTGGCAGATAAAAATGAACAAATATAAAGCCAGAAAAAAAAATCTACGAAATTTTGAACAATTTAATACAGTTATTATCTATTTTCTTCAATATAAGCAAGTTTATATAATTATAGTGAAAACAAAAACTGCAATGTTTGACTTTCAGAGTCAAAGCATGTCTCTATCTTTTGACATAAGCACTGCCTAAGTTCAAGTTCACAACAACATTAAACTCCAAGTTTAAGAATTTCCATATTTGGGATGTCCCATGAATTTGCAACTTAACCCTTTTTGGTAACTTTTAAAACAGTATCCTTATTCGCATTGATTTGGGTTATTAGACAAACATAGAAAAGGCATTTTCAACCCATTCATGCATAGATGGGTTGATTTGGGCTATGTTATATCTCTATTTTCTAATGGGTTAAACTAAAAGATTTAACTAAAAAAGATGGTTGGAAGTTCTTTAACATTTAAATGCATAAACCTTTAATCTCTATGACTAAAAAGGTTCTATTATAATTGTAATCATATTTTGCGCATTGGTTATATCAAAAATAAAATAATAAAAAAAACAGATAAAAAAGTGTTTGCAGGTTAGTCCAGCAAGACATGTTATGACTCAAAAGACTACTACGAAAATATGTATGCGATTAAGATCTGAGCATTGCGGTTTTCATAGGAAGGAGGGATAATGTTTATTGTAAATTTGTAATGGTACGTAAGAAACTAAAAATGATAAAATTCCCAGGTTTGGTACAGTGAAAGATAAGGATTTAGTTCACTGCACACAATTACAATACGTGTCAGTTCGATACACTTTGGTGAAATTAACCCTCTTAAAGATGCCAAATCCATGTATGGTACATTGCAACTTTAAAAAAAGCTAGCCTAAGAGAAAAGATGATACCTTCTGCATAATTCGTTAAGGTTCTGGTACCCGTTGTAGAATATGAACCACATCAAGATAACAACCAATCCATCTATCACAAGTTAAGCCAATCAAATTACTGAGACCAAGTGAAATCCACAGAAGTCGGAATAAGGTCAATGACACCAAATTACTTCAGAGCATGTCAAAGGGTTATAAGTTGCCTGAAATGCACTTTTAGAGTTCACAGATTCCTAAATTGTGTTAATCAAAGATTTAGATTAGTATAATTTATATATATTACAATAATGAATGGTGGTCTCTCTCACAAGAACCACTATTCATATTCTAAACCAATACAATTTCGCCAAATGTCCACTTCTTGCCACAAACCAATACAATTTTGTCATATGTCCACTTCTTCCATCACTTCTTTCCACATAGTCCACTTCTTCCAATTATACTATGCCACATCATTTTCTCCTCCAATTATATATTTTCAAGTGGTTTCCTTCATCCAATGACATGTTGCTACGTCATTTTCTTATTCCAATCAAATCGTGACACCTCTTTGATTATATATTTTATAGTTTTATACTTTATGAAACTTTTAAACTTTTTACGTGTTATACCACTTAACTTTTCTACTTCCGTTTTTAGTATGCTTTTAAAATTTTCAACTTGGGCCACTATAATGAAACTTTTAGACTTTTACGTTTTATACGTCTTTTTACATTCTTTTTAGTCGTTAAAAGGTGGCCCGCCGCAACGCGCGGGCGGGTCACCATCTTGTTATTAAAAAAATATATATGTATATGGTTTTATAATGATATTATGTGCATTACTTATTTATTGAAAAATTCAAAAATTGGAGACATACATTGTTTTCAGGTCAACCCAACCAGTGCAGAGAATGGACCTGTTTCAAACTGTTACCCAACGCCAACCCACCAATCATGTCAGCTATAATGCACGTAGGCTATACGGTAGACTGATTAATGTAACTATTGGTTGTGCTTGCAGGTATAGTAATCTAGAGTTTTGAACTTAGTTTAACTTAGATTAGAATTACCAAACACAAAATAGCAAATTCAATGATTGAAAAGGATACTGAATAGATAACGCTCCCATGGGTCCAGCATGTATAGTCCAAAAGTGACATTGTAAAGGTAGATTTTGCGTTGAACCCAGTTCATAGACATAATATCAAACCTAAGAACATAAGAACATGATTAGTATCCAAAAAGAAAGAAAAAAAAAAGAGAGAATGTCACAAGTATTCAAATGTGATGTTGTCAAGCTTGAAACTATCGATTCATGCATCGACATATTCAGACACTCGATAAAGATTTCAAGTAACTGTCCATAATATTAAAAAAAAAAAATTAGAACAACGCTAATCCCATGTTATTCTGAAGATTTTGCATAGCGTATCATACATTCAAACTAATCAATCTGGAGTAAGATACTAACAATCCCAAAGGTAAAACGATACGCAAATAACAATCCCAAAGGTAAAATGATACGCAAATGCTAACATTCTAAAGAACAGATATATAGTTACAATTTAGATTAAGGGAAAAGAGAGCAAACCTTTACACACCCCTCCAAAATCCAGATTTTTATCCAGTGAGTTTTCGAACTATAAAAGTTCCATTGCAAATTACTACAAAAATTCTTACTTTGTTACAATTTTCAAGTTCATGTGCCTTCTAATTGTAATTTTCAAGTTGAGATACTGTTTCTTAACTGAACTTCTGTAATTTAGGGCTTTTTCATTATAACCTCCTATTAAGCAAAGCATCAAAGACATAAAATGGCAACAATCAGTGGAAACAATACATGTTGATCAAGCGGCCGAAATCAAGTTAATCAACGTAGTTCTAGGGCAATCAATCCTCACAATCATGAAAGTGGCGATCCACGAGATACTCGAATCAATATCAAAGGGGAAACAAGGTTCTACGAATCCAGATCTACACTGGCACATATACATAAACACAAATCAAAAGCAGTCCTTAAAAGTATTCTCATCAAATACAGATTACATCAAAGTTGGATCAAATTGAAAATGATGTAAATCACATAGCAAACAAAACGGGAAACACTCAAAATTTAGTATAAACTCCATGCGAGCAAGAAAAGCAAACCTGCAATGGTGAAGTTTCGATTCAGTAGGAAAATCGGGCAGCGAAAGAGAAGGGACTGAGGATTTCGGATGCTCCGATCTCACGTACACGAACAAAAAATGTGAATTTGCGATTGAGATTTGATTCGATTATTACAACACATGAGGACTAATCCTGCCATAATTGATTTTGTTCACAACAAGCCCTTTGACTTTTAGTAGCTTAACAATTGCAAACTTTAACTTACCTTCTTTTTAACCGTCATAGCTCGTTATTAGAAAACTTAACGAGACCTTTTTGCTATCAATCAAATCAAATATTTACCTATCTATATACCTTTAAATATACATAATCGGAGAGAGGGTGTTAAAATTTTTTAAATATACATTTTTTTGAACGGCAATTTCATTAAACAAACACCCGCACCCTAGCAAGACGCTAGAGCCGGGCCGCAAAGGCCAAAACAAACTTACATGGAAAAGTCAAAATTACACCAATCATTCCAACCACAAATACTTTTCCTACTCCTATTCGAAATCCAGAAATAGCTTAAGGATTTGATGTCCAGGAGAAGCCTTTGCATCGCCACCTTTTTACGGTTGAAAACCGCATCATTACGTGCCCTCCAAATCACCCAGCAAGCTGTGTGAATAATGCCCTGCACCACCGCAGGCTTGTTCGACCCGCGCAGAACTGTAGAAGCAATCTGAGCGAGATCATTGACCGAGAAGCAAATAATTTGGGGAGTACGAAACCACTGAGCAATAAAGTTCCAAACATCCAAAGCCACTTTACATCCCGTAAAGAGATGTTCCGAAGAATCGTCCGCATCAAGGCAGAGAGGACAAAGTTGGGAGGGGGTGTGGATGTTTCTCCGTCTAAGGCCGTCGGCCGTGGGCAGCCTCCCAAGCTGAGCACGCCACATAAGCAGGTTGACTTTCGCTGGAACCATCTGGGCCAAGAAATCGAGGCAGGTCCGATCATATCTCTATTCTCCAAACATCTTCGCATCGAGGCAGTGGTGAACAAGCCCGAGGGATCAGCCTTCCAGACCCACCGATTGTTTTCTTTGCACAACATCTCCTTAAGATTGACATGGTGGCCCACCAATAAATGATCAACTTTTAAAATGCTTTTCCAAACCCCACATATAGAATTTTTGACCAGGGGCCATCCAAAGCTATCTTGGCCATGTATACTGATGATTATATTCTTCCACAAGGAATTATTTTCATGACAGAATCTCCATATCCATTTACTGAGTAGAGCCAGATTAACGTGCTCCAGTGGGTCAAGCCCAAGACCCCCTTTTTCCTTGGCCCGACAAATATGTTCCCTGCTGACCCAATGCACTTTCTTTTCCTTATCTCCACCACCCCAAAGGAAATTAAATCTGATGCTTTCAAGAGTTTGCAGGATCTTCTTGGGGGCTTTAAACAGGGAGAAAAAAATAAAGCGGTAAACTGTCGAGAACCGACTTTATGAGGACAAGCCTCCCACCCATGGAGAGGTGTTTGGCTTTCCATTTGGAAAGACGGTTCCGAAACAAATCAACCACCGTATTCCAAGCACCAATCCTGTTCATGTTCTCACCGACAAGTAACCCCAAGTATTTAAATGGGAGGGAACCCCCAATACAACCACAACAACTCGCATAAACATCAACCTCATCTTTCAGGACGTTAATGCCAAAAAGACCGCATTTTTGGAGGTTAACTTTCAACCCCCGAGGCAATGAAGAAGCCCCGAAGAAGCCGCACCAAGTTCATGATATTCAAGGGGGACCAATGCCCTAGGACTAGAGCATCATCAGCGTACGTCAGGTGAGAAATATAGGAATCGGTCTCCGGGAAGTGTATGCCATGAAATATTCCAATCTGTTTTGCCTTTCTAAACATCGAGTGGAGGGCCTCCATGGCAATAAGGAACAAAAAGGGAGAAAGCGGGTCTCCTTGACGAACCCCCCGAGCGCATTGAAATTCCATCGAAGGAGACCCGTTAATGAGAACCGAGGCCCTGGAAGCGTGCAAACAGCCTTGAACCCACATCCTCCATCGATCCGGAAAATTCATTTGCCGAAGAACGTCATCGATAAAACCCCAGTTGACCGAATCGAACGCCTTCTCGAAGTTGATCTTAAAGATCATAATCGGCACTTTGGACTTTTTGGCCCAGGAAATAACCTCATTAACAATCAAAGGCCCGTCTATAATATTTCGGTTGCTAATAAATCCCATATGGGTTTCTGAAATAACCTTTCCCAGGAGCCCCTTGAGGCGGTTGGCGAGAACCTTTAAAATAACCTTTTGAATGCAACCGATGAGACTGATCGGGCGGAAATCCGAGAAACAAAGGGGGTCATCAATCTTTGGAATGAGATGAATAAAGGAAGACCTGCAGCCCCTCCCAAAAGTACCATCAGAGTGAAACGCCTCCATAATTTTATAAAAATCGCCTTCAAAAAGACCCCAAATTTTTTAATGAAGGCGAAATTAAACCCGTCGGGGCCCCGGGGCCTTATCGCTGCCGCACATCCAAACCGCATCCTTAATCTCAGCCCGGGAAAACTGCTGAGTTAACAGGTTACCATCATCCTCCGAAAGGGGTTGAATACCTGAACAAATAATTTTAGGGCGATCCGCCATATCCTCACTAAATTTGTTTTTGAAAAATCTCCAGGCTGCTTTTAATCTTCACCGGATCCGTAGTCCAGCACCCGTTTATGTCTATCCCATTAATCCGGCAAGATCCAAGGCGTTGGTTGATGTACCCGTGAAAGAACGACGAATTCTCGTCGCCGTCCAACGCCCATTTCACTCGGGCTTTCTGCTTAAGATCATCAATCATACCAGTATTAATTTGGCCCAGTTTTTGTTTACACTCAACCCAGGACCGAATCTCCTCATCATTAAGAAATCTGGCCTCAGATTGCTCATCATAAAGATCACATGCTGCATTAAGGCACATGGCTTCCCTAGTTTCACCATCTTTGATAGTTCTAACCCAACTTTTTATAGCCTCTTTTATTGCCTTTAGTTTGGACAGTAAGCATTCATCAGGTCGCCCCTCATGTCTCCAATTAACCAGAGCGCTTCCGACCACATCATCCAAGCCCGAGCGGACAAGCCAAGAAGAATAAAAGCGAAATGGGACCGGGCCGAAGTCAAGCACATAACATTTAAGAACTATGGGGTTGTGATCGGACCAACGACGGGGGAGGGCCTTAACCAAGGCGTTGGGCCACCTGCAATAGAAAGAACTACTGACCAAAAATCGATCAATTTTACTAAAAGTCTTACCATTTCCCCGAGAGAATGTAAATTTTCTGCCCCCCATGTTATACTCCATAAGATTCGCCTCATAAATGAAATCATTAAAACATTGAGCTCCTGCAGGGGAGAAATTAGAGTGCAATCGATCTTCAGGGAAACGGACTTCGTTGAAGTCCCCTGCAAGAATCCAGAGGTCATCGGAATCAATTAAGGAGCGGATTTGATCCCAGAGCCTTCTTTTAGCAGACGCCCCTTGAGGAGCGTAGACGTTGATGATCCCCAGCTTTTCATCGATTCCCACAGCTCTCCCTTTAACCATAATGAAATTCCTGTCCTTGAGAACCTCCTCAGCCATGAAGACCGAAGGATTCCATGAGCAACAAAGGCCCCCGGATCGACCGGTGGCATCGAACCAAACATTCGCCGATCCACTCCTTCCCCACATACTCTTGAAAGGGATTTTATTCCCATCCGAGAATTGGGTCTCTTGGATGCAAATGAAGTTAACCCGTTCTGAGGTTCTGATGTTTTTGATCCACTCCGACTTGGAGCAGCCCCCAATCCCACAAACATTCAATGAGAGCAGATCCATTAAATCAGATTTTCCACACCACCATCTTGAACCACTTTAGCAACTTTGGTTTGGTAGCTCTCCAAATTGAGGCCCACGCAAGCATTGAGACGTATAGTTTCAAGAACCTCGTCGGCCAGTTTAATGTCTCGAATTTCCTGTGAAGAAAGAGGCTTCTCGACCCCATCAGAAGAAGAAGAAGCCTTCTAATGAGCCTCCCACTCTCCAGGTTTCTTTTTTTCTAACCACTGCTTTCTTTTAAATATACATAATCGGAGAGAGGGTGTTGAAAGTTAAAAAATTGAGAAATGTATAATTCATTTAAACACATGTACAAGTGTTTATTGCATGCTATGAAAATCAGGTTAATCAAATCACACGGATCGCTACTTTATTTTTTTTCAACCGCAAGATCGCTCCTCCATTTTGAATTGTAAGATCCTCCTCTCAAATGTAACCCTAATTCAAAATGGATCTGGAACACACAGAGTTTGCAGTTACATGAATTTGGAAAAGCGTCCAGCCTTAACCCTGCACATCCACTCTCAAATTTGTATCCCTCGCTTCAATCATCTTTTCAATCGGGGACGACGGTTGGTGATGGGGTTGCGAGTCACCCAAAGCGACGACGACGATGGATTAGGCTATACACATCAGAAGTACGTTACCGACGTACGTACAGCCACGTAGGTACGTAGCCGATGTGGCGTATGTACGTTGGCGCGTACGTACGTAGCCACATACACCAACGTACCGGTTTGAGGAGGGACCCACTTTCGTTTTCTTTTTTCTTTTTTTTTCTTTAACGGCTAGATCTTTAAATTTTCAATTTTTTTTTGTTTTATTTTAACATTTAATAATTCAAATAAAATAAAAATAAATTTCAAAAAAATCTGAAAAAATTTCTAAAATTCATAATTAAATAAAACATTAAATTTAATAATTTTTAAAAAAACGGCTAGTTTTTTTTTGTCTTATTATAACGGCTAGTTTTTTCAAAAAGTCTATAAATACCACTTCATTTATACATTTCATTCACACATCAAACTTCTCATTTCTCTCTCAAATTTCTGCAAACTCAAACTTCCAAATGGATCACAACAACTCAAACTCAAACTCAACCCCAAACAGAAACTCAAACCGACCATGTTAGAGCATATTCCTTACGCACAATTAATAAACCAATACAGGTTGTTTAAAATAAGTACTTTCTTAATGTATTTTACGCAGTTAGCTGCGATACTCATAGATAAAAACCTTCTGTTATTATCAATCTTATATAGGTAGAAGAGTAAATTAATAACCCCGTTATCTAATTAGCTCTGCTGCTCTTAATTTGATGACACACAGGTATTGCATCTTTACTTTTGCCTGGTGGAAGAACTGCTCATAGCCGCTTTGTAATACCCCTTGAAGTTTTGGAGAATAGCACGTGTGGCATAAAACAAAATACCATACTTGCTCAGCTGGTACAGCAAGCTCGCTTAATAATATGGGATGAAGCTCCTATGACCAAAAAACATGCGTTTGAAGCGCTAGATAGAACCCTACGAGATATATTGAGTCTCAAACATCCAGCTAATAGAGACCGCGTTTTCGGAGGATTAACTGTGTTGCTGGGAGGTGACTTCAGGCAGATTCTGCCTGTTATTCCTAAAGGGAAACGAGTGGAGATTGTGCAGTCTTCCATTAACAGATCGACTTTATGGAACTCCTGCCAGGTTTATAGGCTTACACAAAGTATGCGGGTGACTGAATATACGAAAACAGGTGAGGTGGACCTTACAAAGCAGGCCTTTAATAAATGGGTCCTCGATGTTGGAGATGGTGTTGTTCCAGCAGAGATGAAGGAGGGAGAACATGAACCGACATGGATAAAGATCCCAGATCAGTTTATTGTGACATATACTTCGTGTCCTATTGAACAGATAATAATGACAACCTTTCCGGGTTTCTTAAACCGACAGGATGATGAAGACTACCTACGTGAGAGGGCGATTTTGACACCTAGGAATGACGACGCAGCTGAGATAAATGACTGCATGTTCCATAAACTTGACCGCCCAGCGAGGACGTACCGCAGCTCTGATGAGATCTGCAAGGCCTCTACAGACATCCTAGAGCAAAATCAGCTTTACCCAACAGAATTTCTAAATGCTTTAAACTTCCCTGGGATGCCTCCACATATTCTAAATCTGAAAGAAGGCCTTCCTGTTATGCTTCTGAGAAACGTCAATCCAGCGGAAGGCTTATGTAACGGCACCCGCCTACTTATCACCAATCTTGCGAAATTTGTTATCAAAGCCAGGATTATAACAGGTTCGAAAATAGGGAACAACACATTTATACCAAGGATCACACTGACATCCACTAAATCAAAGTGGCCATTTATTTTGAAGCGACGCCAGTTCCCGCTAAGACCATGCTATGCAATGACAATAAACAAAAGCCAGGGGCAATCATTGAAGTTTGTTGGACTGTATTTGCCGCGACCTGTCTTCAGTCATGGACAGCTGTATGTCGCCCTGTCTCGAGTAACAACTCCAGAAGGACTAAAAATAGTTATGGTCGAAGATGGTGACGTAGCCCTGACGCAGCATACGCGAAATATTGTTTACAAGGAGGTGTTTAAGAACCTTGATGAAGTCGGCTCTACAAGTCCAGTTATGTCACCAACCATTATTTATACATAGCTACATGGTTCGTCCTTAGCAACCTTGATCACCTCAACTGTAACTCTCATTCACTTTTATGTTGTCATGTTTGGTGAGATTATCAACCTACGAAAACACCTTTCATGTCACGATTCACTATATCCTAATCGGAAGGAAACCTTCTCAAATTGTTTTGATTAATTTGAGATGTATATAATAAATTTTTTACATTTTCCCAACCCTTAGCAAAAGAAATGAAGTGTCAATTTATATTGGTTTAATTAAATTGCAGCTTTCATTGTTGGAGGTTTATTATATTTTTTTCTTAACCTTCTACACAGTAATTAATTTTTATCGCGTAACAATCATAAACTATGGACTTTCACAAAAAATATATGTGACTAACTCTATTCCATGTTGAATGAAAACAAACAATTAAACAAATATATAATAATGAATGTTGGGAAAAGTTAATCAATAAAATGTTCAATTACGTATGGTAGTCCAGGTTCCTAATAACCTCACTGTTATCGTATTTAAGCCCACATACATAGCGGGCTCCGGCCCAGTTTTGTAGAATTTGGAGGGAAAATAAACGACGGTTGTAGCAGATGAAAAGACAGGTTCTTTATAAACCCATCATGTCCATCAACCACTACCGTCTTCATTACACTTAAGTTCCAGCAGAGACGACTGTCGGATACCTTCTTCGCCGGAAAAAAAGGTAACAACCGTCGCCGGTTTATTTTATTTGTGGTTTAGGGCACGACGATACTAACTTAACCAGTTTTAGTCATACACATTTTACAAGACCACCAATGTCTTGGTGCCCTTTTAAGACTATCTGCATGTTAAGTCTGATTCATTGGTTTCTTTGAATAGAAAACTCAAATCAATCGCAAAAGACCTTCCTTTTGTTTCCCGTTGGTTACTATTGTTAAAGCGTATATTTATCCTTCTAAGAAAATGTTGTCTAAATACCCGCTTTAGAATACTATCGTCCTATCATAATCAAGGCTGTAGATATGAAAACAGGACTTCTTAAATTTTCACCCTTTGTTGCTTATATTTACACACATAGTCATTTGTCTCCTTGATTATGCAATTATCTTGCTCTGTGAAACATACATTTAACTAAACACATGTGTACATTTTGCTTTAAGATTTCTAGATTATTATTAGAAAAACTAATAATTGATGGAAAATGTTCCATTTTTATTATAACTTTTTGGTCTAAGAACAGCAGGGCAATGGAAAGACTGGTTACTGATTTCCTAGCAATGTCAAGATCAGAAGTACTCACAGAAATTGATGCCCTGATCCAAATGGTGCAGAGAACATCTGCTATGAATCGAACCTTATTAGATAAACTACTCGGTGAACCGTGTTCAGCATTCCGTTATTTTGCCGGTTTTCTACTGCTTGAGGAAATACGCGTAGCTAATTCAAGACTGCAGCAGTTGTTCGCTCTACGGAGAGCAGCCATGGAGAGACAGCGTGTATTCACGCCCCCTGCCTCAGAAATGTCACAGCATAGGATGTAGATGTTGTTTGTATTTTTGTTTTGATAATGTATTTTTTGGTGAAACCTGTCTACCTAAGGAAATATAGGTTGGGGCTGTAAAAATTATACCATCTTGCCAGATGGTAGATTATGATATTAAGTTATTTTGTTCTAATGAAATTATAACATATGCTTGAGATAATAAATGTCCAGTATAATAATACTTGAACTGTAGTTAGTTGTATCAAACTCCTGTTAAGTAAATAATCTTTATAGAGTTGCCTAATTTGTCTACACTTCTACGTCGTGTATACCTCTTCTTCACATGTTCCAAAATTGCAATGTAACTGTGTTTCAATTTTGTATAGATGCCGTTTAAGACACTAATCGCTGTAAACGGAGAGACTGAGCAACATCCAGCAGTGGTAGGTTTTTATGTTGAAGCATTACATTCAAACGAAAGCACAGACAAGTCTTCTACTAATGTGGTTCCTTTTTTGTAGATTCTGCCTGTTCTATTTACACAGGACTTGCCAAAAACATGCACGTCTATATTAATTGTTGACTACAAGAAGAACAAATTCAATGTGAATATTAAGTACCTGGGCTCTGGTGTGTG
>JBCNJP010000009.1:67353798-67397055 GCA_039602395.1 Deinandra increscens subsp. villosa | reverse complement strand
AGGGAGAGGTTCAAATGAGAAGTTTGTTTTGGATAAGAAGGATAAGAAGGAATTTTAGCCATTGGATCTTGATCTAGTAAAAAAGGAAGGAGGGGTATTTTAGTCTTAGTCACTTTTGTTGACTTTTTATCTACTTCTCCCATTTTCTTTAAACATTCATAGCTTTCACATACGCCATTATTTTTTTTTTAAAATTGCACCATAAAAACGAGCATTTTTTTATCTTTAAAACGCATATAGTGTTGCTATATAAAAAATGAATTTTTTTTACTCTTTCGAATTTTGACACAATGTTCAGGTCATTGTGTCATTGTGTCAAAATGTTCAGATCATTGTGTCATTGTGTCGTCGTGTCAAAAGTATATATAGTGTTGCTATATATAAAATTAAATACTCTTTCGGTTTTTAGCATCATATGAAACAATGATCTGAACTTTTTAACACATCATTGTGTCATTGTGTCAAACTATTCAGATCATTGTGTCATTGTGTCGTCGTGTCAAAGGTATATATAGTGTTGCTATATATAAAATTAAACACTCTTTCGGCTTTTGGCATCATATGAAACAATGGTCTGAACATTTTAACACATCATTGTGTCAAAATGTTCAGATCATTGTGTCATTGTGTCGTCGTGTCAAAAGTATATATAGTGTTGCTATATATAAAATTAAATACTCTTTCGGTTTTTATCATCATATGAAACAATGATCTGAACAATTTTGAGAGAATGATCTAATCATTTTGACACAATGACACAATAATCTGAACATTTTGATACGATCGAAAGAGTAATTTTTTTTTTAGTTTTATATATAACAACACTGTACGCGTTTTAAAGATAAAAAAACGCTCGTTTTTATGATGTAATTTTTTTTTAAAATAATGTCGTATCTAAGAGTTATGAAGGTTTAAAAAATTGGGGGGAATTTGATAAAAAGTCAAAAATACCCTTTTATCTATTGTTTTCTTTAGTTTTTCTCTTTAATTCTACCCAGAAAATTTTTGAGCCATAGATCTTCATTTAATTGAAGATCTAATGGCCATGATTCCTTCTTATCCTTCTTATTCAAACTAAACTTCTCACAATAACCTCACCCATCATATCAATTCATACAAGTCCCAAATTAATCAAGAAAACTTACTTGATGAAGATTCATTCTTTTGTGTAGATGAGGATGAAGCCATGATGATTTTGATTAATAGTCTTGTTTGCCTTCTTCTTGATGGATTAGACTTCTCCCTTTTGGTGTTAATTGTTCTCTGATTGATGATTGACAGAGAAGAGTACGCAGGGAACAATAAGCGTACGTATAAGAACAAAAGGATTTAGGGCAAACAGACTAATAAATCTCTTAACCACCATATTTACTTATTAGCCCCTCAAGATATAAATTTCCATCAAATTAAATATCTAAGTACAGGGACCATAATTGTCAAATGTTCAAAGGCCATATTAAAGGATTTCTAACAATTCATTCTTCCATCAAAGAAATATGCGGATGCTAAAACAAAGCTTGGTCAACATGATCCTTGTACAATATATCAAAACCCTTTTGTATTACCATCAACATTTCAGGCAGCTATTTTCATATATTCTTTATATTTTTTTTCAAATTTGTGTACCGGTATTATCTGATTATGTTTTCTGGTCCTTAAGATATGAGGAATGCACACATGAGGATCTTTGGAACATAACATATTAAGTTGTGTAAGATATTATTTCGTATATGTTCATAGATAGAAGGGAGATCGATTCAGAACCTATAATATGTTCAGAACTGCAAAATGCATTTGTATATGGATCAGACTGATGAGAAAGGTAAAGTGTGTGATAATGATGTTGAGATGGAATATCGTTGTGAAGAATTAGAGAGATTGAAACTTAAAAGCTCTTAAGATGATTTATCTCCTGATGATATGAAATACATTCAAGAATTGCAATCAAACCCCTCTTTTATCTGTTTCTGTTTCCAGCCACGACTTGGCTTTCAGTGCAGCTTTGGGGTTTCTTCTTAGTTCTGGAAATTATTCGAGTAAAATTCTCTTGAAACTTGCTCTTTGATGTGCTTTTTCCTTCCCTTTTGTAGTTCAAAGATCATGACAGGCAAGATGCATAATATAATGTGTTAAAATTGTTTTAACAAGATTGTTTTAAGCATGTATGGAGAATTAGGCTTCTAGGATCAATTCTAAATCAGTTTATGAACGCCTTTACTAACCATCTTGACTCTGATCTTCTTATAGTCAGGTGTTAAAATCATTTTATTATTACAATCACTTGATGTATATAGGTATATTGAAGTTTGAAATATTAAGAGGCTTTGAAAATCACCCGCCCCCATTCCCCACCTTTGTTAACATGATTTTTTTTTTTAATATTATTATGCAATATATTTAAAGCACTTTTTGGACAATGGTTTTTATTTTATGGTCAATGGAAGTCTTAAACTTGGAATGTGAATCATGACTGCTTATACAACAGCTTCAAACACTTTGGCTTCATGGGTAAAAAATATGGTTGATGGAGGTCATACCTGTGTGTTTTTTAGGACTTTTGAGCACAGTCATTGGAGGTACATTACTGTATTTCTAGAAAATAAAATGGTTTAAACACTATGAAAACATGTATCGTCTTTATAGTAAAACATACGTATCGACTTATTAAGGTCAAAATGTATTTCCTTTAAAATGCAATTTCATTTGCTTTTGGTACTTCATATATTCCCGTTTTTCTTTTCAATATTCTTTTCAATCCCCTCTTCAATTTTGGCTGTTTCATTTGGGTTGTTGCATGCTGTCAATTTATTTAGTATATCTGTGATTTTTGATTAGGTTCTAGGCTGATTCTTCTCACCCATCTTGTTTATTTTGGTGTTCTCTTGCAGGTTTAGGTGTTCCTTTCTGCATTATAGCATTACTATTTACAGTTACATTAGGTAATATTATGGTTTTGTTAAAGGATGGTTCTCTAGATGAACTTGTTCACAAGCGATATATGAGCTTTGATATAGAACTTGGTGCCCAAATGGAGTTGATCACTCTATTGAATGTAATCTGGAGCTTGGTTTCATTCTTTCAATGGTTTATTATTATTTCAGGCTGGAAATGCTGATTTTGATTTACTAGAAAAAAAGGGCTATGGAATGGAGAGAACCTCAAGTTCCTTCTAGTAAACGGGTAAGTATGAAGTTGCTTTAAAAAATGATTGTAAATCATCAATGAACATGTTTCTCTTCAATGTGATAATTTAATGAAGATTACCACCACTTGAGAATATTAATTGTGATCACTTGAATCACTTTTCTCCTTTAAAGGAGTTTATAAGAAAGAGATTATAAGAAGTAGAAAGAAGTTTAGAACATTAGAAAGAGTTGGGAGAAGTTTGTATAACATGTAGAATGTTTACAAAGAGGTGCATTTTTCTCATTACATTCATGTGGTATTTATACTACAATTTTAGGGACAAGAAGACATAGCTAGTAAATGGATGAGTGTAAGAAAGGTGAAAACTTTTGTGTGGGGAAGGTTGCATAGTTGATGAGTTGAAATTGGTGGTCATCCATATCTAATACTTGAATATTCATAATACTCCCCCTTGGATGACACCTTTCACACTTGGGTTCGGCTCTGGAAAAACTACCTCATTAAAAACCTTGCTAAAGAAAACCCAGTGGGAAAAAACTTTAGCTAAGGGAAAAAGAGTGCAATGCTCCCCCTCAAGTTGGCATCTGTATATCATCATATTGTTTGTACACGTCTCATCCCAATGTTATGAACGTGTTTCCTAAAAATTGATGTAGGGAGTGCTTTAGTGAAAAGATCTGCAGAGTTGTTGCTAGATTGGACATATTTCATTTCGACATGGTTGTCTTTGATAAGCTCTTGAGTGTATGAAAAGAATCTTGGTGGTATGTGTTTTGTCCTATCACTCTTGATGTAACCTTCTTTCATTTGCGATACACAAGCTGCATTATCTTCATAGATAGGAGTTGGGCGTCCTTCTTTCTCTAGCCCACAGGAAGTCAATATGAGTTGAGTCATAGATCTTAGCCATATACATTCCCTTGAAGCTTCATGTAGTGCAATGACTTCAGCATGATTTGATAATGTTGCAACAAGTGTTTATTTTTGAGAACGCCATGAAATTGCAGTTCCTCCATTCATGAATACATACCCAGTTTGAGATCTTGCCTTATGAGGGTCAGACAAATAACCTGCATCTGCAAAACCAACCAACCTTTCTTTTGAATCGTTAGGATAAACCAAACCTATATCAACAGTTCCTCGAATATATCGAAGAACATGTTTAACCCCATTCCAGTGTCTTTTTGTAGGGGCTGAACTAAATCTTGCCAGTAAATTAACTGCAAAAGAAATATCAGGTCTAGTACATTTAGTAAGATACATGAGAGCCCCAATTGCACTGAGGTATGGTATTTCAGGACCAAGAACCTCTTCACTATCTTCGCAAGGGCGAAATGGATCTTCGTCGACATTTAGTGATCTCACAACCATTGGGGTGCTTAAAGGATTTGCTTTATCCATATTGAAACGTTTCAAGAGTTTTTCAGTATAATTTGATTGATGAACAAGTATTCCATTTTTCTCATGCTCAATTTGTAAACCAAGACAATATTTGGTTTTGCCAAGGTCTTTCATTTCAAATTCTTTCTTTAAAAGAATAATTGTTTCATGAATTTCTTTATGTGTCCCCATTATATTTAGATCATCAACATATACAGCTATGATCACATATCCTGATGTTGTTTTCTTAATAAAGACGCATGGACACATATGATTATTTGTATATCCTTTGCTTATCAAATAATCACTCAAGCGATTGTACCACATCCTTCCAGATTGTTTCAACCCATATAAAGATCTTTGTAATTTGATTGAATACATTTCTTTGGGTTTTGAACCTAGCTTCAGGCATTTTAAATCCTTCTGGGATTTTCATATATATATCACTATCAAGTGATCCATATAAGTAAGCAGTAACGACATCCATAAGACGCATTTCTAGGTTTTTAGAAACTGCTAAGCTGATTAGATATCTAAAGGTAATTGCATCCATAACAGGGGAATATGTTTCTTCATAATCAATTCCTGGTCTTTGAGAAAAACCTTGTGTCACCAGTCTGGCTTTATATCTAGTAACTTCATTTTTCTCATTCCGTTTTCGCACGAAAACCCATTTATACCCTACAGGTTTTACAGCCTTGGGTGTAAGGATAATGGATCCAAAAACCTTTCTTTTGTTAAGCGAATCCAACTCAGCTTGCATAGCATCTTTCCATTTATCCCAGTCGTGTCGTTTTCGACAATCATTGACAGATTTTGGTTCAGAAATATCATCTCCCTCCATGATATCACTTGCTATAGAATAAGAAAATACTTCATCAATATTTTTTATTTCTGACCGGTTCCATAATGTTTGTGTATGACCATAGTTAATTGACAACTCGTTGTTGTCGTTATTTACTTCCTCCTCATGAAACACTTCCAATGTTTCGTTAGGATCATTTTCTTTATGGTCAATTTCCTTTTCGGGTCCTTTTCTTTTCCGGGGAATTTCATCCTTTGAACCAATTGGTCTCCCACGTTTTAAACGTTTCTGGGATTCATGAGCAATGTTATTATCTACTTGTTTACTCGGAATATCAACTCGAGCTGGAGCATTTACAGCAGGTATGTGTGATTTAGTTACTCCTTTTGTATCAGTAAATGCATCCGGTAGTTGATTTGCAATTTCTTGTAGATGTATAATCCTTTGAACATCTAATTCACATTGCTTTGTCCTTGAATCAAGATGCAACAACGAAGGCTCACACCATGAGATATCCTTATCTTGGTTTTTCTTTTCTCCCCCAAGTGCTGGGAAGATTGCCTCATTAAAGTGGCAATCAGCAAAACGTGCTGTAAATACATCACCAGTTAAAGGTTCTAGATACCTTATGATGGAAGTTGTTTCATATCCAACATATATCCCCAACCTCCTTTGAGGGCCCATTTTTGTGCGTTGTGGTGGGGCAATAGGGACATATACTGCACAACCAAAAATTCTAAGGTGAGATATATTTGGCTCGTGGCCAGAAGCAAGTTGTATGGGAGAGTACTTGTGATTTGCACTGGGTCTTAAACGAATTAATGATCCAGCATGTAAAATTTCATGGCCCCAAATAGACACAGGGAGCTTTGTTCTCATTATTAATGGTCTAGCAATCAGTTGAAGGCGTTTGATCAATGATTCGGCTAAACCATTTTGCGTGTGTACATGAGCAACTGGGTGTTCAACAACAATTCCAACAGACATGCAATGATCATTAAAAGCATGCGATGTAAACTCTCATGCGTTAATCAAATCTTACTCTTTTAACCTTATAGTCGGGAAAATGTGCTTGTAATTTAATAATTTGAGCGAGCAGTTTGGCAAAAGCCACATTACGAGTTGATAACAAAGATACATGAGACCATCTGCTAGATGCGTCTATCAGGACCATGAAATATCTAAATGGTCCACATGGTGGATGAATTGGTCCACATATATCACCTTGAATTCTTTCAAGAAACATTATGAGATATTATAACAAGAAAAATTATTTTAGAAAATATAATAAGAACATTTATTTCAGAAAAACATATTACATCAACGAGAGGGAAACACTAGTTAAACATAAATTAAGAAAGTGAAATACATGAATAACACATAAGAGTGTCAAGTTCCAACAACATTTTTCAGGCTTCATAGTCATTGAGAAAATCCGAGTTATTTAGTTCAATATCGAGATTTTCAAAAGTACCCACATGGTTCACTTCTTTCTCTTTTCCTTTAAGGGATGTTTTGTACAACCTGCATAGATGTTCAGGTGTACGACAAGCTTTTGACCAGTGATTCATCATTTCACATCTATGGCAAGAATCACCACAATTTTGAGAAGTGCTAGCTTCATTCTTAAGCTTATTCTGCTCATTGAAGTTACCCTTTTGTGGAGCATGATATGTGTTGTTTCTTTGGTTGTGACCATGACCACGACCACGACCACGACCACGACCACGACCACGACCACGACCACGACCACGACCACGACCACGATAATTGTTGTTTCCTTTGAAGGAGTGGTTGTGATTATGGGAATGGTTTCTATTAAAATGGCCACGACCACGCCCACGTTCACGACCTTGTCCATGACTTCGTTCCCATCTTTGCTCAGAAGGTTTGATATCATTTTTATTAACAACATGGACTTCCGGTATAGTTAGTGAACCTGTGGGACGAGCTTGATGATTTTTCAGTAGTAGCTCATTATTTTTTCTGCTACAATGAGGCTTACATTTAGCTCAAAGTACTTTTTAAATTTTTGCAACCGATAATGCTGTTGCAAAACTATGTTTGATGCGTGAAATGTGGAGAAAGTTTTTTCCAACATATCATCCTCTGTAACAGGATGTCCACAAAATTGAAGCGTGGAAGTTATCCTGAATAAAGCAGAGGTGTACTCATTTACCCTTTTGAAATCTTGTAGCCTGAGATTGTTCCATTCATTTCTAGCAGCAGGAAGTAAGACTTCCTTTTGATGATCAAACCTATTTTTTAAATCATTCCATAAGGTATGTGGATCATCACAATTTGAGTATTCAATTTGCAACATATCATCGATATGCTTATGGAGGAAGACATCAATAGTTGCTTTGTCTTTTTCCTCGCATGTGTTGCCTTCATTTATGGTTTCTAAGACACCTTTGGATTTGAGATGTCTTTTTGCATTTGCCGTCCATGACATGTAGTTTTCCCCAGTACATTCAAGAGCGGGAAATTCAAGTTTAGCAATGTTTGACATATTGTAGCTAGACAGAAATTGAACAAGTAACAAGAGGAACATTAGAATCCATATATATCAATAAGCAATGAGATACAATAGTGGTATGATAATAAATAAATATACGAACAAGGAAAGATAAAATTCACTAGGTGGGGAGTTGAAAAATTGGGAAAAGGGCTAAGATGATCATTATGGTAACTATCACCAGAAGTGGATGAATCATTTTGAAAATCTCGTCTTGAATAATCCTGAGAAAATGATTTGTTTGTTGTGAAAAAAATGATTGATAATTGTTAATTTATAGGAAAAAATATAACCGTTTGCAACGGTTATATAAACTTTTCAAACGGCTATATTAACGTTTATATATTTTTATTATTTGAAAAATAAGTTAAAGAAAATGGATTATATACGGGTTATAAAAATTTGGTGTTGATAAAATTAAGAGAGAAGAAAGATATAAATAAAAGTTAGCATAATAATAAGATGTTAGGATTAATAGATAAACATAATTAAACATTAGTCATATAAATCAAAAGTTAGTAGACATAAGAAAATGTTAGTTGCATAATCAAAAGGTTAGATGCATAAATAAAAGTTAGTTGTATAAATTAATGTTAGGGCATTAATAAAATTTAGTTACATAAATAAATGTTAGATGCATAAATAAAAGTTAGTTGCATAAATAAATGTTAGATGCATAAATAAAAGTTAGTTGCATAAATAAATGTTAGATGTTAGTAGTCCCATAGTTATTGAGTGTCTTTCATAAAATGTCATTTTTAATTTATCTTAGTATTTATTTTCCATTGATGAATTTCTTACCTTGACTATGGATGTCTTTATGCTTGATTATGAGACTAGAGCCTCGTGCTGATAACGTGTGACAATTTAATGAAGATTACCACCACTTGAGAATATTAATTGTGATTACTTGAATCACTTTTCTCCTTTAAAGAGGTTTATAAGAAAGATATTATAAGAAGAAATAGAAAGAAGTTTAGAACATTAGAAAGAGTTGGGAGAAGTTTGTATTTACAAAGAGGTGCATTTTTCTCATTACATTCATGTGGTATTTATACTACAATTTTAGGGGACAAGAAGACATAGCTAGTAAATGCATGAGTGTAAGAAAGGTGAAAACTTTTGTGTGGGGAAGGTTGCATAGTTGATGAGTTATAATTGCTGGTCATCCATATCTAATACTTGGATATTCATAATATTCAAAACTTTTTAATGATTTTAAGGATCATGTGTTGATGTTTCCCATTTGTGCAGGAACTCACAGAGATGATTTTTCAAACCGTAATGTAGGTTAGGTTTCAAGTAGATAATATTAGTTAAGATTTTAAGGATCACGTGTTAGTCTTTCTGTTTTTAGTAAGTAGTTAACGATTTGATGGCTCTTATTCATTTAGTTAACTTGATGCGTAAATAAGCAAACTTTAGCAATCGACTGAATATACGATTCACTTTTTCCTTATCTTCTACTATTTCGATTATGTCCAGTGACTAACTTTTTATTAGAAATAATCACCATTCAGATATCTACATTTCTCAACTGATTAAGGTAATTCTATCACACATTTGTTACTCATTTGAACTTTTTTTTTCCTTTGTTTATTTAGCTATATTTCTCCTTTTACTTTTAGGGTCATTACTTGTACTTTTGATGCTTATAATGTTGTTAACTATGAGTATTTTTGTTTAGCTTTTAACATATTATATGACAGTTTGGAATTCATGTATTTTTTGGTCCCTGAAGCATTTCTGCAAGTTGTGTGAGTTATATATGTTAGAATTCCTTATTGGGTAACAATTGACCTGCAAAAACTTTGTGCTATTTAGTTTTTGTTAAGTTATTTTCCGTTTCTACTCAAGGTTTATACTGATAATGATTAGATTTTTTTTTGTTTTCTTAAACTTGGAGCATTCTCACCTCAGTTCCTTATAAGATTACTGAATTATTCATCTACTTTGTCAATTTATTTATTAAATCTCTTGAAAACTGTTTGGTTAGCCTTTATTCCTCAACATGGTTCTTCATCCGATTGCAACCCCTGTTCTTGGACCTGCATATTGCTATGGCAACTGGTTGACCTTTGTTAGTAATAACAACCAAATCATTAGCAGGATCAGGGTCCGAATCTGTAGAATCATCATCATCGTCATATTTTTCAACATCATCATCAGCATCACCAGCTATATTCTCATCCATGACATTCAAAGGAACATCCTCATTAACCAAAACATTTCTAGCAACAAGTTGTACAACGAGTTCTTAAACGTTTGGTTCTTGCAGGTTCTCATTCAAATTCACAAGATTCTATGCTACGCCATTTTGTTGTGGCGTATATGGCGCCTTGAATTCATGAAGAATTCCTTTCGATATACAAAACTCCGACATCCGTATATAGTTTCTTGAATTCATTGTCATTGTCACTTCTAATGCGATGAAATTTCTTCTTGTGTAAAGATTCAAGTTACAAAATTATCGCCTTAACAAGAGTAATAGTTTCATCTTTTGTGGCCATAAACATCACCTATGAGTAACGTGAGAAGTCATCTATGATCACCAAACAATAATACTTTCCAAAAATACTCTGCACATTCACTGGACCAAATAAATCCATGTGAAGTAGTTCCAGTGGAGTATCAGTTGAGTTTACGCGTTTGGATGGATGAGAATTTCTCCGTTGCTTGCCCTTTTTGCACGTGACACACACATCATTAAAAACCGATCGGTGCTTTGGAACGCCTTCTACTAGATCATGATTGACAAGATAATTTATCTTCCTGTAGTTGATGTGCCCCATACGAAGATGCCACAAAGTTTAATCCTTTTCTGTTGGTTTCGATAAGTAACACATTGTAGCAACAGTTGAAGAAGCAGAATTCATATGTAACACATACAAATCACGATATCCGGGTGCACGCATTATGATCGAATCTTCCGGTATAACAACTTCGGACTTCAGTATCAAATATTCAGAACTTGTGAAAGCAGTATGTGTTGCTTATCACAGATCTGAGAGACGCTCAGCAAGTTATGTTGCAGTTGTTCCACAAATTAAACCTTATCGAACGTGACACTCTCAGTACCCAATTTGCCTTCACCGGTAACTCGGCCAGCCTTATTTCCTACAAAGGTAACGTTTCCCCCCATTTATTGGCTTCACGACAGATAGTAGGGAAATATCACATGTCATGTGCCAAGAAGCTCTACTATCAACAACCCAAAAGTTGTTAACAGCCTTTTTCCAAGCTCCCTGCACATATCAGCAAATAATTAGTTATGGGTAGGACCCAACTTTGCAGCTTTGGGTCGTCCGGTGTCCTCAGAATAATCTTCAATGGCTTTAGATAAATTCTTTGGTTGCCACTGTTGTTTTCTGTAGTGAAATAGATGAGCTAGAGGGATTAAAAACAGATTTTGATGAGTTACCAAAAGAATTTTAATTTTATCATGTTTTACAAATTTATTCTTTTAGAAATGATTTTTGGTAACCATCGGCTCTATCACCAGTTTTTCATCAGAAACTGTCCTAACATCTTATTGTTTAGTGGAAGCTCTCTTCTTAATAAGCATTGGACATTTAGGACGAAGATGTCCATGCTTATGACAAAAGAAACATTTTTGACAGTCAGTAATGATGATACTGATTGAATTACCGAATTCGTTGGTAGAACTGTCATTATATATGGTTTGAATGCTTTCTTTTGGTTTTTGTTCTAGGAAGAATATGACTTTGGAGGAAATGGTTTAAAAAGAGGACCAATATAACCATTTTCATTGTAAAAGCCATATTCATCAACTCCACAATTTTCAGAATATCTTTTTGGCTTAGTTGATTTTGAGTTTGATTTAATCGAAGGACCATACGAAGACCCAACACCAAAATCATCGTAAAAATCATAATCTCCACAGAAACCATATGATTCATACTTAAAAGAATTTGATATCGGAGAGTATCTACCAAAAGAGTCATAAGAACTCTTTGGTGAGTATGAGGGTGAACGGGATTTCCTTTGAGGTGGTTGAGGTACTAATTTTGGTTTTGAAATTGTTTTAATATTTGGTGCCACCTTGACTCCAGAAGCAACAATAAAAACTTTTGACACAAGCTCCGAGTCAACAAATTTTAAAGGAAAAACCTCGTCAGAGTAAATCGTATCGCTATCTTTCAAGCAATACAGTTTATGTGTACCAGATGTATCCACAGAAATAGATTTACCCTTGGCCTTAAAGTCCACATTTTCCACTTGTTGGTCAAATGATGGTTTGACATTCTTTGAATCACTAGAGGATCCATTTGTCTTATCATTCTTCTGTGACTTCTGAGACTTCTTGTGATTGGTCTCAGATTTCACACCATCACTTGAACCAAACTCAATTCCACTAAATTCTATATCCTTTGAAAGAGGTAGTGGTTGGTCAGAAAAATCAAGCTTAGGTTGCTGACCCTCATTAATTTTATCTTTTTTCATAGAATAGACTGGTGCCTTTAACAAATTTTTATTTTTTCAAAACTTCTTTTGCTTTCGAAAAATCTTCTTGTTTAGGAACTTGAGGTGTTTATTTAACAACCTCATCTGATTTAACCTCAGTGACAAATTTTTCAATCGAAACATCACTGGAAGATTGATTTTTCTGACCAGCATTCTTGGTTTTATCAACATTTCTCCCTGACTTCTTTTTGTAAGTCCCCTTATGCTGATGAGGGGAAGCAAACAAATTCTCAGCAAATTTTGAGTAATCAAACACAATAGATGATTTGACCTCGTCTTCAGTAGGTGTTGTGCCATGGAAAATAGGTGGAGAACTGAAGTGAGACCAAACTCTTTGAAAACTTCTTTTAGATTTTCTTAATTGCAAAGATAAGTTGCAAAGGAAGCAGAATTCTTAAAATTTTCAAGTTGTCGCTTTTATTCCAAAATTTCAATATTAAGATCAGAAATTTTGGCATTTGCTTCTGCTAGTTTCTTTTTAGAAAAGATGAATTCTTCTGTTTTATTGTTAAGTTCAATCTTGGTATTTATGGACAAATCATGTTCCTTTTTCAATTCAGCGTTGATATCTTCCCAACTCTGTTTGTAAGTTCTAGTATTAGTTTCAGACAGTTTGTACTTATCGTAGTACAACATCTTCTCACCAGACAATTCCTATAACTTTTGAGCAGATATGACACACACTTCACATCTTTGAGTATTCACCTGCACTATGTGAGTCATCAGTGCATGATGTGTATCGTCCAAATAATCATCATTAGGAACTTCGGAGCTAGTTTCCATCAAATAATAACCAGTTTGAGACCTGTAGACAAATGCAAATTTGTCAGCAAATTGCTAACTCCAGTCATAACCCTCAGAGGTTTGAGAAACTAAAGCCTTAGTTCTAGAAACATAAGCATTAGCATTAGAATTAGAAGAAGGATTAGAGTGACTCCCTGATGAGTTAGAGTTCCTTAGTGTATATTTCTGATAAGACTGTTGGGTTTTTTGCTTTTTGGATTGAGTGCATCTTTTGCAAAGTGTCCAAAGTTTTAGCAATTGAAGCATCTCACCTTTATCTTATCGAAACCAATCTTACTATCAGGATTTAGATCACTTCTTTATGTTCTCTTCATGAATTTATTTGCCCTTTTCACTAACATTGCCATCGACCAATTAATATCCATGTGTTCTAGATCATCGGCATCAATTTGATCATAATCCTCTTCAGTTAAATTTGCATTGCTTAGTTTTCCAGCCAGAAGTCCATCGTAGGATGTCACCAATGCATATGATTAAGCCATATTATCATTGGTTGTCTTGGCTGAAAACATGTTCTGATTTGTTGAAAACGCAGTTTGATTTAAATTCACCGGATATGAAACTTCAACATTTTGAGGAAAAGACTCCATAGACTGAGCTCTCGAACCATTGTTACTTCCACTCGATGAATTCTCCACATAAAATGCAGTAGAAGATGGATTCAAACTGATCTTGTCTTTAACATTTATGGTTGAAGGATTCTCTCCAAAGTAAACATCAGGGCTTTGAACTTGGGTTGGCAAAGTTTTAACCCTTGTCATAATCAGCTCTCTAGCAAATAAGTTTTATGTTAGATCTTCATACGACACAACTAGAAAGTCTTCATCATGTGTCAGCAACAAATTGTAACTTTCCCACTTCCCAGGTAAAGCATCCAGCAACTTCTCTTCAATTTTTCAGTAGTTTTCTTGACACAAACAATTTCTAGGTCACTAACAAGATGTGACAACCTTAAAATTAGACCGTTTATACTTTCATTCGGAACATGGATGAAATTGTCGTATTCCCGCTGCAAGAACCTTCTTTTTGCTTTTCTTGTATTGAGCATTGCCTTCACAACCACTACACAAATGCTTCCCATAAATCTTTTGAAGTTGTATGCATCTTGAACCGATGTAGAAGCTCTCTTGGTAATGCCATTGACAATGTAGCGAATGCTTTTCTTTTCAGCTTTGAACAATTATTTCTCAATTGCGTCCATTTTACTAAGTGATTTATCAGCTCCATTGAGTTGAGGTGGTTTGTAACCTTCGAGCATTGGAACCCAAACGCCGACATCCGTAACACCGATGTAAGATTCATATCATTATTTCCAATTGTGGAAATCTTCAAATATTAACAGTTTAGGAACCTTGCTTGTCATTCCAATCTCGTTATCATAGTTCGATAACACTAGCATTGATGTAGACATAACTGCAAAAGCCTGAAACGGATCCATTGTTGAAAAATGTGATGTTTTGACGAACCAAAGACCTTATCCAACGAACCAAATAACTTGGATGAACTAGAAAAAGTCAACACTTGGTCCAGCGAACCAAAAAGTCAGACGATCCAACCGTTTTTCAAAATAACTGCCACGAACCAAATGGTAACCGCCACGAACCAGCTTTGAAGATGTACTACGCGAACCGTAATTGACGAACTAAAGAAATATGAAGATTTCCTTAGCGAACCAACGACATACGAACCAAAACTTTGAATATCAACGGGGAGAACCAAGCTATTCAACGAACAAACCGTGAGACTCCACCGATGAACCGGACACATATTGACAAAATATTCCGAAGTACGTGGAATTTGATGATTCTAAGACCAGCTGAAGGTGTACCAAGGTGAAACGAACCTATTTATGGATTGAATTCACAGAAACACTTAAGAATTGAGATGAAATCTAAAAAAAAAACAAAGTTTTTGACACAAAACACAAAGTAGATCTGCAAAACCAGCTCTGATACCACTTGTAAGTGGATTCTGGATCGACCTACTTGTGTACATGGAGATCTTTGTAAATATTGCTTGTATTATGATTGACCAATCAATTACAAGACATAAAGCACACACTTAGAAGGCACTCAAAACAGGTTACACCTTGACAATACTCTGAACTCTGTGTTTTGACAACACATGAAACCTATTTATAGCCTACTGCCCAATGAACCAAACCACCCAGCGAACCGCGGTTTGCTGTTTGGTTCGTTCTGGATCCGTTGGTGTCACACACCACGTCAGAAACTTTGCGGAAGCATTAGGTGTGACGATCATGGATTATAGCTATGATTATATCGAATGACAACTATATGATTTTGTTAAAAACCATTCATAACATAAAATAACTTGTCATAATAAATAGGTTACAACCCAAAAGAGATAAACTTGAGTTCGCATTGAAACAAAATTTTAAAACATTTATTATATAAAAAATGCATGTGCAATCCCCTAAAATACTTGTTCCTAGCATGCGACTCCTTTATTAGTAGACGACCACATCATACGTCATTCACCTGAGATTAACATGCTTGACCAAACCAAACCAAACTGTTACTTCCGGTTTGGTCTCGGTTTGGTTTCACGGTTTAGAATATTTAGGCTTTCAATATAAGTTTAGAATATAAAATTTGAATTAAAAGAAAATTCGAAATCAACTTTATCAAATGTGGGAATGAGAATATGAGCTATTATACGATACTTGTCATTTCTAATTTGTTAATACAAAATCCATCTCTAGATAGAACATGTAACCTCCAAAACATGATGCAAATACTAAAGTTCATAATATATACAATAGTATACTAGATTTCCAGGATGAAAAAATGTCTAAAATTCTAGATTTTTTGTTATTAAACGCTAAAACCCAAAATCTCATTACAAAAAACAAGTCAATGTAATTTTTATATATATTTATATACTATATATTATTTATTATATGTACATGGTCCGGTCCGGTTTTTTATGACGGGTTTTTCATAAAAACCGTAAACCAAACCATTCACAACGGTCTAAAATTTTCGAAACCGACCGACCGTTCGTTAAGATAAAAAACCGACCGTGAAACCGAACCGATGACCAGTTTGGACGGTTTCGCGGTTTGAAACCGAAGCATGAACACCCCTAGTGTACAAGACTAGAAGACAATAAAAAACATGGAGATCTTTGTAAATATTGCTTGTATTATGATTGACCAATCAATTACAAGACATAAAGCACACACTTAGAGGGCACTCAAAACAGGTTACACCTTGACAATACTCTGAACTCTGTGTTTTGGCAACACATGAAACCTATTTATAGCCTACTGCCCAATGAACCAAACCACCCAGCGAACCGCGGTTTGATGTTTGGTTCGTTCTGGATCCGTTGGTGTCACACACCCAATCAGAAACTTTGCGGAAGCATTAGGTGTGACGATCATGGATTATAGCTATGATTATATTGAATGACAACTATATGATTTTGTTAAAAACCATTCATAACATAAAATAACTTGTCATAATAAATAGGTTACAACCCAAAAGAGATAAACTTGAGTTCGCATCGAAACAAAATTTTAAAACATTTATTATATAAAGAAATGCATGTGCAATCCCCTAAAATACTTGTTCCTAGCATGCGACTCCTTTATTAGTAGACGACCACTTCATATGTCATTCACCTGAGATTAACATGCTTGAAAAGTCAATATAAAGTTGGTGAATTCACAGGTTTTGATAACTTGATAAAACAAAGTTTAGCTTAAAAATGATGTTTTTCAGTACATATACAAGTATTCCAGAGATTTGTCGTGGTATTGTATATTTCAACAATGACACTATTTTTACTACCATGAGCCCTTATAACGCTACTTGACCCTGTTTCCAGATTATTTTCCCACTGATGTTATATAGCACACATCAACCAGAATGACTAATTTGGTACCCGTTTGATTCCCCGTCAAAGTTAGAGCGACTAACCGCGAGTAGGGTTGTCACACCCAATTGACCCATCCTAAATTATCACGCTTTATTCCTAAATTACCGTTATAAGCTGAAGGAGACTACGAGTGCTATACTAGATATCAACTCATGTAATAAGATAAACCACTTGCAATATGTAAATCAGAATTTTATATGTTAATCTTCCCCAAGAAATATATTAAAAAGGGGCCGTGAACACACCTGTACTAGCTAATTTCTTGATAATACTTGAAGTGGTCCGAAGTGAAAAATGGTCTTACACACGTCCTATAACACATATACATGATTCTAAGGCATATTTTCTATCATAATTATATACCCCAAGGTTCATCCGACACCTGACTCGTTCTGGATTATTTTGATAAAAATCCTATATAATAATCCCTCTTTGTCAGTTATTCTATTATATATATATATATATATATATATATATATATTCATAAATATAGTTAAACACACACACACACACACACACACACATATATATATATATATATATATATGTACACTTTTGATTCAATGTACGAATCGTTCTAAATTTAGACTTTATATGTAAGGTACAAATCTCAATTTTTTCCTATTTAATTAGTTTTACGATACCAACATGCAAAAGGAAGTAAATAAATAAATAATCAAAAATAAGCAAAATAACACGTCATGTTATCAATCTATATATTATATATATGAAAAGATGAATGTACAAACACAAACACCACTATTTAATGGGGTTGATGGCGGAGTTAGAAGGCATATGATACATATCAAATTTTGTCCGCTTCATAATATAACGAGTCATATCATGAAGTTTACTTAAAAAGTCTAGTTAATGAAAAGGTGTTTTAGCTTGCCTCAGCTTTGATGAACATAAGGTTTTAAATAAATATTAACTCGATATAAATTAGATTTGATACCTTTAAATAGCTCTTAGAACCCGTGAGAAAAACTTGGTAGGACACTAACCCTCAATGATTAGTCTTATGCTAATTTGTTGAAAAAGATGGGTTTGTTTACACAACAAAAAGTGATGTGAACAATTGATGTTTGCCAAGATTTTTAGAGGAAGACAAAATGTGAGTTTTCCATGGTGGTGGTATGAAGTGGTTTAATATATAATAGGTTGGCTAGAATATCTCCTCCCTACTTGGTGTAGTATGGTCTAACTCTTTATCTATATGAAATAATTAGCTATTTTTTCTAGGTGTATTAAAATATTGTGAATCTTATCCTATCACTTGAGCATCAATTGAGTAGCAACTTGTTTATTAAACTACTAGTTTAATTTGAGTAATTTGAATAAAATACATTGGATAATTGGGTTTAACCCAATCGACTAGAAAAGTAATAGTTTTTCTTGGGTAGTTTTTGGGTGTCGGGTGTCGAGCGTTGAACATAACATTTCAAGTTGGATAAAAATAGATCTAAAACGAGATTTTCCGGGGTAAAAATACTAGATTAAACGCGGTATAATAATACCCGCTTGACGCAGGATAATTATAAATTTTTAACGCGAGAGAGTCGGATATTAAAATTGTCATCCAAGACCATGAAAATATTGCCAGATATATACCTACTAATATGATTATAAACACTATATTTATATATAATTTCCTCAATTTAAATATAATTTCCTCCCCCGGGTTATTCATATTTTTGTTAGAGATCCTCACTACGTAACCTCTTACGAAACTAGAAATATTCTCTCCGGATATATAATTAACTAAGTTGTAGTTAAATAATTTCGTAAACACGCTTAAAATATTTAAATAATAATTAGATAATAACCTGAAATTTGAGATCGTCACATTCTCCCCCGTTTGCTGAAATTTCCTCCCGAAATTTGACATCACTTTTTGTGCACAAAGTGGGGTATTACTTTTTCATATGATCTAGGCTCTCCCATGTAAATTCGGGTCCTCTCCTGGAGTTCCATCGGACTTTGACCAACTTGACGCGACTACGTCGTGTCTTATGGATCTTCCAGTCAATAATTTTTACTAGTTCTTCCATAAAGTTCAATTTGTCATTCACTCGAATTTCCTCTATCGGTGCCATAAGCGTTTCGTCAGATAAATATTTCTGTATATTTAACACATGAAATGTGGGATGCACATTGTTGAGTTCTTGCAAATAACTTGAGCTTGTAAGCTACTCGACCTACCTTGTCCAAGATTTCAAAGGGGCCAATATATCTTGGGTTTAACTTTCCACATTTCCCAAATCTAGGTACACCTTTCCACGGTGACACCTTTAACAAGACCTTGTCTCCGACTTCAAACTCCAACGGTTTCCTTTGAATGTCGACATATTTCTTTTGTCTATCCCGTGCCACCACTAATAGGTCTTTGATTTTGAAAATCTTATCGGTGGTTTCTTGAATAATCTCTGACCCAGTGAGCCGCTTTTCCCCGACTTCAGCCCAGCACAACGGTGATCTACACTTTCGTCCATATAAGAATTCGTACGGTGCACATTCAATGCTTGAATGGTAACTGTTATTGTACGAAAATTCTACCAACGGTAGATGAGTATCCCAGTTTCCACCAAAATCTATTACACATTGTAACACCCTTGAACAAAATCACCCAATTGGGATAGTTTGCAGCGGAAAATAGGTCCCATTTCTTTTAAAGAAAATACCACAACTTAACTTATTGAAATTCAACTATTTATTTAAAACCAACTTGTACATAGACTTTTCAACAAAACTAGTACAACTCAACTTTTGGAAATTATGACCTAATCACTTGTTTCACAAGTGATCCCATAACCGAAATAGTCCAATGGTTAATTTAAAACCAACACGTACACCCATTTGATGTACTCATTTAACTAAAAAAAACTCAACTTGAATTCTAGTGTATGGTTTGATCGCTAGTATAAAGAGTGATCTAACCACCACTTCTTCTTACGTACAATCCAATTCAAAGACCTGAAATTTCACATTATTTGCTTCAGATCAAGACCCGACAATAACGTCATGAAAAAGTTAATCTTCTGTGTCATCCTTCCACGTGTACGGTCATTCACATTGCCTTGAACGCATACATAATCTTATTCATGACGTTTACCATTAGCTTAATTGCAT
This sequence comes from Deinandra increscens subsp. villosa, assembly GCA_039602395.1. Taxonomy (NCBI): domain Eukaryota; kingdom Viridiplantae; phylum Streptophyta; class Magnoliopsida; order Asterales; family Asteraceae; genus Deinandra; species Deinandra increscens. The sequence goes on along the minus strand of JBCNJP010000009.1, from coordinate 67,376,881 downwards.
CCCGTCCGGTTCCTAATCATGACCTACCATAAACACCGACAACATGCTATTGTTTATGATTTTTAAGCATTCAACTAGACCGAAGTGGTCAAACGTAACCAACAACTAAATAAAAAGAAATCACAAAAACTGCTAACAGCAGCTCAAAACGGCCGTGCAGGATTCTAAAACGGTCGTTTTGACATTCTGTCTGTTTTGACCTGCATCCTATACTTAGCCAGTTTTTGCCCTGTTTCAAGATGTGTTCCAGATTTTCGGTTTATACACTGCAACTAAGGTTCGGGATAAACCCGGGTACCTTCCAACTCACCTGCAACCACTTTTTAGACATATTAATCCATCATAAACCTGGATAAACCCGTTGACCCGTTTAGATGATTGACACTTTGCATGGACAACTAAGTGTGCACAAACTTCGAGATTTACATCCTTTATTAGTTTGCATACTTCCATATATAAAATCCCAGCAATTCCACTCTTTTATTTTAACAACTGCAACTTACCTTACAGTCATTTTACTAGCATTTCAACATAAGCAATTCGTGCTAGTTATAACATTTTAGACAACTTCTCAAGCGACATAGTTACTCACATACCTTGATTATGCAATCATAGCAACAAGAGCGATGAGTCCATACCTTCACTTCCCTTTTCACATTGGACACCATTTGCTAGTGCCATTGATGTAATCTTTCTCAACCTACAACTTGGGTAATGCTCTTATTGTATCACACGTCAACGTCATTAGAACGACTCATTATATATAATTGTTATAGTTGGAATATCCACTACACAACCAACACGACTTTAGAATCATTTTTCCAACACATCTTATAATTTCAACGTGAATAAAATGCTCATATGCCTAATTGTCATATTTAGGCTTAGCATATTGTTAAACACCCACATGTACTTTATATCCAACCTTTACTTTCTTACTACATACGTTGTCCTCATATAACTACATGAGTACATCATATTGGGCATACAACATGTAATCTTCTAACTATGATGTAAGATATACTTACCTAAATGTTGACTTGAGCCTTCGTCTCCATTTTCTCTGTTTGACCCATTTGTTTCCAAACTTCCCACCTAGCTTATCAACAATCAACATTACCATGTTCGTGAAGCTTTCTTGGCAATCCTAGTTGATAATCTTCCATAGATTCCGAATTTGAGACATGTAGGGCATAAAATTTTGGAGTTCAACTTCGATTTGGCATGGTTTGTGGTAGCTATTAGTCATTCCTCTCAAGAACACTTGGGTGTTCTTGTGTTCCTGACCAATACCACGACCCCCACCCTTTTTACATCTTAAATTATTGTTTTTTGTATATTAAGCCCCTCCTCCACTTAATTCTTCTTTGAAAAAATGGCAACCTAAGCCCTTCCTCTTTAAATGTTAATTATTTTGATGCAAGGTTTCATTCATCTGCTTAACTTGGATTATGTTAACCCCAAAGCTAATATGGGAGGTAACTCAACCGACTCGACTTAAGTTTCAACTTATTTTATATAATCATTCATCATATTTAAATCTACCAATGAAATGGTGATTTGATACTTCGACCGACAAGTATTTCGATTAAAATATTCACCCCAGATTTGGGATGTTACACACATGCCCTTAACATATCTACTAGGGTTTAAACTGTTCATTCTCTTTAACTGTTTGTCTGTGGATGATAGGCCGTACTCATGTCCAATCGAGTACCCAGTGTTTCTTGTAATGCCTGCCAAAATCTCGAAGTAAAACAACTGTCCCGATTAGAAATGATGGATTTTGGTACTCCATGCTTCGCCACAATTTCCTTGATGTACAATTCGGTTAATTTTTCCATTTTATCTGTTTCTTTCATTGCCAGAAAGTGTGCTGACTTCATGAGTCTGCCAACAATTACCCAAACGGTATCGTGTCTTTCCTTGGTTCGAGGTAACTTGGTGATAAAATCCATAGAAATTTGTTCCCATTTCCATTCTGGAATTTCTGGTTGTTGCAACATTCCTGAGGGCTTTTGGTATTCAGCTTTTACTTTAGAACACGTTAAACACTTACTAACGTATTCAGAGATTTCCATTTTCATGTTCGGCCACCAATACAATTTCTTCAAGTCCTGGTACATTTTACGGAGCCTGGGTGTATTGAATATCTTGACCTATGAGCTTCATCCATTACTTATCTCCGTAATTTGCCAAAATGTGGTGCCCAGATTCTGTAAACGAAGTAACGGGTCTGATCTTGCCGAATCTCAAATTGCTTATCCATGCCTCACAAAGCTTTATTCTTTACATTTTCTTCTATAAGCACCTCCAATTGTTGTTCACGAATCTGAAGCAGTAGATTTGAGTGGATGGTCATGCCTAGAGCCCTTGCTCTTATTGTTTTAACTCGTTCCTTACGAATAAGGGCGTCGACCACCATGTTTGCTTTTCCAGGGTGGTATTTGATTTCAGAATTGTAATCGTTTAATAACTCTACCCAGTGCCTTTGCCTCATATTCAATTACTTTTGATTAAATATGTGTTGTAGGCTCTTGTGATCGGTAAAGATCGTACACTTCGTCCCGTATAGATAGTGCCTCCTGATTTTTAATGCAAATACCACAGCTCCTAGCTCAAGATCATGAGTAGTGTAATTCTTCGGATGCTCTTTTAGTTGTCTTGACGCATAAGCCATGACCTTTTCCCGCTGCATTAGTACGCATCCTAAACCTTGATGCGACGCGTCACAATAAACAACAAAGTCTTGAGTTTCGTCGGGTAAAAATAAAATAGGTGCACTGCATAACATCGTTTTAATAATTGAAATGACGAATCTTGCTTCTCGTCCCAGTCGAACTTTTTATCTTTCTGAGTTAGAGTTGTTAACGGTTCGGCTATCTTGGAGAACTTTTTGATAAATCGACGGTAATACCCTGCTAAACCCAAAAATTGCCTGATCTCTTTTGGAGTTCTAGGTGCTTCCTAATTCTTAATAGCCTCAACCTTTGTGGGTTCTACGTGAATTCCTTCATGATTCATGACATGACCAAGAAATTATACTTCTCTAATCTAAAATTCACACTTGAAAAACTTGGCATACAATTGCTCCTTCTTGAGCAGTTCCAAAATAAGTTTGAGGTGTTGCACATGCTCTTCTTTAGATTTCGAGTACATTAAAATATCATCAATGAAGACTCACGGATTTATCTAGATAGGGCTTGCACACCCTGTTCATTAAATCCATAAAGACTGCAGGCGTATTTGTTAGCCCAAAAGGCATTACTAGAAACTTGTAATGTCCATAACGAGTTCTAAACGCCGTCTTCGGGATATCTTCTTCTCGAACTTTTAGTTGATGGTAACTTGATCAAAGATTGATTTTTGAATAACAGCTTGAACCTTGTAGCTTATCGAATAAATCATCAATCCTAGGGAGTGGATAACGGTTCTTAATTGTCAAATTATTTAGCTCCCTATAGTCGATGCACATACAAAACGACCCATCCTTCTTTTTTCACAAACAACACCGGAGCTCCCTAAGGTGATGAGCTTGGTCTAATAAACCCCTTGTCTAACAACTCCTGGAGTTGATTAGACAATTCTTGCATCTCAAATGGTGATAGACGATAAAGAGATCGTGCGATAGGATCTACTCCCGGTGTTAAGTCGATTTGAAACTCCACTTGTCGTGTTGGTGGAATTCCTGCCAAGTCTCCGTGACTCTCGTACAATTGGTATATCTGACAATTTTCTTTCTTTCAATTTCTCCTTCGTTACGTGTGCCAAAATAGCATGGAACCTTTCCGTAGAAACTTTCGCACCTTTAAACATGAAATAATATTTAGCGTGGTTCCACTCTTTTCACCTTGAATTGTGAGCGTCTTGCCGTTTGGAAGCAGAATCCGTACCTTCTTTTCATGGTAAACTATTTCCGCCCGATTGTTAGACAACCAATCCACCCCGACCACCACGTGAAAACTATCGAGTTCTATGGGTAATAAATCAATGCTAAAAGGTTGGTCATCTAAACTTATAGTACACCCACGTACTATTTCACTAGTTTCAATTACTTTTCCACCAGATAATTCAATAGAGTATTTTTCACTTAATTTAGTTGGTTTAATATCAATAAATGGACATAAATCAGCTGATATAAAAATCTTATTTACGCCCGTATCAAATAAGACCAAAACATAACGATTGTTTAAAAGGAACGTACGCGTCACAATGTTCGGGTCTTGGCACGCATCTCCTGTGCCTATCACAAACGCTCTTCCTCAATTTCCCCAGTTTGATTTACCAGCTTTAGGCAGTCCATCTTGATGTGTCCCGGGGTGTTACACTCAAAAGATTTCAAAACTGGCTTCATAGTTCCCGCCAGAGCTTTTCCCACTGTAACATTTGTACAGTTCTTGGCCCAGTGGCCCAGCTTCTTGCATCTGCGGTAGGTATCATAGTCACAAAAACCAGTGTGATGGCAGTTGCACTTTGTGCACAACGGTAAGTTACCGGTGTACTGCTTCTTAACGGGTGGTCTGGTGGTCGCGTAGGCCTTCACTATTACTTGATTTTGTTGCTTATAGCTTTCTTGCCCTTTTCCCGATTTGCCCTGATTGTATCCCTTGTTATCATTGTAAGGGAATAATCTGTGGCTTGTGTATTAAATCATCACTTGGCGGACTATTTTGAAGGCCTATGCATAAGAAGAGGTGTAAAATAGTTGAGTTTTCAATGTATTGGGTCATTGGGCCATTTTGGACATTTTAGGGCCCAATTAGAAAGAGTTTAAGGGGTGTTTAGTGGGCCTGTTTAGCCTAATCCGAAAATTAGGTTTAAGATTTGTTTATCTATATAAACAAATCTTAATACCCATATTAGGGGCTAGCCAGTTGAGAGAGACATAGGAGAACTGTTCGGTTTGCATCAAGGTTGTGTACCAGACGATCACAAGAGTTGATCGTGTGCATAATCAAATAAAGGTTTAAGTATTTTGTTTATTGTTGTTTACATTATTTTTCGATTTCTCCATCTCTATTCTTGAATCCAACGATTACTTGGATTCCGCACTCGTAATCGTTGTGTGATATCGTGTTTGGACCGTTTTCGGGACTTACAATTGGTATCAGAGCCAAGAAACACAAGTTTCGATGCTCTCACGCTATCCGATTCAAGATTTCAAGAATTTTTATGTGGTTTTTGTTTTAGTTGAGTTTTCTTCTTTTGCGGCTAAAAATTTTGTTTAGGGTTCATATTTTTGTGTTATTGTGCCTCGTTTTGGCATCCAAATCCCGTGTTCGATTGTTTGTGATTGGAGGATTGCCAATTTCCGTTTGACTTAAATTGTGGTTGTTAATTTTATTTGCATATTGCTATTTCTAAGAATATCCGATCCGTTTCTTTAGCAATTATGTCAACATTTTTTTTATGTGCCCAATCTCCCACAATTTTTTTAAAAATCGTTTATTGGCCATCAGATCTTTTAGTTGAAAAATTTGTCAAGTTTGACCAAGTCAAATATTTCTTGGGTTGGGATCCGCTCGGTATGATTGGGTCTTCGGTCGAAATTGGTTTCCGGACGGAGACAAGGATTCTCGGGTAACATCGAATTCCAATTTTTTTTGTTACGTGATTTAAAGTGGGGCATATTTACAATAGTGCCATTGGAGTTAATTAAAAGATGTGGTCCAGATCGTTCGGTTTTTGAAGCAATAAACGACCGCTCAATTTAAGTTGGTGTAAATTTTAGTTGACGGGGTTTTAATCGTTGAATTTTTCTACACCTTGTGGTGTAACTCGTTCTTTTTAATTTTCATATTTTTGCTCCAAGTGTTTCAAGGTGTTACTAACAGTTTTATTTGTGAGTTTCTTGGGATTGTTGTGCAGGTTACGAGTGTTGCAGAAGCAAGAAGCCCGTGTTCTATAAGCTATTCGATCGAAAATCTGTGGCTTGGACCCTTATTTCGATCGAAATTTTTGGCTTTTCGACCCTTTTGGACACTTTTCGATCGGAAAGTCCCCTTGTGACTTTCGATCGGAGAGTACTTCCCGGTTCCCCACTTTTCGATCGGAAAGTCCCCTCGTGACTTTTCGATCAGGTCCGTTTCGATCGGAAAGTCCCTTCATGACTTTTCGATCAGCTCCGTTTCGATCGGAAAGTCCCTTCGTGACTTTTCGATCAGCTCGCCCTTCGATCGGAAAGTCCCTTCGTGACTTTTCGATCTGCCTCGCCCTTCGATCGGAAAGTCCCTTCGTGACTTTTCGATCAGCTCGCATTTCGATCGGAAAGTCCCTTCGTGACTTTTCGATCTGCTTACACTTTTTGATCGAGCCGAAACTCTGCCCGATTGAAAAGCTGACTTTCCGATCCAGTTGAGACTTTTCGATTCATCCCTTTTCAATCCATTCAAGTCTTTCAGTTCGTATTTTATCCAGAAGTTCATCCAAAGACGACAATGACAAGTACTCAAGTTGCTTCTCCTCCTGTGAGTGATCAAACTCAGATATGTTCGAACTCGGCTTGCTCCGAATCAATCGAACATTATAAGCAATTGTTTCGAACTGAAGAAAGAGACCGTCTCAATGCAGAGTACAAACTAAAGAATCATCTAAAACAAGTCGAACCCTACAAAAAGAGGATAGAGTCTTTAGGTAACGAACTCAGTCAGGAGAAGTATCTTTTCCGGACATTCCGTGAAAAAGAGGAGGAAAAACGGAAGATCAATCGTGCTGATGGAACTTGGATCTGTAACTGCGAGGAATGCTCAAACCCCACGTGCTGTGCTTTGATTAAAGAATGGGAGAGCAAGTTCACAAATGAATGTCAAAATCATGCAATCACTGCTAGAGACCTTAGGGAGTCCAAAGGTAAGACCAAAATATTTAGAGAGAAACTTGAGGCCATTCAGGTAGATGTTAAGAAGCTTCAATCTCAGGTGAGTGATAAAAGCACATATCTTAGGCTTGCTAACGCTAAGGTAGAAGAGCTAACCAAGGAGGTTGAGGAACTAAGAACCAAATTTGACTCTTCCCAATCTGCCCTTGAGAAACATCAAGTTATACAAAAGAAAATGATGGACTCTCATCATGTGTTGTTCAAATCTGAAGAGCGACTCGAGCATGTAAAAGAAACATCTGGCCTCGGTGATGGAAATTTTCCTCCCCCATTACAACATGAATACATCAAAGTGCCCCAAACTGCTGATGAATTGTTGAAAGAGTCCCAGAATGAAGCAGCCATGGTATATGGGCCTCAACCTGTGAATAAAGATGATAAGACAGCCACTAAAGCAACTCAGTCAAACAACACCACTAAGTGTGCAGGTTCAAGCTCTAGTGAAGTGAAGAGAGTTGATGAAGAAAAGTTGGTTCCTTATCCAAAGATCGAGACTCCTTATTCCAAAGTTGTGGATGAGGTAAAGCGGGAACGAGTGGTGATGACTACAAGGCCCAATGGTAAGATCTTCATGACAGCAGGGTCCTTGTTCATTCCGATTGAAGGAGAAGAGCGACCCTCATTCAGCACTAAGTTCAAAGGCTTGGGTCATGATGGTGGTTTATCTTCTTACATTAAGAGTATAAAGCCCAAGGTCACCATCAAGCCTCCAACTTCTGTTCCTATCAAGAATGAAAGGCCCAAAACTACTATCAAGTATCCAAACTCATCAGTGGGCTCATGCAGTGGCAACACAACAGTCTCAAAGAAACCAGTGGGCCCAAAAGTTCAAATGTCTGGTTCTGCTCAGTTTTCAACAAACCAGAAAAGATTCAACGGACATTTATCAAGGTCAGAAAGATCTGACAACTGGAGACCTGGAGACTTTCCAAACATGCAACCAAATCTCAATGCCTCTCCATCAAAGCCATACAGCTCAAATGGACACACTTCTGACTTCTACCTGAAGAAGCAAACTTGCTTTAACTGTGGAGTTCCTGGTCACATTGCTAGAAACTGTTTGCATCATCCCTTTGAACCTTATTACCCATTGAGTCATAAGGTTTCATCTCAGGAATCAGTTAGGTCTAAACCGATGAAGGTGCAACCACCAAAGGCAATGAAGCCTGTTAACCCTAAGGTTAAACCTTCTGATGGAAATTGGGGAGCTGCCAAAGAGCACAAAAAGCTCTTAAATCACAAACAAGTTTTCCAAATTATGACAATTTTCATAAAAAGGTAAAGAAACCAATTTCAAAACAACACAAAGTTGACAAACCCAAAGTTACCCCTCCAAAGGTAACTAAAACTGTTTTGAAAAGGAATCCTGAAATGAAAAAGGTTGAAAAACCTAAAGTCACTACTCCAAAAGTGACTAAAACAACTTTCAAATCACCTGGAATTTGGAAACCAAAATCAAATGCAGCCACACCCTCAATTCCTGATATCACAAAAGGGATGTTCTTAAAAGAAATTTCTTTCACCGATTCTTCAGGTATACCCAGAACCACAATGGCCTGGGTACTTATGGCTAACTAATCTCTCACAGTGTGCAGGAACAGTCAAGGAGGACTTCCATTAACTTATTTGTTTTTTGAAAGTGAATGTTCCAGGCACAGGATAGGAGGCATCTCTCTACTACATGACATGAAGATTTCAATGGAGGGTATGTCTCCTTGTGAGAGGTAAATCTGAAAAAAATCAGCAACAAAGGTAACACTGTCTGAATTGTTGTTTCTTGGCTAAGTTTATGTATGGTTGTGCATGAAACAAAACCCAGTTCTGAAAAATTTTTAAAAGAAAAAACTTTGAAGGTTAGCTTGGCCAGTTTTAGTCGTTATTTGTGTCAGTGTGTGTTTAAAAAAAAAAGGTGTGTGTTGTTATTAAAAATCAAAAAGCAAGGGGAAGAATAGAAAAGATGAAATAGTAGACCGAAAAGATGAAATAGTAGACCCCTCAAAAAATTGTGCTTTTTAATGTTTAATATTTTCTTTGTTTGCTTGAGAAGGAGGGAAGTGAAATATTTCCGTTCTCAGAATGACTGACACGCGTAAGGCAAAAGTGAAAGACATGATCCAAGGTGATGTGCTCGGTAGGCTCAGTTCCAAAAACGAAGGTATGGGTCACAACACTTAAAGATAAAGTATGTCATTTGACGGGAAACACACACTTAGGTTATGTGCTTGTTCTATCTGACTGCGAAATTGTTCCCGATACACACGCCGGACTCCAAAGTGTTGAATCGAAAATCTCAAAAAGTCGGCGTCCCCTCTGTTTTGTGTGAGCAAAGATCTGGGGATGTCAAAGCCGTCAGTCAAGTCTTGCCTTTGCTTTGCATGAGAAATGACCTGGTGTAGAATGGTTGACGTGTTAATCAGATTTTCCTCTGTTTTGCGTGAGCAAAGACCTGGTTAGTCTGGATTAACGTGCTTGCAGATCACTGTATATAATTTACACCGCAAAAGATGCCAATGTGCACAACAAAAGAGACCCTCTAGCGTCCAAAACCCTTTAGCCCTGACTTTGTGACTAGGCTTATGTGTTTGATGAAAGGTTACCACCTGACTGATAAACGCCTCTGAGTTGAAATCATACAAGTCTTTGTATATTATTCCTATTTCTTTTATGATCTGTTCTTTCTCTTCTCAACCAAGTCTCGAGAAAAGATTCAAAACTCTGGATATGGGAATGTGAAAATATGTGGTAGGGAATGATCAAGCTTGATAGACTGCACATATTAATTACCTAGGATTTGTGTGTGACTGTCGGATGTTCATAAGTAATGCACCTAAAAGATAAATAAGTGACAAACAACCGGGAAAATGAGGAACATGGGTTTAAGAAGGACCAATATACTGGCAATCGCCTGGACGTGTTCGAGTAACAGATGCTGAAAAGGGTTCCTCAGTTCAGACAAAGACGGTTTGATCCCAAAATAAAACCTTCTCGTTTAGTAATTTGGTATGTTCGTTTTGTTTCTTTTGTGTTATCTTAAGTTTATGAATTGGCCATGTTGATTTGAGAAGTTTAAATAAATTTTTTTGGGTTTTATGCAAGAAAGTTTGACCCTCCCTCGAAACCTCAGGGGGAGATAATGCGAAGAGTCGTCGGGTTCAGGGGAAGTGTTTTTGGTTAAATAATGCTAACCCGATAACCAGTCATCGTCTGGTTAATGTCTGTTCCATGTTGTGTTTGACAGGTTAAGTGAGAAAGACAGCTCATGGATAAGAAGGTCAAGGACTCAGTTGACCAAAGCAAGAACTCTGCTACTGTACGTGTTGAAGAACCAGCCGGAAAAGGACTTACCCTATGCTCAGGGGAAGTTTGTTGGTTTTTCAAGTGAAGCTTCTTAAGACTCAAAAGATACCGTTCTCAAGTTTTGGGGAAGCTGATTGAAGAAAAGATGCAGAGCACTCACAACAAGAAATTCAAGAATGCCAAGACAGAGGTTGTTCAAAATTTGTCCTCTGAAGTCTCATGCAAGTCAAGACAGTTACTGATGCTTTAGCAAGGACTCGCCATGTTTCAAGAAGAAGCAAGTACATGAGAATCCTCCATTCATTACTTGTTTATCATTTGAAGTCCAAGCTGATGCTGATTGAGAGAAAGCTCCCAGAAGTCGTTCATGTTGCCCAATGAGGATTGTCGAAGAAAAGAATCTTCATCAACCCATGCTCAAGCCAAGGAGAATACTGCAAGTCTGAAGATTGCAAGTAGAAGACATTTAATAGCACAAGCCAAGGGGAAGATTGTAAGGGAATAATTTGTGGCTTGTGTATTAAATCATCACTTGGCGGACTATTTTGAAGGCATATGCATAAGAATAGGTGTAAACTACTTGAGTTTTCAATGTATTGGGTCATTGGGCCATTTTGGACATGTTAGGGCCCAATTAGAAAGAGTTTAAGGGGTGTTTAGTGGGCCTGTTTCGCCTAATCCGAAAATTATGTTTAAGATTTGTTTATCTATATAAACAAATCTTAATACCCATATTAGGGGCTAGCCAGTTGAGAGAGACATAGGAGAACTGTTCGGTTTGCATCAAGGTTGTGTACTAGACGATCACAAGAGTTGATCGTGTGCATAATCAAATAAAGGTTTAAGTATTTCGTTTATTGTTGTTTACATTATTTTTCGATTTCTCCATCTCTATTCTTGAATCCAACGATTACTTGGATTCCGCACTCGTAATCGTTGTGTGATATCGTGTTTGGACCGTTTTCGGGACTTACAATCATTCCATTTTATTTTGAAATCATTCCCTTTTTCCACCACCTTCTTGACAAGTAACCCTTTTCGTACAGCTTGATCTGTCAATTCATGTGCAATTTGTGCCGCACTGTTTGTAGAGTCTGGACGAGAAGATGTTACGTTCCCCTGGATCTGTACTGGGATTCCCCAGATGTATCCCTCAGTCCTCTTGTATTCCGGGCTGACCAGTGTAGGGCATAAGAATGTCAGTTCGTGAAAACGGGTGGTGTAACCCACGATGTCTGCACCCTCCATGGAATGCTTCCAGAAATCTTCTTCCATCTTTTGGATTTCGTTCCTTGGACAATAAACATCTCTTACCAACATCGTGAACTCTCCCCATGTCATCTGATTTGCAGCTTCTAGTCCCATTGATCCTGTCACCGAGTTCCACCATGATAAAACTCCATCTTGGAACATATCTGCTATGTACTTCACCTTGTTCTCTTCAACACAATTACTTATACTAAACACTGTTTCTAACCTCTCCATCCAACGTACTAAGCCAATGGCTCACTCCGAGCCGTTGAAATAACGGGGTTTGCAGTCAAGGAAACTCTTGTATGAACAGGCTCGGCTTCCTTCTCCGCCCCCTGTTCACGACACGTTAAGTTGAAAAATTTATTTATTATAGGGTTATTGGACTTTATTAATCCCTAAGTTATTACCAATTGGACAATATTAATCCCAATTTCAAATATGGCCCACATTAATCTTAATTATTAAGGTGTTGGATTTCATGGGACCCCCTTTGGATTTTTTTTAGTAAAATCCCAAACAAAGTTAAGAAAAATGTAAAGGGGGTCCAATGAAATCCAACACCTTAATAATTGGGATTAATGTGGGCCATTTTTGAAATTGGGATTAATATTGGCCAATTGGTAATAACTTGGATTAATAAAATCCAATAAACCTTTATTATATATATATATATATATATATATTTACCATGGTTTGCCAGAAACATATACATTCACCAATCACGTAAATGTGTAAACAACAATCATACTATATATAAAATGCTTTATATAAATAAGTCACTTTTCTAGATTTAGGTACACCCCAGTTTCATGATTCCAGATTAAAGCAAAATTATTTGGATCGTCATGTATTAATATTATGCATCTAGTAGTCCATGATGTTACGCTCATTTACAAAATATAAAAGTTCTAATATCCGATTATCTACCCATCTAATAGCCAGAACAAAGTTTGTGTTAATCCAACGATCTAACTTGGTGGAAGAAACTGCATCGCCAGAAAAGTCCCGACGGTGCCAAGATAGGCCTCATGATGCACCGCCTTCTCATGCGCCTCAGCCGCCCCTTACTCTGCCGCCATTACCCTCATCCTAAGATTGTGAATCTCGATCTCTTGTTGTGCCATAGCAGATGACGCTGCGCTCATCATCTCCTCAACCTTTTGTAGTCTAGCACGTAGTTCGCTCAACTCTTTATCACGTCGATCCATCTTCATCCTCAGCAGATCTATACAGATGGAATTCTCATCAGGCCTAGTCCCTGATCCATTGTCGGACATACGTGGTGCTTTAGGGTTAGACAATCCGCTTGTCTCAAATGCTGGTCAAATTTTCCCAATGATCTCGTCATCAGAGACGGTACAGAACACTTGCATATTTGCCGCCTTCAACTCCTCACTCAGCGCAGATGATGCGTCCATGATCATCATTGGTCCGTAAGTGATTGTGTGCGCCTCACTAATGACTGGAACCTCCTGTAGATGCTTGTCTAGTGGGCTATACGGTATGATCTCGTCAACATTGCCAATCACGTTACCGCCCTCGTCGTATATTGTAAATTCTTTGTCATCTTGCTCTCCAATATATGGTACGTACTCTTAATCCCCATCAAATACATTACCCGACACCAACCCCTCATTGGGATTCACGTTAACCACTACACCAAAATTATCCTTAGAGGATGATAAGATATTTAGTTTCCAGGATTCATCTGTGAAAATGTACAATTTAAATATGAGTAATATAAAATAGAAATATAATATATTTTGCTAGTAAAATATATCTAGTACATATATGAACATGTGTAACACGTATACCCCACACGAGAACCAACCGGCTATAGTCTAGGACCTCTAATGCATCCTAGTTCTCTATAACCATTGGCTCTGATACCAATCTGTCACACCCTATCAGAAACTTTGCGGAAGCATTAGGTGTGACAATCATGGATCATAGCTATGATTATATCGAATAACAACTATATGATTTTGTTAAAAACCATTCATAACATAAAATAACTTCTCATAGTATTTAGGTTACAAGCCAAAAGAGATAAATATGAGTTCACATCAAAACGAAATTTTAAAACATTTATTATATAAAGAAATGCATGTGAAATCCCCCCAAAAGACTTGTTCATAGCATGCGACTCCTTTATTAATACACGACCACTTCATACGTCATTCACCTGAGATTAACATGCTTGAAAAGTCAAAATAAAGTTGGTGAATTCACAGGTTTTGATAACTTGATAAAACAAAGTTTCCAAAGATTTGTTGTGGTATTGTAAATTTCACAATGACACTATTTTTACTATCATGAGACCTTATACCGCTACTTGACCATGTTTCCAGATTATTGCCCTACTGATGTTATATAGCACACATCAACCAGAAATGACTAATCTGGTACCCGTTTGACTCCCCGTCAAAGTTAGAGCGACTAACTGCGAGTAGGGTTGTTACACCCAATGGATCCATCCTCATTTTCACGCTTTATTCCTAAATTACCGTTATAAGCTGAAGGGGAATATGCGTACTATACTAGATATCAACTCATGTAATAAGATAAACCACTTGCAATATGTAAATCAAGATTTTGTATATGTTAATCTTCCTCTAGAAATATATTATAAAGGGGCCGTGGACTCACCTGTGCTAGGTAATTTCTTGATAATACTTGAAGTGGTCCGAAGTGAAAAGTTGTATTACGCACGTCCTTTAACACATATACATGATTCTAAGGCATATTTTTATCACAATTATACCCCAAGGTTCATCCGACACCTGACTCGTTCTGGATTATTTTGATAATAATCCTTTATAATAATCCCTTTTTGTCAGTTAATCTAGAGTATATATATATATATATATATATATATATATATATATATTCATAAAAGTATACATATACTTTTGATTCAATGTTTACGAAACGTTCTAAATTTAGACTTTATATGTAAGGTACAAATCTCAATTTTTCCCATTTAATTAGTTTTACGATACCAACATTCTGAAGGAAGTAAATAAAAAAATAATAAAAAAAAATAAGCAAAATAAATCCAGTGTGTACGAATTTCCGTCTCCTTATCTTGCTAGTAATATTTTAATTACAAAAATATATTCTTGTAAAAATTAAACATTTAATTGATTATGTCAATAACCAAAAAGTTAACACGTCATGTTATCAATCTATATCTATATATTATATATATGAAAACCTGAGTGTACAAACATAAACATCACTATTTAACGGGGTTGACAGTGGATTAGAAGGCATATGATACCTATCAAATTTTATCCATTTCATAATATAACGAGTCATATCATGAAGTTTACTTAAAAAGTCTAGTTAATTAAAATGTGTTTTAGCTTGCCTCAGATTGGATGAACACAAGGTTTTAAATAAATATTAGCTCGATATAAATTAGATTTTATTCTTTTAAATAGATCTTGTAACCCGTGAGAAAAACTTGGTAGGACACTAACCCTCCATGGGTAGTCTTATGCTAGTTTGTTTAATGAAAAGGATGGGTTTAATTTCTAGAGAAAGGCAAAATGTGAGTTTTCCATGGTGGTGGGATGAAGTGGTTTAATATATAATGGTTTGGCTAGAATATCTCCTCTACACTTGGTGTAGTACGGTCTAACTCTTTATCTATATGAAATGATGAGCTATTTTTTCTAGGTGTATTAAAATATTATGAATCTTATCCTATCACTTGAGCATCAATGGAGTAGCAACTTATTAAACTACTAGTTTAATTTGAGTAATTTGAATAAAGTACATTGGATCATTGGGTTTAACCCAATCGACTAGAAAGGTAATAGTTTTTCTTGGGTGGTTTTTGGGTGTCGGGTGTCGAGCGTTGAACGTAACGTTTCAAATTGGTTATAAATAGTTCTAAAGCGAGATTTTTCCGGGTAAAAATACTAGATTAAACGCGGTATGAATAATACCATCTTGGGGAAGGATAACTATATTTTTTTAGCGCGAGCGAACCGGATATTAAAATTGTCATCCAAGAGCATGAAAATATTGCCAGATATATACCTACTAATAAAATTATAAAAACTATATTTATATATAATTTCCTCCCCTGAATTATTCATATTTTTTCCCGAGATCCTCACATCGTAGCCTCGTATGAAACTAGAAATATTCTCTCCGGATATTTTCTGAGTAGATATTTAATTAACTAAGTTGTAGTTAAATAATTTTATAAACACACTTAAAGTATTTAAATAATAATTAGATAATAACATGAAATTTGAGATCGTCACAGTTGGTCAGTTAGTTGAGGCTAACTAAGACGAATTTATCAAACGACACCAAACATCTAAGTCCTAGCATTAGACACACATAAAATGCTCTAACACCATGCCTAATGAGCACATATCGTACCCCCTCCTGGAGATGAGACAAAATGATTTACTTTTTTCTTATGGCGTGGCAGCTCCCGACAAGTTTGAGTCGTGCCAAATTTGTTCACGCGTCGTGCCAAGTTTGATTACGGGTCGTACCTCTCCAAGGAAATCATACAATCAAGAATTGGAATATTCGACGTATAGTTGACTTTTGTTTAAGCATGGGTCGTGCCGTTTTTAACACGGGTCGTGCCCCTCCAGTCAACTTTGCCTATAAATACCAAGCCTCCTTCTTATTTCTTTGCTAAATGTTTCTCCGGTATCCCTTAGTTTTGGGTTTTGAGTCATTCTCTTTGTAGTTTTGGTTCCCTAATCAAGATTGTAATATTTTAACATAATTAGTAATTTGTTTATGTTTGTCTATAAATTTCTCATCTTCTTTTATGCAAAATCGTTAAAGCTATGTTTTGGCTAAAGTTTACACTCACTTGGGGGAAACAAACCTTTGGTGGGTTGTTAACATAAATAAATACACTAGCCTAAAGGTGTGTATAATGGATTTGAAACTAATCTTTAATATTGAAAGTTTATTATTGATTCTTAAAACGAGAACTTGCTTTATGTATCATGGAACTTTTTGTTAGATTACAATGTCCGATCGTCGGATAGTATTAAAGTAACTATCGAGGTCCGATACAAAAGGGTTACACTTTGGGCAACGAACAAATATGTTAATTAATTAACATTTCACGATTAATAATATTAAACATGGTGGACGTTTTATTTTCAAAACGTAGATAAAATTAATTATGTGATAATTAATTTGTTGTGGATAAAGTTAATTATATGATAATTAAAATTGGTTAAAACATATATATATTTCAAAAATATATATAGATATATATAAGATTTCGGAAACTTATATATAGGATATATATGTTATTTTGAATTTTGAATAATTTAATAAATTAGTTATTTAAGTTATTAGGGTTTTATTCAAATTGATTTAGCTGATATAATATCCTATGCTTAATCTATAAATAGGGAATGAACCCCATAATTCAAATACTAGAAACACACAACACATGAGAGAGAAGACCAAGAATTTGGCCTCCTCCCCTACCTCTTGCTGCCGCCGCCACCACCACCGCCGCTAGGATCGCGAAACCACGATTTATCGTGTATTCTCACCGGTCTTCAAGAAAGGTATATGGATTATCTTTCTACGTTTATTATTAAGTTTTGTTATAATAGTTATGAGATCAAAACCCTAATCGTATAACAGTCATCTAGCGAGACTGTTCGTTGAACCATTGTGTCTCGTTTGGTTTAATCACGACTAGTTCTTATTTTGTTTGTTTGGATTGTTTGGATCACTGGTGGAATCAATTATGAATTGACCGTGTGTACACGCTTCTGCCACGTGACATTTGTTATGAGTCACGACTCTATAATATTAAAATCGTACACAGAAACCCAACAGTGGTATTAGAGCCACTTACAACTCCGGCTAGACGATTAGATTATAGATAATTGTTATGTTTATGTTTTAGCCATGTTGCGAGTTTGTATTTTTCGAAAATTATAAAACCTTGGGGTTTTACAATCATGACCAATAGTTATTTATGGTTGTGATTCTTGTTAGGGGTTGATTTTCAAGATGCTCACCAGGAAGCCCAGACAGTTCAGGAATCCAGAAATAACTTGGGAATCCTGCCAGTTTAGGTATCCTGATTAAATACGTTACGCTAATCCCTATTTTTGCCTCGTGCTTAATTGATTGCAATCATGTTGGACTCTCAAGTAACTTCTGAAGACTCGGTGTAACCGTTGAAGGTCGTGGAACAAGTGGACGCGTAATGATTTAACGGTCAAGTTAGTTGGAAAATAGGATCCCGGGAATCTCGGATAGTTTGTTAACTATGTATGAAAATGCGAGAGCATTGGATCGTCTACTCAATCTAGCTATTCGGATATCAAAACGTAATTAACTGATTGTTTTATTGATCAACAAAGAACAATTACAATCAGTATACACATAGAAACAGACTCAGAGAGACACTGTAAGAAACACACACTTAACAGAAGCTCAGATTCTCACCCCCTTCATTACAAAGAACAAACTTGCTATTTTATAGACACTGGCCGAACTCCATCCGAACTTTGAGTTCGGCAGGTCCGAACCTCAGGTTTGGACCAGGTTCGGCCTGTCAACATTTGTCTTGAACTTGTTCTTTGACTTGATGTAACTCGACACTTCACACGACGCACTTATCAGGTATCAACAAACTCCCCCTCTTCGTGTGCAGTATCACTTCAACATATTCAAATCTATATCTTCAATCAAGCTCCCCCTCAAGTGTAGAATCCGTTCGTTCAACGAAATAAATCCTCGAACAAACTCTTCTTCAACTGAATTGTTGCTTGATCTTGAATACTTGACGATGTTTAGTGTATCTCTGGTCTTTATCAATAGCTTCAGAAGACTTGAAGTTGTGATATCTTGCACTTTAGCAACCTGCACAAACATTTAAATAATCTTGGCGCAAAACGTCTCTTCGAGACTCCAAGATATGATTTTGAAAATTTGATTTTGTATCACGTGTTGACCAGATCGAAAATAAAGCATAAATAAAATATTTTTGGTTTTTAGAAAATTTATATCAAAATAAACCTAAAATCTTTTTGATTTTTCAAACTTATGCTAAAACACACCAAAAATCTTTTTGTACTTTTCTTGAAATGAAATGAAATACAATACACAATCAAACACTATTTTTGGTATGAGAAAGATCACTACATGGGATCATATTGAACATGACGCACTGAACTACACTTCAATTTCAACTAATTGAAACACATAAGTCATGCTGATTGCCGATATAATTTGTCCATCTTAAACTCAGGCAGAATCATACTCATAACATCTTAATATGTTAAAGTATTGATTAGATTTGCTTTGACCAGTGTATCCCACACTATCAGACATATTCAGACATTTTCTTTTTTCCTTTTCTTTTGTGTTTTCTTTTTGTGTGATTACACTTGTGAATTGTCACAAAGTATAATATTTTCATGATATCGTCAACTGTGTTCCATGCAAAAATAAATAAGAACGTTAAATCGTCTACCTTAAGGTCGATCTTTCGATACGCAGATAAGGCCTCGGATTTAACAAAATAAAGAAAATATAACAAGTTGAAATTGTATAACCCAACAACAATCAGGTCGGTACTCCTGTACACGTAGAGAAAGTACGATGAGTTATACGAAACACCAAAGAAAATAAAGCAGAACGTCAAACGAACAACGATCAGGTTAGTCTTGTGGACACGTAGAGAAAGTCCGATCGTTTGACAAAATAAAGAAAATCAAACAAGTTTAAATCTTTGCAAAGAACACATATATACACAGTGACTTCTCATTTTGATTTCCACACTTATTTTTCTTTGTGTCATGAAATACGCATCATGATGTTATCTACATGGTCAAGCATTAGAATTTAGTGAATATCACATCTGAATACTTTCTGATTTGCCGAACCTACCAAACATATCAAACAATGATCTTATGACCCTTTCATCTACTCTATCCATGATTCAGATACGTAAGCCAATGTACCATCATTTCCCAATGATCAATTTCTCACAATTTAATATTGTGCATGTATTTACCTTCCTTATATATTTTGCATGTATTCACCTTCTTTATATATTTTGCATGTATTCGCATTCTTCCCATAAAATGCATTTTCATAATTTCTCCCCCTTACATGCATTTCTCCCCCTTAAAATGAAACTCTATTTTTGGATTTTCATTTTACAAAAAAACAAGACTCTATTTTTTGGTTTTTATCAAAAGAAAAAGCATAACGAAAGTAAAATTGATCAATCAACATGGATATCGTTGCATTTTTTAGAATTGTCAGAAAAAATTTGCAGGTTAGAAAGATATATCATGAAATTTAAGTTAAAACAGAATACTCCTCCATCAACAACTTTGCAATTGTCGATAAGTCTTCTAGAAGTACCTGCACACTGGGCAAACTCATCAGTTTTTAACTTGACCTAAAGCGACTGCTTCTGGTCGACCAGTGTCCTAATTTTTCTTAGAAACCACCTTAGGTTTCCACTGTTGTGGTTTTGGTAATTCAGTTTTTGATGAAGTTATCACGGGTGACTGTAATGATGAACCTACATTTTGAGTCTTTTGAAAGATTGGAACAAAACGTTTTTGTTTTAAGAAGAATGTAGGCTCCACTTCATCAAAAGCTCTGCCTTGTTCATTAAAGAACATTGGTTTGGCAGGTTTACCAAAAACTGGTTTCTTGTGAAACCGCTGAGGTGAATCAGCAGGCAGTGGACAATCTTTTGCCATATGCCCTGTTTGGCGGCAAATATAACATATTCGTTTTGTTTTGTCCCACTTTTGAGTTAACTGCGAAGAACAACAAACATGAATATCTCAAGCATTATCAGGGATAGAATCGTATACCTGTCGGCGATGATCATGCACCCATTTAGAAGTTGGGCTCGAAAATAAGAACCATCCGAAGAACATCGTGCATTTTGATTCTTCAAGGTTCTTGAATCAACCTTCTTCTCAAAAACTTTGGAGATTTTCCGAGCATCGGCACAATGAAGAGAAAACTCTTTGTCGGAGAAAATCTGGTAAGAACCTTTGAGCTTGTAGAAAGGCTCTGGTTGAACCTTCTCAGCTTTAAAAACTTCCTTCTTCACTTGTTTCATCTTCAATTTCTTCAAATCTTGAGATGATGATGCTGGAACCTCCTCAGCTTTGACATTCTTTGCTTTAAAACCAAGACCAACATGCTTTCCTGAAATCTTTTCCTCAGAATGTCAATTCTGGTGTCTGTCCTGTGCCAATTTAGAAAATTCAGCTTGATATCTTTGAGATTTGTCTTTTCAAGAAAGATCGTCTCATTAAATTCAGGTTGAGAACGAATCTTGTCACTTGAAGTAGCAGATTTCTCATTGTCAGCAGACGATGAACCAGAAACAAACTTTGGAGCAGGAGGAATCTCAGATTTCTTGCCCTTCTTCTTTTTACTCTTCTTATTTTTCTTTTTCTTCACAACCTTTTCTTCCTCAGAATTAGATGATGAAACCTTTGAATAATCAAACTCTTCAACCCGTTCCTTCACTTCTTTGAATGCTTCTTTGATATGAGCGAGGGGTGATGCAGTATTATCGAACATCTTCTCATAATTAGCATCTTTAGCTAAAAAGCTTGTAAACACTTGAGAATTTGAACATTGTTTAGCAATCGATTAGCATCAATAACTTGAATCTTGAGATCAGAAATTTGCTTTTGAGCTTCAGCTAACTCTTTCTCTTTAGCTATCAATCACTTTGCAACTTTGTGTGTTTCAAATTTTTGCATGCGAAGATTTTCCATGCTCTCAAACAATTATTTTCTCAATATATCTTCATTTCTCTTTTGAATCTCTAGATTTGCTGTTTGAACTTTATTAACACTAATCAATTCCCGCTTCTCATCTAACAACTTTTCCATGTCAACTTGATATGCTTCAAACTTAGCAACAGATTCTTCAGCATTCTTTGTAAGCAAATCAAGCTTGATTTTGGACTTGTCAAACAAATTCTAAAAATCAGAAATAACATCTTCCGCTTCAACTTTCCATTTCTTAATTTCATTTACTAAATCATCCCTTTCTTCACAAACCTTTGCTTTTGCAGCTACAACATATTTTTTATCTTGTTTAGAAATCACTAAAACTTCATTCAATAACTGGATCTCTTTAATCAGGCATTCATTCTTCACACCCAATTCCTTCTCATGTTTCTTAGACACTTCCAAATCCAAAGAAACCAATTTGAATTCCGCATAAAGCTTTTGAATTTTATTCAATAATGAAGCATTCTGTTTCAACAAACTCTCCAAGTTTTCAGCAGATTCATATAAACTTGGTATTGAACTTGTATCGGAACTCGTATCGGAACTATAATCTTCTTGATGATCATGGGTGACAATCAAAGCAGATGAATCATACCAAAACTATTTACCCCAATCATAAACACCATCATCTTGAACCGTTAAAGGTGTTGTCTTTGTTAAATTACTGGACGAAGGTTAGAGTAAAACCGGGTTTACTTCCATAAGCTTGTTGACGTTCTCTAGCAAAATGTCCAAGCTTCGAACACTTGTAGCACTTGATATTTGATTTATCAAAACCCAATTTACCACTAAACGCTCGTTTTCCAGTTTTCTTATAAAAACGATGTGACCTTTGAGTTAACATAGCAAGTTGCCATGCCATATCTAACTCATTTAATTGATCATCATCAAGCTCATTCAAATCTTCTTTAATCAATTGTGCTTTCCCAATATCATTGATAATCATTCCAAAAGATGAAGAAATAAGAGCAGCAATTAATTTGGCACATTCATCCACCGATTGAACAGAAAACGCACTTTGACGTGATTGATCAGGAAGTACACGACGAAGACTTTATCCCCATGCAGACGGCAGCGAATACAGAGTCAAGCATCCCAAAGAGCTATGGATATGGTCCTAGGATCCCAATCCAGGATCCTGACCCAGGTAATGTATCTAACTCAATTCCTTTGGCTTCTAACTAGGGTGTCTCTTATGACGCAGGTATTCACCCAAGTATCGCTAGGGATCTCCAGAAGCTAAAAGAGATGATATCCTGTGTTCCCGGGATCATAAAACCTATTCCTGAGGTCCCCTTGGAAAGCCATAGGATCTCGAGGTTCACTTGGACAATATCCGTCGTAGAGATTCCAAAACGCTTTTAGACGCCGAGCATGAAGCTGTATGATGGGACCACGGATCCTGAAGAACACGTGGCACATTACAGCAAGCGCATGGAGATCAATCCCATTCCAACAGACATCAAGGAAGCCTGTCTATGAAAAGGCTTGGACTCAACCTTAACAGGACCACCCATGAAATGGCTACTGAGCATTCCTCCTAACACTATTACATCATTTTCTCACTTGGTTAACCTATTTAATAATCAGTTCTCTTGTAGCAGGACCTTTGAGAAGCTCACAGGTGACTTATATCGAGTGGTTCAGAAGCCGGATGAGCCGCTCAGGGATTATGTTGCCAGATTCGGACAAGAATCCTTGGAGATTCCTCATCTACACATGGCAGCAGCCGTTAAAGCCTTCAAAATGGGGCTCCATAAGGATTCCCGTTTTTATGATGACTTAGTCATGACTCCAAGACGATGATGAGGAGGAGTATTCTAAGGTATCTGAATATTGCTTTTCTATTGAT
>JBCNJP010000009.1:67272163-67353298 GCA_039602395.1 Deinandra increscens subsp. villosa | reverse complement strand
CTAGTCCTTAGTGAAGGTCCGAAAATCTCCCAAACACGAT
Organism: Deinandra increscens subsp. villosa; assembly: GCA_039602395.1. Lineage (NCBI taxonomy): Eukaryota > Viridiplantae > Streptophyta > Magnoliopsida > Asterales > Asteraceae > Deinandra > Deinandra increscens. The sequence continues at coordinate 67,353,258 of JBCNJP010000009.1, read as the reverse complement.
ATTTTAGTCACAAACGAGTGCGGAATCCTCGTAAGTGATTGATTCAAGAGGAAAGATGAAGAGAACACAAGTAAATGATGATTAAAACAATAAAAACTTGATCTTTGCACACAAGAAAACTTGTCAGGTACAAAACAGTAATCGTAAACTCACTCCTCTCGGTTTTACGATCGTAATCTCCAATGGATCGTAAACACCTTATGGCTGCCCTCTCTCAATCGTAAACCAGCAACTACAATGGAGAACCACATGGGGTTTATATAGGGTCCCCAATGGGTTTACTATTGGGCCCCTTGTGGATCATAAACCCAATAGTAAACCCAAACCCAATCATAAACTAGCCTAAATACAATAGCAAACTAGCCTATGATTCTAATGAAACCCTCTAAGCCCAGCCCAACTTATTTAATATTACAAGCCTCATAATCTAGCCTCAACAATCTTCCCCTAGGCTTGTGATATTAAATGTCTTTGATCTTCGAAATTCTTCTTCTTGAGTGGCTGGCATAGATGCTGATGAAGATTCTTTCCGCAAAAATCTTCAATGGGTTTCTTGACGGGCACTTGGGACTTTCTCTTGATCAGCATCAGCTCGAACTTCTTTAAATGAACAAGTTAATGAGATGGAGGACTCCCATTGACTTGCTTCTCATGAAGGAATTGGTTCTTGCTGAATCTTCGGTAACTGTCTTGAATCTTCATAAATTAGAGGGTTGAAATTTTGAAAACCCCTAACTTTGAAGAATTTGATTGTTGAACTTGGATCTTCATGATCTCTGACTACTCTCTTCATCACTTTCTTTCAACGAGACTTGAAGTCTTCTGCTTCCCCTAAGCTTGTGAACATCTTCTTTGATAATCTTTTAGAAGCTTGTAAAGAAACCAACAACTTCCCCTGAACAGATGCTTTTCAGATGGAAGTCTTGTCCGGCTGGTTCTTTAACTTTGAGCAGCAGCATCAGCAGCATCTTTCTATCATCAACCTGTCTAACACACATTTCAAAAAATATACAGCACCAGACATTTGATGACTGGTCTTTGGGTTAGGAGGTAATTATCATCTGTTCAGTTGATTCAAATTAACATAATTTTAACCAAAAACCCTAATATAGATTACGGGTTTTCTATAAAACTTCCCTTGAACCCAAGACCTCTAAAAACTTCCCCTTAGCTGATAACTTCCCCTCAGCTAAGGACTTCCCCTGAGATAATACATATTATCTTCGAGTTCCTTTCAGATACTATGTATTATGGAAGTCTTTTCATTAGATAATAAGTATCATCCTCGAGTTCCCTTCGGATAATACTTATTATCCCATACTCCTTCCCCTAAATATTTGTCAAGATCTGTCGGGGGCATATTGTCATGCATTGAAACCCATGAAAAACACATTTTGACTTCTCAAATCAACCTGGCCAAGACGAAAACACACCAAAAAGAACTTAACGACTCACACACGAAAGATAAAAACAAACAAATACTTACCAAAATCAAACACGAGAAAGTTTACAAGGGATCAAACCGTATGAATCTGACTGAGGAACCCTTTTCAGCTTCAGTTACTCAACTAGTCCAGGTGATTGCCGGTATGTTTGTCCGCTTTAAACTCAAACCCGTTTAATCCCAACCGAATGCGTCATGCTTAATATAGTACAATATTACCATCATGTTTAATTTTCCCCACACCCAAGCGTACACAGCAAAACCTACCCAACCTCAGAGTTTATTGAGGATTCACAAACCCCCAACTTGAGGAACCATGCACCACGGCTATGACTACCACTTATTTTCATTAACCATCAGTTGGTGATCAGGTCGGCCGTTAAGCACGCAAAGAAGACCAACTGAGTGATTATTTTTCATTTTCTTTTCTTTTCAATTTTTTTTATTATTTTTTTTTTTATTATTATGTGGTGTAGTCATGACAGCAGAGACATGGCGTGTGAGAGAGTGAATACTAGGTAATTACCACTCTCAACCCATTTTTGTCTGGACTCAGTCTTTTAAACCATGCAACCTAGGATGGGAAACTAAACATATATATCTTTTAAGTTTACTGCACTTTCATTGGAGGTCATAAGTTTAGGTCGAGCCTACCGAGCATATCACCGTGGAGCTTGCCTTTCACTTCCGCCTTATGCGTGTCAGCCATCTCCAACCCAGACATTCATTTTACTTCCCCTAAACTTCTCAAAAACAAGACACAAACAATTAAAAATTAAAAAGCACACTATTTTTGAGGGGTCAACATTTTCATCTTTTCCATTTCTTCCCCTTGCTTTTTGATTTTTAATGTCACAATTTTGTGAACATCATTTTTTTCAGTTTTTTTTTTAAATAAAACACACTTAAAAGAACAAAACACAAAATTTTGAAGATATCTGGCCAAGCTAACTTTCAAAGTATTGATTTGAAAATTTTTGAAAATTGGGTTTCATGACATGCACACTTCATTGCATTTGAAGTCAAACACATAATCAATCACCAAGTGAAAATTTTAGGAAATTTGGTTTGACTCAAAACACCCTTTGCCGCTTCATTCACACAACCAAGTTAAGAACAGTACCTTTCGTGCTGAAATTTACCTTTTACCTCTCAATGATACATACCTTCCATTTATAGATTACTTGACATAATATGAAGATACGTCTCCTAAACTGTGCCTGGAACAATCACTTATCAACAAACAAATTAGTAATAAAAACGTTAGTGATAATCCTCCATGATCGTTCCTGCACAGAGTGAGAGATTAGTTAGCTAAAAGTACCCAGGCCATTGTTTTTCTGGGTACTCCTGAGGAGTCAGTGAATGAAATTTCCTTTAAAAACATTCCTTTTGAAACATCAGGAAGTTGGGATGGAACTGCCTTGGTTTTAGGTTTCCAAGTTCCAGGTGATTTAACATTTGTTTTAGTCACTTTTGGTGCTGTGACTTTAGGTATTTCAACCTTCTTCATTTTAGTTTCATTTTTCAAAACAGTTTTTGTTTTAGTCACCTTTGGAGCTGTGACTTTAGGTATTTCAACCTTCTTCGTTTTAGATTCATTTTTTAAAACAGTTTTAGTTACCTTGGGAGGGGTAACTTTGGGTTTTTCAGACCTTGGTTGTTTTGAAAATGGTTTCATCACCTTTTTCTGAAAATTTTGGTAACTTGGAAAGCTGTTGTTTTGATTTGAAGATCTTCTTTCAGCTTTGGCAGCACCCCAATGTTGATCAGAGGGTTTAACCTTAGGAGTAACAGTCTTCATTGCCTTAGGTTTTTGCACCATCATTGGCTTAGACTTCACAGACTCCTGAGATGAAACCCTTTGAGTTTTCGGATAATAGGGTTCATAGGGGCGATATAGACAGTTTCTAGCAATATGACCAGCAATGCCACAATTAAATCAAGTCTGCTTCTTTAGATAGAAGTCAGACGTGTACCCATTCGTCTTTGGTGGCTGATATGGAGCTGGTTTGCCTTGTGTCTGCTTCTTTGCTTTGACTGCTGCTTCAGATTTGACTTTCTGCTGGTTCCTTGAAGCCTGAGTAGAACCTGTCCTCATCGTCTTTGTGCTCTCTGGATTTCCTGATGAAGAAGCACCATTCTTGCAACTGCACTTACAACTGCATGAAGCAACTGAAGAAATGGGAGACACATCTACTCCTTTGAGTTTGTCATTCTTCACTCCATCTGTTGGCTTCATACTTGGATGCTTGATGGTGATCTTTGGCCTCTCAACTTTAGGTTCGCTTATCACTCCATCAGTTATTCCCTTGAACTTGGAGGAGAAGGATGGTAATTCATATCCTACATCTGGTTCTTGGTCAAACATTGATCCAGATGTCATGAAGATCTTCCCCTCAGGCCGTGTCGTCAAGATCACCTTTTCCCTTTTGACTTCGTCAATTACTTTGAAGCATGGGGTTTCAATTTTAGGGTATGGTTTCAACTCTATCCCAGCTTCATCAGACTTGGAATTATGACACCTGTTGTATTCTCGGCACTCAGCATCATTGTCTGATATATCCTTTATCCTCCCTTCACCATAAGTCATATTTGCTTCATTATCAATTTCTTCTTGTGTCAATGGTGTAGTTCCAACCAAGACACTATCAATAGGAGGAGCAGCTTCTTTATAATCAAGCTCGGTTCGTTCAACTTGTTCCTCACTAAGAAGAATTCCTATAATGTCTCTGGGAACTGGTGGAGGAATAATGCTGTTTGCAGCCAAGGCCTTATTAGTCTTTTGTGATCCAAATCCAGGTGTGTGTTTCCCAACTTGACCAGTCACAACAACATGCGACAATTCCTTTCCAGCATCAAGCATTCTTTTGCTTCTCATTTGATTCATATCAAGCTTCACTTGCAACTCATTGTTTTTATGCTTAAGGTCATCTATCTGCTTACTAAGCTCAGCTATTTCTAACTTAGCGTTGTCATACAGATAAGCGTTCTCAGTTGCTAGTTTCCGATATTTCACTATGTCTAATTTCTGAGCTTTTACCTTCTCTTCATTCTTTTGCCATCTACCCTTGAATGAACTCCTTTCGCATTTTACCTCAAACAGTTCTGACTGAAAATTTTTACAGATTTGCCTAAGTTCAGGAATTAATCGAGCACAAGTAGGATTGGGGCATATCTCAGTATTGTCAACTTCAGCTGCGAAATCATCATTGTTCTCAACCGAATCCATTACGAAAGCTTAGGGAACAAAAATCTAAAGTCCAAACGTCCAAAAACTAAGATTACGATATAAATCACTTGATTACGATCGTAAATAGCTGATTACGATCGGAAACACTGATTCCGATCCAAACAAATCGCAAACACAAATTATGATAGAGACAGTCGTAAACACCGATTACGACAAACTGATTACGACTCCGATAGTCGTAAACACCCGATTCCGATAAGAGTTAATCGTAAACGCCAATTACGATCCAAATTGATCGTAAACTTCGATTCCAACCCCGTGAATCCGGTAATGCAATGTCGTAAACACCGATTACGACCAGGAAATGTCGTAAACACCAAAAGTACAATCGTAAACTCAGGTTTCCGGGTCGTAAACACTTAAAAATCGCTGCTTGAAGTCGTATACGCGTTTCTGATGCAGATCTTCAAGACCACTAGTCGTAAACACTCATGAAAAACCCAGAAAAATATCGTAAACCTCAAGAACAGCAGCAGCACCGATCGTAAACACCTCCAGCAGCTTCAAATCTTCAAGAACTCGAGCTTTTTCCAGAAAAACACTTGAATCCAATATCGTGAGAACCTCGAAACACTCGTTTCTTGGCTCTGATACCAATTGAAGGTCCGAAAATCTCCCAAACACGATATTTTAGTCACAAACGAGTGCGGAATCCTCGTAAGTGATTGATTCAAGAAGAAAGATGAAGAGAACACAAGTAAAAGATGATTAAAACAATAAAAACTTGATCTTTGCACACAAGAAAACTTGTCAGGTACAAAACAGTAATCGTAAACTCACTCCTCTCGGGTTTACGATCGTAATCTCCAATGGATCGTAAACACCTTATGGCTGCCCTCTCTCAATCGTAAACCAGGAACTACAATGGAGAACCACATGGGGTTTATATAGGGTCCCCAATGGGTTTACTATTGGGCCCCTTGTGGATCATAAACCCAATAGTAAACCCAAACCCAATCATAAACTAGCCTAAATACAATAGCAAACTAGCCTATGATTCTAATGAAACCCTCTAAGCCCAGCCCAACTTATTTAATATTACAAGCCTCATAATCTAGCCTCAACACTTAGAAAGGCGTTTCAGAACACAACAAATCCAGGGGATGATAAGTTGGCTCCTAAATGGGAAGGTCCCAACTTGATTGACTCTGAGGCTGGTAAGGGGGCATATTGGCTAGCTAATATGGAAGGAGAACTATTACCACGACCTTGGAATGCGATACACTTGAAGGCGTATTTCATGTAAGGCTACCTGTCCCAGGATTCGGCCACCCAGGTATGTGTTTGATTTTAAATTAATGCTGCAAATCCAGGTCAGTTCCTCTCACTTAATTTATTTCATTTATCCCTTTATATGTTTTACCTTCATTATTCATTTATTAACATCAGTTACATGTTGCATTAATTATTATTCATCACCCTGAATACGCTAAGATCTATGTTTCGTCAATTGAGTTACTCAGAATCCAGGGTATCCCAGGATTCAAGGCACCCAAAATGCAGGATGCTCAGAAATTCAAGGTACATGGAAAAATCTCTACTCCAAGCCAACGACAGTCTGCGTATGACTCCTAAGTTTGAGACTGACCATCTCACTTCCGTATTGGGTAAGGCCTAAACCCAATCCTAAGGTTTGAGGACTAAGCTTCCTCCATCCGAATATAGGCTATCACGCCTCGCCCGGGACGCACGTGGCAAATTTTGCCTCGCCCGAGACGCACGTGATCCAAGTATGAAACCCTGGGATTGTGGGATCATCCGTGTTAATAGCATTGGTGGCAACCTCCCAATCCAGGGACATATGCTGATCTCTTAAGGTTTAAAACTATTAACGCGTTTTCAAGATGGATTGGTGCTAACGTACCAACTTAAGTCTCCGAGGACATGCCCTAGTTCAGTCAGTACGACTAAGAGGAAATCCCTAGTTCGCCAGTACGGCACCGGGCATGACCCCATAAATAACTTAAGAGATCACCTAGTGACCCAGGATTATTGACCTAATCCAGGGTCATAACGGTCAAAGTCTAAGTAAATTAACTTCATGTCTAATTAATTCTGATTGATATGTTCCTATTATAGGAAACATCCACAAGTCTGCTAAAGCTACGAGGAATCCTAAATCCTGGGGGCAATCCAGGAATACCAAGGTGAACCCTAGTATTACTTCGTACGTCGGAAAATGCATTTCGGATATTTCAAACACAAGCATGTAACTAAAGCAGTTATATATATAAAACCCAACCTGGGCCCGGAAAAGCTCCGGACGTCCCAGGATGGGGACACATCAAAAGACCCTGGATTCCGCATCCAGGGGTGGGATATTGTCTTAAACAAAATAAACCGGGAAACATCACCCGGTAAACCATCACAAACAAGAAATTAAAATTGTCTTCAAGAACAAACATAAGAACAGGAAAAAGACGACCAACAACCTTCAAGCATTATCCTGGGTCGTCCCCTTCGCTTCCTTCTCCTCCGCTGCCTTCTTTGCTGCCTTAGGGTCCTGGGCCGGCTGCTCTCCTCCCTTGGGCTGGTCGATGTCCATGGCATGACCAGCGGAGCCCTTGGATGGGGTGCTTTTGCTGGATCCAGGACCAGCTTCAGGGTCACACCCTGCGGGGATGGTAGCGCCTAGGTTGCGCAGCTTGTTTGCCCAGTCGGACACATCCCAATTGGGGTTCTGAAAGCCCAGGTCCCTGGCCTCCTTCGCCATCTTCAACCTGCACTGGAGGAGCAAGATGCGTGCTATCAACCTACCCTCATCACCCTTTGCAACCAGCGCAGCCTCATGCTCAGCCCGCACCTCGACAGCCCTCTTCTCCAGCTCCTGCACCAGCCCCAGGTTCTTATCAGCAACGATCTTGGTCGAGCTCAATTCCTTCTTCAGGGTGGCGACCTCCTTCCTGGCTAAGGATTCAGCATCCTGGGCACGCCTCTCAGCGGCCTGGACCAACTCAAAGAATCGCCCAACAATCTGCAAGCAAAGGTAAGTTAATTAACAAATTAAACTCTGAATGGACTAACTATGCAGGAAAATTCAGGGGTACCTAGGATTTACTTACTTGGCGAGAGGTAGCCTCAGCATGTGAAAGTAGCCCAGCGGCATCCATGTTCTCCAGGGGCTGCGGTGATATGGCAGAGCTGGTGGCCCTGGTTTTGCGCTTGGTGCCCGAGGTCTTGGAAGGTGGAGCTTTGGGGACCGATGGAGGCTCGGATTTTACCGTGGCCAGGACTTGGAAGTCATCATCACTAAGCAGATAGGCGTCCAGATCCACCTCTTCAAAGTTCACAGCAGCAACAACTAAGAAACGAAAAGAATAAAAAGTTAGCGAAATCCAGGGAAAATCTTAGGTCTAAAAGGCAGGGTCCTAGGATGCTTACAACTCGACATGCTATGGGAGCAGGAAGAAGCAACTTGATCAGGGTCAACCTTGAACTCGCGATCCTCTTCAGTGATGGTCAAGAAGGTCTCGAACCTCTCGAACGTCCTTGGATTCACAGGGCCAATGGAACTCAAGCTAGGCACTGCAAAACAGAAAAATTCAAGGTCAGTTTTCGTTAAACATGTATTTTAAAAAATTGAAACCTTAATTCCTAATGCAGGTGAGGACCTACCCTCTACTCTCCACCTAATCGGAAGATCCATTCCTCCCAGGATGGTCGACCTCTTCACAAAAAAGAACCTCCCCTTCCATTCTTCATGGTATGAAGCCCGAGGAATCATCTGAGTACCCTTGTTTAGAGCCTTGAACAAGTATCGGTTGCTGCCATGGGACTTCAGTTCATAGCCCATGGACAACTCAGGCAACCCAACCAGGGAATCAAACTCCCTGTTCAGGCGGTCAAGGGTACCCAAAATTCTCCATGCAATAGGAAGAGTTTGGGCGTAAGCAAGGCCGGTAGCTTCGAAGAATTCAGCCACTAACCCAGTGAAAGGGTATGAAAGCCCCATGGAGAAAGGAGTGAAAGGAAAGCAGACCCAGGTTGCGGAACAAAAATCCGACCTAAGTCTCCTGTCGAAGGGCCTAACCTCGGCACCATCAGGAAGAAGACCGGACGCCAACAAACAGGTAATGTCGGCGTCGGAGAAGCTGCAGGTTTCCGTTTCCGGAGCTTGCAGATACTTCTGATCAAGGAAATCCTCGATCCCGGTCTGTATGGCTGCCGTTTCCGACCGGATTTTCTTACGAGTCATGGTAACGTAAGAAGAAAAGAAAAAGAAATCAGGGGAAAGATTACCTGATCGGAAGAAGAAGTGAGCCGGAGGTCCGAACGATCGAATTTTGCTCTCGAAAACGGTAATGGAGAAGAAAGAGGAAGGTAAATGCAGATATTTAAGGGGATTTAGAAGTTGTAGAGGTAATGGGACACGATCCTACGACGTGGCGCAACGGATCCTCATTTAACGGACACGATTAAAACAAGAGCTGATTTGACCCGTAATTTGAAATTTTCATAGCTGTAAATTCTATCCACAACTCGCGAAAATTTGGGGGCAATTGTTATACCCCTAATTCTCGGCTGATAATCCAGGGTGCAGGTAAAGGCCAAGGACAGGAGTGACCCAGGAATTGTATAACCCAGAATTTAACAGGTAACGTTCAAATGACCCTGAATGTGTCCATAGTAAAGTGATGACCCAGGATGTCGACTTTACTCAGGGAAGTTTACATTCATTTTATTCTATATTAATATGATCTAAAATGTGCATAATCCAGGGTTACCCTTATTTTATAGATGACCCAACATGTGGAAATGACCCTGCATGCTAGGACATCGTTACTAACGTATTTTGTGCCTTTATCTAAGTGAAGACAGGTTGACGAAGTCTCCCAACGGTCGAATAAAAGAAGCTAGAGACTCATTTAGCACGTGGTCAAAGTCAGTTAGCTGGAAACTCGGTCAACCAACTGAAAGAGGCATTGAAGAGGAGATCCCTGGAATATCAGACAAGTTGTTGAAGATCTAGGAGTATATATAGGACACTTAGACTTAGTTTTCAGCTCATTCGAGCTTTACTCATTGTATTCCCGTACCTTATTCTCTGCGAACTCATTGTATTCAAGCTTTTTACGTGATCAATAAATTGGTAGCGTGTGTTATCGCTACCCGGGGTTTTTATGCCGGGGCGCCTTAGAGACATCTAAGGGCTAAGGGCTTTTCCCTAGTAAAATTCTCGGTGTTCCTACTTGCATTTCTGGTTACATTTGTGTTGCTAAGCTTCTTAACGGATTTCATAAGCAAACCTAACTTTTTACCAAGGATTTTAGTTTTTTGTCCCTGGAATTCCACTGTTATCCCAGGATTTCTTCAAACTGTTTTCATATCTAAATCCTAGGCACCGAACCTCACATTCATATTTGGTTCAAATTTTACTAATCTTGCTTAAGTAATTTTTAGCCAAAACAATTGGTGGCTTGATGTGTGCAATGCAGGATCTCAGAGAAAAGGCAAGATGACCCAGAAAAAATGACAAACAGGGATCCTGGAAAGACAAGACCAAGTGGTGTGCCTACCACGAGGATTTTGGCTACCTAACCGATAAGTGCATAGTGCTTCGGAAAGAAATCAACTACTTGCTCAGCAAGGGGCATCTCAAAGAATTGCTGGGTAGGAAGAAGAGCAAGAGCCAGGAAGCCGACAAGCTTCTTCAGAGAGTAGCTTCTCCACCCTCGGATGCCAGGTTAATCAATTTTATTTCAGGAGGCTCAGATATCTGTGGCATATCGTATTCATCTGCCAAGGAGCACGCCAAGGGATCCACGTCTGAACAGGGCGACAAACCTGTCCTGACGTCCACTCTAACTCAAGAAAAAGTGATTTCGTTTGGCGAAAGTGACCGTGGAAACATGCCGGATCCTCATCGCGACAGCCTTGTGGTAACATTATATGTTGCTAACCATTTTGTTTATAGGATTCTGATAGATGACGGGAGCTCAGTCAACATCATCCAACTTGACGTACTCAAGAAAATGGGCATCCCCGAAAGTGAAATTGTTGCAAGGTCCTCGGTGTTAGTAGGTTTCAGTGGTGAAACTAAGAGCACCGTGGGGGATATCAGGTTATCAGTATACATAGAGGGAGTTAACTGCATGCACAAATTTTGTGTTATAGATTCTCTCTCTTGTTGCAATATTATTCTTGGCAGGCCTTGGATTCATGAAATGAAAGCAGTCCCCTCAACTTATCATCAGTGCATCAAGCTTCCTACACCATGGGGAGTTGTAATGATAGAGAGCGACCAACAGGAAGCCAAGAATTGCTACTCAACTTCAATGAAGAATACAACGAAATTGATGAAAGCATAGCAATTACAGAAACAGGCACGTGATGATCAGGAGGACAAAGATCTTGATGTGAAAGAAATGCAATTGGACCCTGAGAATCCTGAAGTCAAGGTGCTGATAGGAACTACCATCCCAGCGGATTCCAAACATGAACTAATTCAGCTCCTGAAAGCTAGAACCTCAACTTTCGCGTGGAAGCACGAGGACATGATAGGTATCCCTAGATATTTTATTACTCACAAACTTGGTTTAAATCACTCTTTTAGGATCATCCAGGAAAAGAGAAGAAATTTCGCTCCCGAAAAGAATGCAATGATCCAAGAGGAAGTCGACAAGCTTCTCAAAACAAAGATGATGAGAGAGGCCAAGTATCCCAGATGGTTAGCCAACGTGGTTGTAGTATAGAAGAAGAATGGGAAATGGAGAGTTTGTGTAGATTACATAGACCTAAAAAAGGCCGACCTTAGTAAGAAAGAACTTCCACCAGGACACCGTATTGTGGTTTTAAAGGATGGAAAAGGTGTGTGGCCCTTTATGCATCTTGTGGATGCCTTGTTTGTTTGGTTCTTATTTTAGCTTCTTTGGTTGTTGCTTTTTACAGAGATGAGTTTGAAGAAGATTCTTGGTGCCATGGGCAATGGTTTTGACTTTACAGTTGTCACTGTTGGTAAAGGGAGTTCTAGCCATTCTGGGCCCCGTGTGTCTTTTGCTGATGATTCAGCCGTTGCTGACAGTGTTGCCGGGGCATCAGATACAATTAGTGCTTCGTCGAGTGCTGACCCTTCAAATATTGAAGGCCTTTCTATGACTCAGAAGCCGCAAAGCAAGAAGCATCCCCTGCCAAGCTCTGATCTAGGAATTACCAAGAAACCCACCCTTCGACTGAATCTTAGAAGCAGAAAGAAGACCGTGGCATCTCCTTCTATGGAGATGCATGTTCCGGTTGTTGAAGCATCCACTCCATTCCCTACTTTTTCTTCTCCTGATGTGAAGCTCAAGGAGCCCGCTGCTTCATCTGGTACTTCTCCCATACTCTTGGAGTCTGGCATTAAGACTCCTGTTCAAGCTGGTATGTCTTTTTCTTGTTCTACCCCCAAGGTTGTCGATTCTACCCCCGCCAGTTTTACTAGGTTAATTGAGCTATTTGGTCCTTCTATTTGTGGTCCTTCTAGCTTTTCTGATTTTCTTCCATCTTATGACCGACTTCTAGAATCCCAAGAGGATCTTCTGATGGACGAATCGGAACCCTTGTTTGATCCTTATGACTCTGATGGTGTTTGTCGCACCCCCAAAATACCACTAACGGAGTTTATACCGTTAAGGGGCGCGACTAGACCAGGATCCACAACCATAGTTACAAATACTAAACGAATCAGGGATTAGTTCAAACACAAGTTATAAATCAAAGTCTTAAATTACATACGCAGCGGAAAATTTAATTGTCTTTAGCACTAACCACGTGCTTTACATGAATGTTGTTTTAAATTCCCAAAATAGTTCAATTCAAATAAAGGTCTTCACGTGCCATGCCAACCCGCTCCGGATACTCCTTAGCGATCTGCAAAAGTTTAAACCACGCAAGTGTCAACCTAACGGTTGGTGAGCTCACAGTGGGCTTGTCATGCAGTGGCCCGGTCTCATAATCATAATTCGTGTCAAGTATACTTACAACATAATTATTTGTGAAAAGCAATGCTCGTAATTATTTCTTTGTTTACAAATGAAGTTTCCGTGACCACGTCATCGGGTATGTACTAGTTCCGTAAAGTTAAAGGACTCAACCGATATCGCGGGTAGCTAATCCGTTGTTCCATGCTCTAAGGAAGTTTGTACCAAAGCTGACTTATTTTGTGGGGGCCGAGCCATCCCGTACGGTGCGGACCTAGTCATCGCGGTTTTTGCCTCCCCCGTGTCCTCTCGGGACCACGGTCAAATAGGCTGATATTGTTCCTCCGTGCACTTCCCGTGCCACGGGGCGGAGTTTGTCAAACTCCAGTAGATCTACCCAACATCCCCTCGCTTTACAATTAATGGCACAATTTTAGTTGAGGACTTTTAAGTTATAAGGCATCCTTAGAAAACATGTGATATCATATGGTTTTGACTTTAACCTACACTAGCCATATTAAAACGTTTTCAGTTTTGTTTCAAAAGTAGTTTGTTCAGAGTTCACGAGTGTTTCCCATAAAACACTTCAGTTCATCAAGTGGGTGCCGAGCATCCCGTATTCTCAAGTTTATCAGTGAGGTGCCTAGCACTCTCGAGTTTGTCAGCATTGTTTTTTTTTTGTTAAATTGTTCGGTGTGGCCCAAACGGACTCACGGTAAGCGGGTTAGTGACACTCACCTTTGGTTGCACTGCTACACTTCAAGAATCCAAATATAGTTGTTTAACGAAGACCTAGAACACGTTTAGGTCTTGAGTATTAGTTTCGTGTCTAATCTTTACTTAACGTCACTATGGCCCATAACATAGCATGTTGCAACTATGACTCGACATACCGACACACGACACCAATGGTTGATCATAAACAAGGGTTCATATAAATCAGATATCAAGCATGTTTCATCATGGTATCATCATGTAAATCATGGCATAACACTTAAGCAAATCTCACAAGTTTGGTTTTTAGGTCAGGTCTTAGTTTCGCTAGCATAGTTTCGCTAGGCAGTTTCGCTAGGTGCACGGGCAGCGCTTTCGCTAGGCAATGCCCGGTGACACAGTTTCGCTAGACTAGTTTCGCCCGAAACTGCTGACGCAGTTTCGCTAGCCTAGTTTCGCAGGGAAACTGGTTTGAACTTTCGTTCGGGTATTTCGCTCGGTAGGTTCGCTCGAGCTGGTCTGGTCAGGTTTCCCGGCGACACTATAGTTTCGCTGGTCAGTGTCGCTGGAAGGATATATAATTTCGCTACTTAGTTTCGCCCAGAGAACAACAGTTTCGCTGGTCGCGAAAAACATACGGATTTGCCTAAAAATCAACCTAACAGCTTCTGATCATACATGCAATTCATTATCTATCATTCCTAGGCATTTACCAACATAAATCAAGCAGCTTTAACAAGTTTAACATGTATTTTGATCATCAAATCTCTAAAATGGGTTCAAAACCCTAAAATGACCTATTTTGCACAAATCTCTAACATGGATGGATTTCACACGTAAAGTTATCAACTTTAGTACAGATCTAGCATTCCTAAACAATATACTAGCAGATCAAGCAGTTACATGAAGATTAGAGCATGCTTTAAGAAGAAAACATATAGAAAAGCATAAAAACATAGTTTTTGGGACTCACGGATGATTCTAGGGTCAACGAATGAGATGAGATGATGGTCTAGAGGCTAAGATCTTGGTCTCTTGATGGTATTCTCGGCTGACCAGGTTCCAGAGAAGTGTATGTGTGTGTTGGTTGTGGAATGAGGCAAATGAGGCTACTAGGGTTCATTAAGTTTATTTATATCAGAGGCTAGTTTCGCTGGCAGTTTCGCTGGCCAGGCGAAACTAGCTCTGGTCTCGGGTACATCGATCAGTCTAGCCTGCTACCGGGCGAATCTGTAGTTTCGCTCGGTAGTTTCGCTGACTACCAAATTTAGGTAATTTTCACATAATCAAGTATTTACAATTAATCATGCTATTCACAATAATAAGTCATGTATTTAAATCACATTGCACATAAAGACAATCAATGATGAACACATAACACATATGGACGGTTTCGGTGATCAACCAAAGGTCGTGGACGTATTCGGCCTAGTTAAGCATTAGTTACTAAGTTAACACTTATAATTGTAACTAACGGATTTGTCTAACGGAAGTTAACCTTGAAATTCTCGGGTGTCACATCATTCCCCTGAAATTGGAATTTTCGTCCCGAAAATTATTCTTGTGTCGTAGCGTTCGCAGCATCAGCTGTCGTCGTTGCTATCGTCGCTGGGGGAAAGAAAGCAAAATTTTTAGGGTTGTCACATCCTCCTCCCGTTAAGGAATTTTGGTCCCCAAAATTAAATCATACCTTGGGTTTCCGTGGACGTTTGCTCAAACAAGTGAGGATACTTTTTCTTCATCTGATCCTCACGTTCCCAAGTATATTCAGGTCCACGCCTTGAGTTCCATCGCACCTTGACGATCGGAATCTTGCTACGTTTGAGGGCTTTCTCCTCGCGTCCCATGATTTCTACCGGTTGCTTAATAAATCTCAGATGTTCGTCAATTTCCAATTCCTCCAGAGGAATTATTTCGATGTCTTCAGCCAGACATTTCTTTAGGTTGGAAACGTGAAACACGTTGTGAACTCCATCGAGTTCAGCAGGGAGTTGCAATCGATAGGCCACCGGGCCTACTTCCCCAATTATTTCAAACGGACCGATGTAGCGAGGATTTAACTTTCCACGCTTCCCGAAGCGTATCACTCCCTTCCAGGGAGATACCTTCAATAACACTTTGTCACCCACCTCAAACTTTAGAGGTTTTCGGCGTTTGTCAGCATAACTCTTTTGTCGATCACGCGCTGCAGCCAGCCGTCGCCTGATTTGAATGATCCGTTCGGTCATATCATGGATAACTTCCGGTCCAGTAAGTCCTTTCTCACCCGTTTCAGCCCAACATACGGGCGATCTACATTTTCGGCCATACAATGCTTCAAAAGGTGCAGCACCTATACTTGAATGATAACTATTGTTGTAAGAGAACTCCACCAGTGGAAGGTGAGTCTCCCAATCTTTTCCAAAGTCAAGGACGCAAGCTCGGAGCATATCTTCTAAGGTTTGAATCGTTCGTTCCGTCTGACCGTCGGTCTGCGGGTGATAAGCTGTACTCATGTCTAGTCGGGTTCCCAATGCTTCCTGCATTGATTGCCATAACCGGGAAGTAAATCGAGGATCTCGATCAGAAATGATAGTCTTAGGCACACCGTGAAGCTTCACAATTTTATCGATGTATAGCTTTGTCAATTTATCCATATTATCGCTTTCCTTCATCGGAATGAAATGTGCCGATTTGGTTAGTCGATCGATGACAACCCAAATCGCATCCGGTTGGTTTGATCGATGAGGTAGTCCCGTTACAAAATCCATGGAGATGTCCTCCCACTTCCATTCTGGGATCTTCGGTTGTTGCAGTAAACCAGAAGGCTTTTGGTATTCAATCTTGACTCTTGAGCAGGTAAGACACTTAGCCACATATCGCGCAATGTCGGCTTTCATGTTCGGCCACCAATAAAGATTTTTCAAGTCCTGATACATTTTATCTGACCCAGGGTGCACCGAATATCTTGACTTGTGAGCCTCGTCCATCACGAGCTCACGGAGATTTCCAAACAATGGGACCCAGATTCTGTCATTATAGTACGTGAGTCCATCAGACTTAACTTCAGAATGGCCATCTACACCACGCAGTGCTTCTGCTGCGAAGTTTTCTGCTTTCAAAGCTTCTTGTTGGCAGTCACGGATCCGATCCGGTAATCCTGGATGTATTGTAAGTTGAAGCGCTCGTATCCGACGAGGCTTTTCGTACTCTTTCCGACTTAAGGCATCAGCCACAACGTTGGCTTTTCCAGGATGATACTTGATTGCCAAATCGTAATCATTCAGTAATTCAACCCACCTTCTTTGTCGCATGTTGAGATCTTTCTGATCAAAGATGTGTTGTAAACTTTTATGATCAGTGAATATTGTGCACTTTGTTCCATATAAGTAGTGTCTCCAAATCTTAAGTGCATGAACAACGGCTCCCATTTCCAAATCATGCGTTGTATAGTTCTTCTCAGTATCCTTTAGTTGCCTGGACCCATAGGCAATCACTTTATCTCGTTGCATCAACACGCAACCGAGTCCTTGGATTGATGCGTCGCAATAAACCACAAAATCGTCAATTCCATCGGGTAACGCAAGAATTGGAGCCGAACATAACATATCCTTGAGCGTTTGGAACGCGCGCTCTTCCTTCTCACCCCATCTGTATTGCACTCCTTTGTGCGTTAAGGCCGTTAAGGGTTGAGCCAGTTGAGAGAAACCCTTAATAAACCTTCGATAATATCCGGCAAGCCCTAAAAATTGTCGGATTTCTGTTGGCGCTCTAGGGGTAGACCAGTTCTTTATTGCTTCCACTTTGGCTGGATCGACATGAATTCCTTCCTTATTAACAATGTGTCCAAGAAACTGGACTTCGCGAATCCAAAAGTCGCATTTTGAAAACTTAGCATAAAGCTGTTCCTTGCGGAGCAATTCCAATATAAGACGCATATGCTCCTCGTGTTCTTCCTTTGACTTGGAGTAGATCAAAATATCGTCGATGAAGACTATCACAAACTTATCGAGGTACGGCTTGCACACTCGATTCATCAGGTCCATAAACACAGCAGGTGCATTGGTTAGCCCAAAAGGCATAACCAGGAACTCGTAGTGTCCATACCGAGTCCTGAAAGCAGTCTTAGGAACATCCTCTTCACGAACACGAAGTTGGTGATAACCAGACCGTAGATCGATCTTTGAGTAATAGCTTGAACCTTGCAGTTGATCGAAGAGATCGTCGATTCGAGGAAGTGGATACCGATTCTTGATCGTAACTTTGTTAAGCTCTCGGTAGTCAATGCACATGCGGAACGTTCCATCCTTCTTCTTAACAAACAGTACCGGAGCTCCCCATGGAGACGAACTTGGACGAATAAACCCCTTGTCGAGTAGCTCTTGCAGTTGTGAGGAGAGTTCGTTGAGTTCACTTACAGCTAATCGGTAAGGTGTGCGTGCGATCGGAGCGGCACCTGGAGCTAAATCAATCCCAAACTCTACTTGTCGAAATGGAGGCAGACCAGGCAGATCTTCAGGAAATACGTCTTGGAAGTCGCGAACTATCGGGTAATCATCAATTTTACGCTCGGGGTGTGTCGTGTCAGTGACGTTTGCAAGAATCGCGAAGTGACCCTTACGGAGGCATTTCTGAGCTTTAAGGAATGAAATAATGCCGGTGACTGTTCCACCTTTTTCTCCTTGGACCGTTAACACTTTGCCGTCTTCGAGTGGAATACGAACCACTTTTTCCTTACATAAAATTTCAGCTCGGTTTTCGGATAACCAATCCATTCCTACTATGACGTCGAAACTACCAATTGGGAAAGGCATAAGATCAATTCCTAGGGTATGGCCAGCTAGTTCTAGCTTACAATCCTTAACTATCCGGGTCGTATCATGAAGTTTACCATTAGCTAGCTCTACCACATATTTAGCATCTAAGTCGATCGGTTTAGCGTTAATTATTCTAGCAAATTTAGTGGAAATAAAACTTTTCTCAGCACCAGAGTCAAATAAAACAGTAGCAAAGAAACCGTTCAAAATAAATTTACCATTTATCACGTTGGCGTCATTGCGAGCTTCACCCTGGCCCATGACGAAAGCTCGACCCCTACCATTTCCACCATTTGCGTTTCCACCATTACCATTGCCATTCCCATTACCATTACCTCCACCGTTACCATTCCCACCGTTATTTCCCTGGTTGCCATTACCTTGTCTTCTTAACTGAGGGCAGTCTCTTTTAATGTGGCCTTGAGCACCACACTCAAAGCAGCCACGGGCTCCCCCATTGTTGTTGTTGTTCTGGTTCTGACCGTTGTTGTTCCCGTTACCCCGATTGTTCCCATAGTTGTTGTTTCTTCTGGGGCGATTTTGTTGCTCTGGCAAAGTCGCCCAACAGTCTTTTGCTTCGTGGCCTCCCTTGCCACACCTTTCACAGTTCTGATTCTTCCTACAAACACCAGCATGATGCTTCCCACATCTGTTGCACAAGGGCAGGTTACCCTTGTAGTTGCTCTGACCATTTCCGCCCTGGCGGTAGTTGCCACTGTTATTCCCAGATCTCTTGCTTTGACCTTGGGAGTTATAGGACCTCCCAGTGCTGTTTCCAACACTCAGAACATTCATCGAGTTTTTAGGAGCTTCATCATCAGCCTTTCTCTTGCCACTCAAGGCAGTCTTCTCGGTGGCTTTCGCAGGTAGCGTACCTTTCTTGACCTCTTGATCAGTCAGTTTGTGAGCCAAACGAATGGCTTGCTGTACGGTCGCGGGGTTGCTGGCAGTCACCAATCCTTTGATTTGAGGCGCGAGGCCTTCCAGATAACGCTCAATGCGTTTGAACTCAGCATCGACCATTGTGGGACATAGGACCTCATACTCATGATATCGTGCGGTGTACTGTTCGATTTCAGACCCAGACATCTTCAAATTCAGGAATTCACCCTCAAGCTTCTTGACTTGATCACGTGGACAGTATTCTTCCATGATCAGCTCCTTAAATGCTGCCCACTGCATGTTATCAGCCGCTTCTAGCCCAACCATCTGAATTTCAGCGTTCCACCAGGAGAGTGCGGCTCCTTCGAAGGTACCAGTAGCAAACTTCACCTTGCTTTCAGCTGGGCAGTTACATATGGAGAAAACCTTTTCGGACTTCTCAATCCACCTAAGGAGTCCTACAGCTCCTTCTTCGCCGGAAAATGTCATCGGCTTACAGTCCATGAAGGACTTGAACGTGCAGTGGTGCTGGTTTCCTGATGCATAAATAGTTCGGGTTTTAAAATTAAACAGGTCATGATATAATTGCTTTATGCCTTAACCGGCATAATAGTTACCCTGTGCGGCATATGCAGCTTGGACGGCTGCCACCGCGGCTTGCACATGTTCAGCAATCATCGCTTGTAGCTGTGCAGGCGTCATGTTTATGCCACCTCTTCTGTTTCCTCTTCCAGACATCTTGCTGAACAGTTAAAGTAGCCAGTGTTCAGTCACAGTTATATTTTATACATATCCCATAATATGTATATTAGCCAGTTCCCGTTATCCCACTATTAGTCCAGAAAATTTTGTGCAAAAATCGAGGCGTCGTCGAGGAACGTCGTAAATGCTATCGTCGAAGGTCGGCTTCCCATAAAGTCACCGTCGGCGTAGTCGTCGTAGTAGAAATCAGGACGTAGCGTGTAGCATCGTTTCGTTGTCGCTTTCCCCAGAGTAGTGTGCGTATTCGCGGTCGCATTTCGTATTCGTGTGTGAAAATTTTCCTAGGGTCTTCCGTTAGACTACTTAGACACGGTCTATATATATACTTATATATATATATATATATATCTGTACGTACTAAGCTTTTACTTACACAGCAGAGCGAGTATCCCAGGTTGGCACGTAAAAATTTTGTCTTTGGGAATTTGTTTGTTCGTTTTGTAACCAAGGTTTTCAAGTTGCAGTTTCCAAATCGTTTTCAAAAATGATTCCAGTTCTCTGCAACTTATGGCTCTGATACCAATCTGTCGCACCCCCAAAATACCACTAACGGAGTTTATGCCGTTAAGGGGCGCGACTAGACCAGGATCCACAACCATAGTTACAAATACTAAACGAATCAGGGATTAGTTCAAACACAAGTTATAAATCAAAGTCTTAAATTACATACGCAGCGGAAAATTTAATTGTCTTTAGCACTAACCACGTGCTTTACATGAATGTTGTTTTAAATTCCCAAAATAGTTCAATTCAAATAAAGGTCTTCACGTGCCATGCCAACCCGCTCCGGATACTCCTTAGCGATCTGCAAAAGTTTAAACCACGCAAGTGTCAACCTAACGGTTGGTGAGCTCACAGTGGGCTTGTCATGCAGTGGCCCGGTCTCATAATCATAATTCGTGTCAAGTATACTTACAACATAATTATTTGTGAAAAGCAATGCTCGTAATTATTTCTTTGTTTACAAATGAAGTTTCCGTGACCACGTCATCGGGTATGTACTAGTTCCGTAAAGTTAAAGGACTCAACCGATATCGCGGGTAGCTAATCCGTTGTTCCATGCTCTAAGGAAGTTTGTACCAAAGCTGACTTATTTTGTGGGGGCCGAGCCATCCCGTACGGTGCGGACCTAGTCATCGCGGTTTTTGCCTCCCCCGTGTCCTCTCGGGACCACGGTCAAATAGGCTGATATTGTTCCTCCGTGCACTTCCCGTGCCACGGGGCAGAGTTTGTCAAACTCCAGTAGATCTACCCAACATCCCCTCGCTTTACAATTAATGGCACAATTTTAGTTGAGGACTTTTAAGTTATAAGGCATCCTTAGAAAACATGTGATATCATATGGTTTTGACTTTAACCTACACTAGCCATATTAAAACGTTTTCAGTTTTGTTTCAAAAGTAGTTTGTTCAGAGTTCACGAGTGTTTCCCATAAAACACTTCAGTTCATCAAGTGGGTGCCGAGCATCCCGTATTCTCAAGTTTATCAGTGAGGTGCCTAGCACTCTCGAGTTTGTCAGCATTGTTTTTTTTTTGTTAAATTGTTCGGTGTGGCCCAAACGGACTCACGGTAAGCGGGTTAGTGACACTCACCTTTGGTTGCACTGCTACACTTCAAGAATCCAAATATAGTTGTTTAACGAAGACCTAGAACACGTTTAGGTCTTGAGTATTAGTTTCGTGTCTAATCTTTACTTAACGTCACTATGGCCCATAACATAGCACGTTGCAACTATGACTCGACATACCGACACACGACACCAATGGTTGATCATAAACAAGGGTTCATATAAATCAGATATCAAGCATGTTTCATCATGGTATCATCATGTAAATCATGGCATAACACTTAAGCAAATCTCACAAGTTTGGTTTTTAGGTCAGGTCTTAGTTTCGCTAGCATAGTTTCGCTAGGCAGTTTCGCTAGGTGCACGGGCAGCGCTTTCGCTAGGCAATGCCCGGTGACACAGTTTCGCTAGACTAGTTTCGCCCGAAACTGCTGACGCAGTTTCGCTAGCCTAGTTTCGCAGGGAAACTGGTTTGAACTTTCGTTCGGGTATTTCGCTCGGTAGGTTCGCTCGAGCTGGTCTGGTCAGGTTTCCCGGCGACACTATAGTTTCGCTGGTCAGTGTCGCTGGAAGGATATATAATTTCGCTACTTAGTTTCGCCCAGAGAACAACAGTTTCGCTGGTCGCGAAAAACATACGGATTTGCCTAAAAATCAACCTAACAGCTTCTGATCATACATGCAATTCATTATCTATCATTCCTAGGCATTTACCAACATAAATCAAGCAGCTTTAACAAGTTTAACATGTATTTTAATCATCAAATCTCTAAAATGGGTTCAAAACCCTAAAATGACCTATTTTGCACAAATCTCTAACATGGATGGATTTCACACGTAAAGTTATCAACTTTAGTACAGATCTAGCATTCCTAAACAATATACTAGCAGATCAAGCAGTTACATGAAGATTAGAGCATGCTTTAAGAAGAAAACATATAGAAAAGCATAAAAACATAGTTTTTGGGACTCACGGATGATTCTAGGGTCAACGAATGAGATGAGATGATGGTCTAGAGGCTAAGATCTTGGTCTCTTGATGGTATTCTCGGCTGACCAGGTTCCAGAGAAGTGTATGTGTGTGTTGGTTGTGGAATGAGGCAAATGAGGCTACTAGGGTTCATTAAGTTTATTTATATCAGAGGCTAGTTTCGCAGGCAGTTTCGCTGGCCAAGCGAAACTAGCTCTGGTCTCGGGTACATCGATCAGTCTAGCCTGCTACCGGGCGAATCTGTAGTTTCGCTCGGTAGTTTCGCTGACTACCAAATTTAGGTAATTTTCACATAATCAAGTATTTACAATTAATCATGCTATTCACAATAATAAGTCATGTATTTAAATCACATTGCACATAAAGACAATCAATGATGAACACATAACACATATGGACGGTTTCGGTGATCAACCAAAGGTCGTGGACGTATTCGGCCTAGTTAAGCATTAGTTACTAAGTTAACACTTATAATTGTAACTAACGGATTTGTCTAACGGAAGTTAACCTTGAAATTCTCGGGTGTCACATCATTCCCCTGAAATTGGAATTTTCGTCCCGAAAATTATTCTTGTGTCGTAGCGTTCGCAGCATCAGCTGTCGTCGTTGCTATCGTCGCTGGGGGAAAGAAAGCAAAATTTTTAGGGTTGTCACAGTGTTGATCCCCTGACCGCTTCCTCGAAAAACCTTCCATATATTCCAGACTGGAGATTTAAGGAAGGAACTATAATTGTTGGGCCTGAGGCCTGTACTATGTTTATGAGAAGGGCTCTTCCTCCTGCCGAACGTTGAACGGCCAGTGTCGTTAAGACTGCTGAGCTAAATGCCCATTTTGCCTGTAACGCTGTTGAGTCCTTCAAGCTGAGTACCGAGGTCCAGAAACGGTTGAGCTGGACCGATGTTCAATTTAGGAAGCTTAGGGCGGCGTACGACAAGCAGTAGGAGGAACTGAGGAAGGCTTTGGAGGATAAGTTTAAGCTTTTGAAGGATTTGAATGACCTTGAGGGTGAGCAGTTGAAGTTTGATGAGTTGAAGGGGAAGATTTCTTCGATGGAGGTAGAGGTTGGAATGGCGAACCATCGGCTGGGGGAGATGGAGGAGCTGGAGCAGCAACTGAGGGCCTGGGATATGGCCCTTGAGGAGCAGAAGAAGTTGTTTGTTGGTCAGCATGTAAGTTTTTCGGCCCCTTCTCTCTTCTTCCCCCTCTTCTTTTTTCTCTTTTTTCGCTTACTTTGTCTTCTTGCAGGAAGCTTTAGCAAAAATGTCTTCCTCCTACCAGACCGCCAGCAAAGAGCGTGATGCAGCTGTTGAAGCGGATGATGTTTTGAGAAGGGACGTTGAAGGCCTAAGGGATCAGATTGGAGCCCTTACTGGTGATGCCGTTGGGACCAGGGTGGCCAAGCTTGAGAAGGAGCGTCGCTGGTTGATTACTGAAGGCCTTTCAAAGGCGGTGAAGCGGGTCCTTCCTCCTCCCAGTATGCCACCCTTCTTAAAGATCTTGCTGATTCTTGCTCCACTATAGGGTACCAGGTTGGTCTTTCCGCCGGTTACCACTTTTCTGTTGAGGGAGTTCCAAAGGAGGAAACTCCTTTTTATGATGAAACGGTCGAGGAAAAGATGCAAGAGGCTGGTGGGAAGCTTGCCAATGCATCCTTTGATGTGTTAGCCACCATGGCTTCCCACCCCGAGTGGTCTATTAAATAACTGAATGACTTTGCCACTATTGAAGACCCTACCACTCCTGGCCCTTTAGTGAAGCTTTTTATGTTTTTATGACCGGTCTATAATAATATTTTAAGACAAGTAACTTGCCCCTTCTGTGGGTGTACTGTTTGTTTGGCACGGCCCCTGGCCGTTGCCTTTTTATCGTTTTATCTACTACGTTTATGCTTGTGTGTTTTTTACCTTTTTATTTTACTTTAACCTTATTAAAGGGCGTCCCCTTAGGTTTTTTCAAATGGATTTATGCCTAGCATTTTCTCAAGGATAAAGAGGTTTTCTATCTTTGGTATGATCCTTCCTTTGGAAGGTGCCTAAGCGACCCGTGTGAGGTCTTCCAGAGGCTTTAGCCTTTTCTATTAAGGTAGCCCTGTGCTGGCCCGTAGGCTTTTGGAGAACTTGGCCCTTGTAAGGCCTATTTTAAAACCCGTTCTACTTAGTACTTTTTTGAACCTTGTTTATACATATTTATCATATGGTTGTGGCTGTTATCAGCTTTTTTTGGACATTTCAATGTCTTTGAGGGAAAATTTCTTGAAAATTTGGCCCTTTATTGGTACCATATATTATCAGATATTGTAAGTTACTTATACAAAATATGCCCCTTATACTAGGCATAACTATCTAATATTACATTAAGGTAACTCATAAATAGTACTTCTTCAATTGTTGGGTGTTCCAGGTTCTTGGAATGTTAAGCCCGTCAATTGTGGCTAGCCTGTGGGCGCCTTTCCCATTTGCCCATGTGACTTTGTAAGGCCCTTCCCACCTTGGACCCAACTTGCCACAGTCTTCTTGCATGCTAGCTTCATTTTCTCGCAGCACCAGGTCCCCTACTCTGAAAGTTACCCCTTTGACCCTTTTGTTGTATTGTCTCTCCATCTCTCTTTTTGTAGCAGCTTCTTTGATAGCTGCTATTTCTCTTCTTTCTTCCAAGAGGTTGAGGTTGAGACGTAGGTCTGACTCATTTTGTTGCTCGGGCATATTTGTTCGTTCAGTGGGATTCTTGATCTCTTGCCGGTATCATTGCTTCTGTCCCGTATGTGAGACTGAAGGGGCTTTCTCCTGTGCTTGATTTTGGTGTTGTTCTGTGAGCCCATAGCACGTGTGGGAGTTCTTCCACCCAACCTTTCTTCTTCCTTCCCAGTCTTGCTTTTATGCCCTCTGCTATGCTTCTATTTGCTCTTTCAACCTGTCCATTGCTCTGTGGGTGAGCTACTGAAGTGAACACATGGTCTATCCCGAGTTCGATGCACCATTTTCTGAACTTTTTGTCTGTGAATTGGCTTCCATTGTTGCTTATCAAGGTCTGTGGTATGTAAAACCTGCAAAGGATGTTTTCCCATACAAACCGCAAAATCTTCTTACTCGAGATTGTGGTAAGGGGTTTAGCCTCTATCCACTTCGTGAAGTAGTCTATGGCAAACAACAGGAATCTTACTCTTCCTGGGGCTTCTGGGAAGGGGCCCATTATATCAATCCCCGATTTCTGGAAGGGCTATGCTGAGCTCACTGGAACTAAGTCATGCCTTGGGTGCCTTGGGATGGGTGCATGTATTTGACAATTGTCACACCCCTTGATTTCGTCAATTAAACTCTTATACATACCTGGCCAGTAGAAACCGGCCCTTTGAGCCCTGGAGGCAATTGTCTTAGGGCCTGCGTGCAACCCGCAGATCCCTGCATGAATTTCTCTTGTTCCTGCGGCGGCTTCACTTTCGCTCATGCATTTCAGGAGCGGGCCCAGGTAAGACCTTCTGTATAGGCGGTCTCCTTCGAGACAATAGAGGGTTGATTTTGCTTGTATTTTTCTTGCTTCCTTGTAATCTATTGGCAATTTTCTGTCAGATAGGTATTCTACGAGAGGGGTCATCCAGGGTGTTCCTTCTATTGCCAATATGTCTTCTCCTTCGATGGAGGGAGCTTCAAGCTTTTCTATTTTCACCTCTTTGTCCTGGTCTTTGGATGATACAGAAGCTATTCTGCTTAGAGTGTCTGCTTTCTTGTTTTTTGACCTTGGGACATGGACTATTTTGCAATAAGAGAATTCGCTGATGAGATGCCTGACCATTTCAAGGTATTTTTTCATCTTTTCATCCTTGGCTTCATATACCCCATTTAATTGACTTGTCACCAACATCGAGTCGACATGTGCTTCTAGGTTTTTAACCTTCATTTTTCTGGCCATTCGTAGGCCAAAGGGCCTCGTATTCTGCTTCGTTGTTGGTGGATGTGAAGTCGAACTTGAGAGCACTTGAGATTTCTTTCCCCTTTGGGCTTGTCAGTATTAGCCCTGCCCCACAACCTTCTTCATTTGAAGCCCCGTTAGTGAACAGCTTCCATGTCTGATAAGGGACTGCTCCTCTTTTTACCGTTGAGAGAAGACCATCTTTTAGCTCTTCTTCTGGGGGTATCTCGACTAAGAAATCTGCAAGGACTTGGCCCTCCATTGCAGTTCTGCCTTTGTACTCTATTTTGTAGTTTCCTAATTCAACAGCCCATTTTGCTAGTATTCCTGATACTTCTGGTCTTTTGAGCACAAGCTGCATGGGTTTATCAGTTATTACTTGTACATGGTGTGCTTGAAAGTACCTGGCTAGCTTTCTTGAGGCGTGAATGAGAGATAGTGCGAGCTTTTCGAGCATCGGGTATCTTTCTTCTGGACCTTTGAGGGTCCTTAATAGGAAATAGATCGGTATCTGCCCCTTGCTTCTTTCAACTATCAGTACTGAGCTTACCGCTTGGTCGGAGATGGCTAAGTATAGCTTCAGGGTTTCTCCTTGCCTTGGAATGGCCAGCGTCGACAACTCGCAGAGGAAAGCCTTGATGTTGTTGAACCCTTCTTCGGCCTCTGGTGTGCATACAAACTGATTTTTCTTCAAGCATTTTCTCAATGTTTTGACTAGGGGCTTGGTTTTGTCAGCCAGCCTTGAGATGAATCTTCCTAAGGCTAACAGTTGCCCATTTAAACTTTGTGCTTCTTTGAAAGTTCTTGGTGACCTGCGGCGAGTAATGGCTTCCATTTTTTCAGGACGGGCTTGAATCCCATCCTTCTTCCACCCCAAATGAGCATTTGTCGGGGTTCAGTTTCATTTTGACCTCTCTGAGGGTTTCGAATGTTTCTCTGACATCTTGAATCATATCTCCTTCCCGTTTTCTTTTTGTTACGACGTCGTCCACATACACTTCCAGGTTTTTGCCTATCTGATTTTGGAATAACCAATCCATCAACCGTTGATATGTTGCCCCGACATTCTTTAGCCCGAAGGGCATCTTCGTGTAGCAATACGTGCCGTCTGGGGTATGGAATGCTGTTTTTTCTTCATCCCCCCTGGCCATTCTGATTTGATGGTAGCCCTTATATGCATCCAAGAAGCATTTGCGGGGAAAGGTGGCCAATGCATCAATCTTTGCGTCAACTTCCGGCAATGGGTAGCAGTCCTTTGTACACGTCTTGTTCAGGTCGGAGAAATCTATGCACATTCTGAGAGTCCCGTCTGGCTTTTTCACCATGACGGAGTTTCCTACCCACTTCGGGTATTGTATTTTCCTCACTATTCGCGCGGCTAGTAACTTTTTCGCTTCTTCACTCGCGACAGCGGCATGCTCGGGGCATAAACTTCTGAACTTCTATTTGGCCGGTTTAGTCCCTTCCGGGATGTTGAGGTGGTGTTCTATGTATTTTGCAGGTATCCCTTCCATGTCATTGCATTGCCAGGCGAAGACGTCTATATGTTTGAGCAGAAGCTCCTTCAAGGAAGTCTTCCACCTTCCTGGAAATTGGGCCCCTACCTTGATGGTCTGCTCAGGGAATTGGTCATTCAGAATCCAGTTCTTTATTCCTGGCTCAGGGGTTATGCTTGGCATCCAGGACACTCTTGCAACAATTTCAGTGGCGGACCCTACTGTCGCGATACCCCCTGCTGTGGGGAACTTCATCATACCGTGCGCTGTGGATGTAAATTCTTGCAGGGCCCGTATTCCGGGCCTTCCGAGAATGGCGTTGTACTTGGAGTTGCCCCTGACGATTGAGAATGTCAGGTCGATTGTCCTTCTGGTAAACCCATCCCCAAATGTTACTGGGAGGGTGATTTTTCCCAAAGGCCTGACCACTTCCCCTGAAAACCCTATAAGGTGCATGTACTATTCTACCATCCCCTTCCTGACCTCTGGTCTCAGCCTCACGAAGCATTCGTACATGACTTCGGCCCCACTTCCCCCATCAACATGTATTCTGGCCACTTTGTGGCCTGCTATGTCAGCTGATAAGTTTAATCTTTTGAAGGATTTGAATTACCTTGAGGGTGAGCAGTTGAAGCTTGATGAGTTAAAGGGGAAGATTGCTTCGTTGGAGGCAGAGGTTGTAATGGCGAACCATCGGCTGGGGGAGATGGAGGAGCTGGAGCAGCAGCTGAGGGCCCGGGATGTGGCCCTTGAGGAGCAGAAGAAGTTTTTTGTTGGTCAGCAAGTAAGTTTTTCTGCCCCTTCTCTCTTCTTCTTATCATATCTATGTATCCTGGTTCGATCTTCGCTGATCCTTCTTTTCTCTTCACCTTCTCGCTGCCCTTGATCTCCCTTACCAGGTGGGAAAGCTTGCCCGATTTGATTGATAACTCTATTTCTTTCCTCAGTTGTATACAATCGTCAGTAGAGTGACCACTACCCCTGTGGTACTCACAAAACTTGTGAGGATGGGCCTTGCTTCCGTACCTGTTTGGACGGGGCTTTCCGAAGGGGAGAAGCTCCTTCTCGGTGGCGAATATCTCACTCGGAGACTTCATGAGTGGTGTGAATTTATCAAATCGATTATCAAAGCGATTAGTCGTACCTGAGGAAGCTTCTGGGGCCCTTCCCCCTCTGGAGTTGTACGGTGATCCTGATGGCCTCTTCTCTGGGGTCCCTCGAGTTCTAGTTTGGGGGCCTCCGTTCCGGGAGTCCATCCTTCCCTTCGGGTAGGGGCTTCCGTTATCCCTTTTGGTTCCCCATTCCTTGGCTTTCTTCCCGGTGTACTTTCCTCTTATGTAGGCCCGGACACGGTCCATGAGAGCATCGAATGTTGCCGGGAACTCTTCTCCCAACTTCTCGCACAACTGAGAGTTTCAGACGCCCTGTATGAAGCCGCTTATCTTCATTACTTCTGGCACGTCCCTAATGTACATGCTTTCTTTTATGTAGCGATTCATGAAGGTTTCCAAATTCTCTTCGTCCTTCCTTCTGAGTGGTAGTAACGAAAAAAATTATTGGTCATAAACACAACTTATTGTTTATAACCAATAAGTTATTTATAATACCAATAAGACGGTGGTTATACGTGTGGAGCGATTTGGTGGCCCAATTGACCGGAGCAATTAAAAAGTGTTATTACAAGTTCGGAAATGAGGGTTTGGAGGATACGGCCCTATAAGATGTACACACACCTAAACTCCCATATCCGTTAGTTTACATGTGTATCATTGCCCCTAAACAAGTACCAATGATGGTGGTTATGAAGTACCATGTGTAACAAAACCCTACATGTAGCCCATTTGTATGCCCCTACGGCAAAACAAGAGTTCATTGGGACTCATTTTTTTGGTTATATACACACCTTATTAGGGTTTACTGTTCCAACCAACATATTCTTGGTACTACCATTGATAAGAAGTCAAATCAGAGTCAGCATAAAAGTCTTAGGGTAAACACTGTTTGACTCGTGTGGTTAACCAATGTGCCTCAATTGCACCTGCACATTTAATTACCTCTTTTACAACTTTTGCATTGGGTTTATATCCTTCGGTAAAAATGTGGGTTGGGATAACCACCCTAAGTTTGGGCCTATCCAAACTCATTTTTTCTCAATTTTTGCTCTGTCTACTTTAGGTTTATTCTAAACGGTCAATTCGACTTATTACGTATCTTCTTCGATCATGATGTCCAAATTCAAAATCCTCTTCTCGTTCCGCTCACACAAAACCCTTGAAATAATTTTTCTATAAATCTTCTGCGTTTCATCGTACTTGGAAACGCATTGTGTTGTTCGATTGCTCTAAAGTACCGTACGTTGATTCAAGCAAAACATTCCCGTCTGATGAAGTTATCATGCATGTCGCTTTTAAACATAATAATTTATACTCATTTACATACTATTTGATCAGCCATAATAACATTTCCATCATACAGCCATTTACCACGAAGGATATAAACCCAATGCAAAAGTTGTAAAAGAGGTAATTAATTAAGCAGCGAGCTAGTCTATATAAGAGATGAGTCGACATCTACAAGATTGATATCACCACCCAGGGGCAATGAAGGTGTGTTACCTTTCGGGAATGCTGAGTTGGGAGGTATGACACACAAAAAATAAGGGAGGTCTACCCTCAAACACAGAAGGACCAATGATGGCCTAAACACGTTTGTTCAACACCGCTAAGGTATATTTAACCTACTTGTTAGTTTAAAACTATATAATCGTTTAAGAGTCAAATACCAGTACGCAACAGGATCAGATTACCAAACACGCAAACATAGAAATAAATAAATGATCTAAACTAACAAGTAGGTTAAATATACCTTAGCGGTGAATAAGCTTATAGCAATGTGTCCCTAGTAGGCAATGAGGGTCTTAAAAGTTTTGTTTACGACCAATCGTCCTTCTAGGTAAAACTAAGGCATCTGTTTGAATTTTTTGTCTGATTGAACCAGTGGGTAAAAAGTTCACGGATAGTTTTAGGGACTGAATGTTTAGGAGTAATTTTACCACTAAGTTTACATCATCATCATCATTAATGATTATCATAGGTCTACTGTAGAGAAATTGGATGGTTATATACACCCTCAACTGATCCCTTACACACAAAAATTGTGTAACAACCACAAGGAAGCTAATACATCTACTCTAACACCTTTGGTTTCTCAAGTTGATAAACAATATGATTGGGGATGAACTTCTAATTTTAATCAAATTGTTTTAACTGCTATTACTTCTGAGAAAAATGCACAAGCATCCGATAAAGTTTATGATTGGGCTGCAGATTTTCCAGATGAATCATGTGCTAGCAAATGATCTCCCGAGTTATTTTTGGGTTATCAATTGTGGTCGGAGGTTCCTTGGCTCGCAACAAAAACTCATGGGGAGGCGCCGACTGGGGTGGTCATAGAATATTAAATTAACCAATACACAGTATGGAAAGGTCCTCATGTATTGGATAGTTCCATAGGTACCCCCCTAGAGTTTCCCATCTTCGCTAATTTTGGCAATGAGTTTAAAACTCATGATCAATAAGCATGTTTCTATTTCTGTATGTTTGTGTCTCGAGTCAAAATGATTCTTTGGGTACCACAAGCCTAATAAGGTGTGTTTAGTGGGCACTGAGGGTCGGTTGGGACCAATAAGTCCCAATAAGGTGTGTATATAACCAATAAACAGACATTCCTTAGGGTTTGTGTGTCTTCAGACACATGCTTAACTAGTTAAGGAGAGAGAGGGATTCGAACCCTCGTATAAGGTGTAATAATACACTAGAGAAGTTAGGAGAAATGTGGGCTTGACAACACATTGGTCCCAACTAAACACACCTTATTGGGCCATAATTGGTCGTGTAAACTTAGGATTTCCTAAATAGGGAACAATGTGTTGTATTTAACACCTTATATGAACATAACAGGTAAACCCTACAGTCAATTATAACTATATTGGGTATTTTTGTCATCAAGTACCCAATAAGGTGTGTCTATTTCACCGAGCCTCTCTCCGAGACAGTGCCCAGATCGTTACGCCTTTCGTGCGGGTCGGAACTTACATCTATTCAATTCAATTATGAATCTATGCGGATTCCGAACATTTAGAGCACAACCAATCGCTATTCGAAGGTCAGTTGGGAGGCGCACGTTTGGGGTGGATCCCTTGTGCTTAATAGTAGATAAAGTTTTGTACAAATGTATCCCACCATTAAGTTAGTTGGGCCACATAACCAATAAGGTGAGCACAACTTTATCACATGTATTGGTTATATACCATAACCAACTAAATGAGACCCCTAAACACACCTTATTGGGCCATAATTGGTCATAAACACTACTTATTGGTTATATACACACCTCGTTCATTGCCCCTAGTGGGACCAATGCGGTTAACTGATCATTTATAATAACCAATGCGGTATCTCATCAAAGAAAAATCTGAATCACTAACAACTTTTAAAGACTATAAAACTGAAGTTGAAAAACAATGCGGTCTTCAAATAAAAGTTGTCAGGTCAGATAGAGGAGGTGAGTATTATGGTAGAGATGTCAAAGCGGTAGGTAGTATATAACACCTTAGTGTATTTTACCTTCTCAACAACTAAGAGAAGGTTGCCCAAAAGCGGTATATAAGGCGTACCCAGTAAAACTTACAAGTAAACCAGATATAAAGATGGCGACTAGGGTTGCTGTTTCCATTATTATATGATTTCAAGACCACAATGGATCTATGATAAGATCCTAAAATATAACCATTTTAGAATTCTAGTTCAATATGTAGGGGCATATCACAACCCACCCAATATTGGTCCCAACCGACTCACAACCCACCTCCTTACCTTTTTACTCAAGGTGGGTTATATGTCATTATCAAAACCCAAGGCTGGCAATCACACCACGAACACCAAATTTGACACCTCTGAAAATTGGGTGACCTATCGCTTAAAAGGTTCTGATAAAATCTATACCGATAAAGACTTTCCTTTCGATATGGTCAATCCCAATTTAATAAATAAAATCTTTTCGGGAAAGTATGATCCTGCTTATGATCCTAAGGTGAGGAGTGTGCCCATTAAGATGGGAAATGGAAGTATTAATGTAATGGA
Source organism: Deinandra increscens subsp. villosa (assembly GCA_039602395.1). Classification (NCBI taxonomy): domain Eukaryota; kingdom Viridiplantae; phylum Streptophyta; class Magnoliopsida; order Asterales; family Asteraceae; genus Deinandra; species Deinandra increscens. The sequence continues at coordinate 67,320,409 of JBCNJP010000009.1, read as the reverse complement.
CACACTTGATTCTGAGTCTGAATCTGGGTTGGTTAACAGAATGCAAAAGTCTGTTCAAAAATTTATGAACAAGACACCAATTAAATCATTTCAATCACCACCAAGAGTTTTTCACAAACAAATGCAACTAAATTTCAGAAAACCGAGTCCTTATGTCAAAAGGTCAATAACCACGGTTGAAGAAAGCTAGATAATATCTCGTCATTTCAATATCAAACTAAGACTTTTATGGTGTTGGAGTATTTTAACCAAAGCATTGCGACCCAATAATGTATATACCAGGTGTTGCACGGTTCTACCAGTAATAGGTATTGGTATGTACCCCGATTTTGTTACATCCAGGTGACTTCACAGGTTTTATGGACCAATGTCATAAAACTATGTTGTGTTTAGGACCAATGATGGCCCAATAAGGTGTGTTTAGGGGTAATGAGGGTCAGTTGGGACCAATGAGTCCCAATAAGGTGTGTATATAACCAATAAGCATGTTTAGGACCAATGATGGCCCAATAAGGTGTGATTAGGGGAAATGACGGTCAGTTGGGACCAATGAGTCCCAATAAGGCGTGTATGTAACCTATAAGTTGTGTTTAGGACCAATGGTGGCCCAATAAGGTGTGTTTAGGGGCAATGAGGGTCAGTTGGGACCAATGATTCCCAATAAGGTGTGTACGTAACCAATAAATTATGTTTAGGACCAATGATGGCCCAAAAAGGTGTGTTTAGGGGCAATGAGGGTCAGTTGGGACCAATGAGTCCCAATAAAGTGTGTATATAACCAATAAGCATGTTTAGGAACAATGATAGCCCAATAAGGTGTGTTTAGAGGAAATGAGGGTCAGTTGGGACTAATGAGTCCCAATAAGGCATGTATGTAACCTATAAGTTGTGTTTTGGACCAATGGTGGCCCAATAAGGTGTGTTTAGGGGGAAATGAGGGTCAGTTGGGACCAATGAGTCCCAATAAGGTGTTTATGTAACAATAAGTTGTGTTTAGGACCAATGATGTGCTAATAAGGTGTGTTTAGGGAAAATAAGGATCAGTTGGGACCAATGAATCCCAATAAGGTGTGTATGAAACCAATAAGTTGTGTTTAGGACCAATGATGGATTTTAGGGCTTGAAAAATCAGTTTGGAAAAATTGAAGTTTTCACCGTTTACCACAGCATAGAAGGCGGAAGCCTGTTCACTGGCAAGCTCGTCAAATCCACCTTTCTTTGGAGATAGGCACACCAGAATTGTATGGGCCAAGAACCTCCATTTGTAGGGTAATTGCCCTTTCTTGATAGTTTTGCTTTGCAGGGAACCACCGTATCCAATATCCCTGAATAGTCGAAGATATTTCTGGGAGTCGACTACTTCATATCCACCGTTATCCATGAATTTCAACAGTTTTCGCACCTTTTCTTCATTAATTTCCACTTATGTGTCCTGAACTTTCCACACAATCGATTCACTACCATCTTCGCCTTCGGTAACCCTAGCATGAGACCAGAACTCTTCCATAACCTCTTCAAATATTTCTGCTTCAACAGTGAGCGCATGATGAAGGTGAGATCTTTTGATGAAGTCTATCATGCCGTTGTAGATGTCAGTTTTGCTTGATGGTTCTAGGTACGCCACCAAATTGTGTTCTATAGGGAACTTTGAGTCACCGATGGGCTTCTTGCCACTCGCCTTTGATTTTGGAGCCATTGTTGATACAGGTTTTTGAGAAGATTGACGGTTAAACGGAGGTTTATCAGAGAGAGCTTGAGAAAAATTTGGGAGTAATTGCTGAGTGGGGTTGAGAGAAATGCGGAAAGTGACGGTAAATTAGGGCTTTTTACCTTTTCAGTGATGACGTGGAGGAGAGAGAGTTAAAACAGACGGTTTAGTAACTGATGGGACAGATGCTTTATGGGTTATCCGGTACAGCTGGTTAAAGCATGTCTTTATCCAAAAGTAAATTTTTTGAAACCTCGGATTTTAATCAGTTAAAAACTTAATGGGTAAATAAATGTACATCCGCTTAGAAAATTGTGCCTTCCGGGTAATTAAATGGGACTTTGACTTTGTTGACTCGGAAGTTCAAGCGGAACCCATTTCTCCTTTATTTTTAAAAACTAAATTTCTTCCGTCTGAACTTCAAGCGGATGATTTTTCCGCTTGGAAGAATTTTTTTCAAAAACATTTTTCATGTCATTTACAAAGCATTTTTCCGGTTGAAGTTCACCCGGTGAGTTTCAAAAGTTGTTTTACTCACAGGTTGAACCGGAACTTGAAGCTGAACACCAAAACACAAGATTTTTGAAAATTTGTGATAAATTTTCATAGTGTAACAGAGGTTACTGACTATGAACTGAAATTATCACAAGAAATTTTCTTTTTCTTTTTCTTTTTTTTGTATCAAGAGACGGGCTCTTAAGCAAATGTCTCTCTTTTATTTGAAAATTGTGAAAAGTTTTTATTCAAAATTCATCATCCCAATGGCTGTGATGAGATAGAAAAATCTTGCCTCATCAAAAGCTTTTGTAAACAGATCTGCCAACTGGTGATCAGTATGAACTTTGAATAGTTTTATCAAATTCTTTTCAGTGACTGGTTAATAGTTCCATGTATTATATTTGTGTATAATCGGTTGGGACCAATAAGTCCCAATAAGAACTAGTCATTTTTTGTATGGTCCCAAAAAAGATAAAACCTTCCTCATTGGTCCCAACTAGATCAAGTGTTAGTAAATCAAATATATGGAACCGGTGAGATAACATGACGTATAACTATTGCTAGTTATATACACTTTTGGGTTATATGTCATTATCAAAACCCTGAATATAACTATTGGGCATCCCTGCACGGTTGTGTGTATATAACCAAATATATGTGGCATAACTATTGGGCCAATTATGGCCCAACAATGAACATCCCCTAACCAATACTTGAATTATAAACATATTGATATTGATATGTATATCAAACTAAGACTTTTTGGTCTTAAACAAAACTTATTGGTTATATACACACACCTTATAGGGACTCATTGGTCCCAACTGACCCTCATTGCCCCTAAACACACCTTATTATGCCATTATTGGTCCTAAACACAACTTATTGGTTATATACACACACCTTACTGGGACTTATTGGTCCCAACCGACCCTCATTGCCTACTAAACGCACCTTATTGGGCCATCATTGGTCTTAAACACAACTTATTGGTTATATACAAACCTTATTAGGATTCGTTAGTCCCAACTGACCCTTATTGCCCCTAAACACACCTTATTGGTCCATCATTGGTCCTAAACAAAACGTATTGTTTATATACACACCTTAGTGGGACTCATTGGTCCCAACAACAAAATGAAGGTAAAATAATGGTCCAATAACAGGTGTTTTGCCGTAGGGTTATATGTCATTATCAAAAGGTGATATGCAATCGTTTGGGTGTGATGTCGGTTTTAATTGATTCAAAATAACATTCTTCTGATATTTAGAAAGAACTACTACCCTCATTGCCTGGTCCAAGAAAAGATGATAGTTCGTAACATTAGGCTCGGTTGAACTAGAATTCTAAAATGGTGTATACAAAATGAAGGTCTCATTTAGTTGAACACCAATTATGGCCCAATAAGGTGTGTATAGGTGCCAAAACCTTAAGTTATAACCAACAAACGCTTTCTAAATATTGGTCCCAACCGACTCATTAGTCCCAACTAAACACACCTTATTGGGCCATAATTTGTCGTAAACACAACTTATTGGTTATATACAAACCTTATTGGGACTTATTGGTCCCAACTGACCTTAATTGCCCCTAAACACACCTTATTGGGCCATTGAGGTACATCACCATGAGTCCCATCACCAGAAAAATAGCATATTGCTAGTTATATACAATAAGTTGTGTTTACGGTTTTAGAATGAAGGTGTATTTGTTCGTATGAGGAACAAATACGACTGGGGCATAACTTTTTTAATACAATTGGTTATTTACACAAAATGAAGGTCTCATTTAGTTGAACCCAACTAGTTGGAGACAATGGCCCATATTAAAAATCACTTGGCACTCTTTATAGTCCCATAAGTTGGTCTACCCTTAAATGCTGTTTTCACGTCCAATTGGTAGACCGTGAAGTTCATGTAGGATGCGTAGGCCAAAAAGACTCTTATTGCCTCTAATCGAGCAACTGGCGCGTACACTTCATCATAATTCACCCTTGAATCTGTTTGTTCCCTTGAACCACCAACCTGGCTTTGTTTCTGACAATAATGCCATTGTCATCCTTTTTATTCTTGTAAAGCCATCGAGTTGTGATGACCTTTTTGTTAGAAGGCCTTTCTACTAATCTCCAAACTTGAAGCCGTGAGAATTGATTCAGTTCTTCATGCATGGCTTCTACCCAACTAGGATCTATTAAAGCCATAGTAATGTTGGGGGGCTCAATTTGAGAGATGAAACAGGAGTACATGCAATGATTGATGTCCCTGGACTGGCTTCTTGTTATCACCCCAGATGCTAATGGACCAATGACATTGTCCAAGGGGTGATATTTGTGGATCCTTGTTTCAGCAACGGCTTGAACATGGATTACAGGAGGTAGATTTTTTTGATCTGGTTCGTCATTTGTTTCAGCTTCTCCTTCTGCATCAGCTGCCTGAGTTTGAACAGTGTCTGTGCCAGGGTTGTTGTCTACCTCATTGTCAACCTCAGTATCAGCAGTCTCCTGTACTAGTGTAGTAACTCCTTCAGTGGTAGTGACCAGAGCTTTTGTAATGGAGTGAGTTATTGACGGTCCTGAGATTGTGTCATCAAAGAGTTCTTCAGCTATGACGAGTTCCAATCCTAACGAAAGGAAGAACTGATTGTAGTCAAAAGCTTGAGCAGGACCCATTCCACCATTTGATGGATTTTCTTCTAGCCAATCCACATTGGTGGATTCCATCACAATCCCGATTTTTTTATTGAATACCCTGTAGGAAGATGGCCAAAAAGGGACTCACCTAATTTATCGTTTGAACATTAGTAATGGCCCAACTTTAGAGAACAATTATAAGTTGTGTATTAGTTATAACACTGTGTGTATGAATTGTACACCTTTCCATACCGTAGTCATAACCAATAAGTTCATCAAGCCTCACGACTCATTGATTGCCAACCGACCAATGAGTCCTAAACACACCACCTTAATAGGACTCATTTGACCAATGAAGATGATGCTTTCTTTACGACCAATTATGGCCCAATAAGGTGTGTTTACTTGGGACCAATGAGTCCCACTAAGGTGTGTATATAACTAATACGTTGTGTTTAGGACCAATGATGGCCCAATAAGGTGTGTTTAGTAGGAAATGAGGGTCAGTTGGGACAAATGAGTCCCACTAAGGTGTGTATATAACCAATACTTTGTGTTTATGACCAATGATTGCCCAATAAGGTGTGTTTAGTGGGCAATGAGGATCGGTTGGGAACAATATGTCCTAGTAAGGTGTGTATATAAACAATAATTGTGTTTAGGACCAATAATGGCCCAATAAGGTGTGTTTAGGGGCAATGAGGGTTAGTTGGGACCAATGAGTCCCAATAAGGTGTGTATATAACCAATACGTTGTGTTTACGACCAATTATGGCCCAATAAGGTGTGTTTAGTTGGGACCAATGAGTCCCATTAAGGTGTGTATATAACCAATACGTTGTGTTTTTGACCAATGATGGTCCAATAAGGTGTGTTTAGTAGGCAATGAGGGTCGGTTGGGACCAATAAATCCTAGTAAGGTGTGTATATAACCAATAAGTTGTGTTGAGGACCAATGATGGCCTAATAAGGTGTGTTTAGGGGAATGAAGGTCAGTTGGGACCAATGAGTCCCAATAAGTTGTGTATATAACCAATAAGTTGTGTTTACGACCAATTATGGCCCAATAAGGTGTGTTTAATTGGGACCAATGAGTCACACTAAGGTGTGTGTATATAACCAATACGTTGTGTTTAGGACCAATTATGGCCCAATAAGATGTGTTTAGTAGGCAATGAGGGTTAGTTGGGACCAATGAGTCCCTATAAGGTGTGTGTATATAACCAATAAGTTGGAGGGTAGTAGTTCTTTCTAAACACACCTTTTCTTTCTGATGAATGTTATTTTGTAGCGTCTTGAGGTCAGTGGAAATTGTTATTTTGTGTGTATACAAAATGAAGGTCTCATTTAGTTGAACACCAATTTTGGAGATGAGGGGGATCGAACCCCGTGCCTCTCGCATGCAAAGCGAGCGCTCTAACATTTGAGCTACATCCCCGTTGAGTTTTCTCCTGTCAATTCTTTTAATTAGACACAAGTATTGTACTATGTGATCTTGAGAGAATACAATGCATAGTATTTTGAAGAGGTCGCTAATATAAGAGTTTGGATATTTGGTGATGAGTCCATCGTAAGATCACATAGTACAATACTTGTGTCTAACCTTCATGTATCCTCGTTGTATACAGACCGGGTTAAACTTAGTGGGACTAAGAGTCCCACTAAGAAGTTGTTGAATATATGATTGCCCCCTAAGCTCTAGCGTCCATAGGGATTCCATGTCAGTTGCTATATCATGTTGGTTCTCGTCTTACTAACCATAGGCGACCACCTCAGTATCCTAATAAGAAGGTTATATTACCATTTGAAGTCTTATATGAGGAACATCCATACACTGTAGATTTCGGAGATGAAGAAGACATGAATGAGCTACAAGAACGTATGCATGTGCTCATGAATGAAGCCTTAGTGTATTTTACCTTCTCAACAACTTTTAGAGCACAACTTCACGTTGGTAATCTTGGAGCTACCAATAGTCCTAATAAGGATCTATTTAATGATAAAGACTTCTCTTTATCATTACCATCTCTAAGACTTCCTTTTCATCAAGGGCTGCTAACTCTTGTTTGAATCCCCGCAAACCTACTCTCTAAACACACATTATTGGGCCATCATTGGTCCTCAACACAACTTATTGGTTATATACACACCTTATTGGGACTTATTGGTCCCAACCGACCCTTATTGCCTACTAAACACACCTTATTGGGCCATAATTGGTCGTAAACACCACATTACCACATGACCATTGAGTCCCACTAAGGTGTGTAAATAACCAATAAACATCAAGGTGTGTAAATAACCAATACGTTCTTGGTAGTGGTTTATACACACCTTTCTCAGCACATGTGTATATAACCCTTTTTACAATACATGTATTACAATCAATAGTATCTATGTAAATAACCAATGAGTCCCACTAAGGTGTGTATACATTTTCAATATTGTAAGTACGATTTTCACAGTTGGGCTTTTAAATAACCACATATATGTGTGTAAAGCACGTGTAAATAAGCCGTAGTGTTATTAATTAATTACACCACTTATCAACTTCTTTTTCCATGTTTTTATACTTAGCCAGTTCTTCTAGTGTATATAACGTGCCTCATTAGAATATGAAATCATGGATGCGCTTGTGCATATATGCATGGATCATCGTCCCAAACATGTTGTGAATCTACCATATGCTTCCCTAGAAGAACGTTTGCAGAATTCGAGAGAGATGCGTTCGAAGGAAACCCATCACGCACTAACGGCCGATTTGATAGAGCATATATGCGCCACCCGCCCAATACAAGTGAACGTACCCGAAAATAACCAATAAGTTCACAATAATGGCCCAGAATTCGAGAGAGATGTGTTTATAACCAATAAGTTGTGTTTAGGACCAATAATGGCCCAATAAGGTTTAGTGGGACTCATTGGTCCCAACGAAACACACCTTATTGGGCCATAATTGGTCATAAACACAACTTATTAGTTATATACACATCTTATTGGGACTCATTGGTAGTTTTGCGTTCTTACGCTCCATAGGTCTAGTGGAGCTTAGTTACAAGGCTGAAGTTCCAATATTGACCAATTTGGGGCAAGCGGTGAAGTTATGATATACAAACTACTCTTAATTGGCTGAAGTTCCAATATTGGCCAATACCCTCTGATTAGAGGTTTTGCAGAACATAACTTATTGGTAAGGAAATTTCTGGTCCCACCTTCACCATACTGAAAAATGGCCCAATATACCTTTTTTAGATCAAAGACTCACTCAAACAATCCGTTCTTTATCTTTATGCCGTCACCCGTAAAAATAAACTGAACATGCTCGACATCCCTTTAATGGGATGTTGGAGCATTTTACTAATTAGAGTTAAGGTTAAGGAATGATAACTTTACTTAAATTATAAAGAAAATAAAAAGATAAAGAACGGATTGTTATTACACCATTTCATATATAGTGGTTATTGCTACAACACCTTGAAAACCGTACAATCCTCAATGTCTTCTTCATCTAATTATGCTCCACCAAGTGTTGTGAGTTGGACCAGCAAATTGGGTTACTAAACATAGGTGGGGTATAAAGCAATATGACACCTTTTTGCTTAAGATCTTGTGTACAGGGTTAGGACCAATAACTTAATCGAAAAGTCTCTGTGTTCCAAAATAAAAGAATTCAATCAAACTGAAATACCGATATTATTACCATATATAGGAACACAATGGTTATATACAAACTCTTAAGCAGGGTCCAACTCAACACGCAAATGTTATAAATACGCCGAATGAGGTTTCTATTTATAGAAAACCTGTCCACCGAATGAATACCCGCTGATTGACTCATTCGGTGGTCATTTGCCACTCATTTGGTGAAACTCATTTGCTCACATAGAATACATGCTAAAGTGTCAACACAAGGTGTGTATATAACAAGGATTTTCTAGATGCAAAAGAGTCATGTTAACAGCAAGATGTATATGTAACCACCCTTCAGATTATCGTAATAACTGCCTCTGAGAGATGATGATATATATGAATCATTAGTGGTACACCGGTTCCAAATAAGTTGTTAATCGTTTAAAACTCATGGTTTCAATGAGGAATCAGATGGTGACAAGATTTATCTGCATATAAAGGTCAGTTAGGACCAATGATGGCAAAATAAGAGTATCGAATACATTATGTTATATACACAAAGTCCCTATAAGGTGTGTACGATGAACAAACCCTTAAAGCTGTAGTACAGGTTGAGACCAATGGTTCTCAATAAGTATCCCCAGTTAGAGTGTGTGTATATAACCAATAAGTTGTGTTTAGGGGACTCATTGGTCCCAACCATTAATTACAACCCACTGCTCCCTCACCAATAACATCCAATTGGTAGCTCCAATATATATAAAGTTGAGAATATATATTGAAAGGTATCTAGAGGAAGCCTTCGAATAGCTCTAATGTCAGCTACTGATAAAGTTATACGAATAACATGCTCTTGTATCTCGTGAAAGGTATCTAGAGGTCAGTGATTTGATTTGCCAATAAGGCGGACTTGTGAAATACACAACTTTTTGGATACTCTTGTTTGGACCAATGTGTCCTAAAGTCTTGTCCTAATAAGGTGTGTTTAGGGAAAATGAGGATCAGTTGGGACCATTGAGTCCCAATAAAGTGTGTATATAACCAATAAGCATGTTTAGGAACAATGATAGCCCAATAAGGTGTGTTTAGAGAAAATGAGGGCCAGTTGGGAAAAATGAGTCCTAATAAAGTATATAACCAATAAACGACCATCACACATGGTTATGTCATAACGTAACTAGTATGCACTTGCCACATGGCAGGGAATAAGCACATTCTGGAAAACACACCTTATTGTTATGCCCCCGAGCCTCTCTCCGAGAGCATGCTTGACCAATGAGACCAATGAGTCCCACTAAGTTTGGTACTATTGGAGCTATTCAATACAATCCTTAACAAACCACACTTTGCAAATCCCGATGTTCAACTAAATGAGACCTTCAGTTTCCTCCTCTTTCTAAGACCTTTGTTGTTAATGACATATAAATTACGACAAATGGACCAATAACTCTATTTAACCGAAGAAGAGAATGTCCCACTGATCCTAGCAATTGAATGCGAATTTTTCCTAATACTAGTTAACTCATTATAAATAAGACTAATCCATTTGCTTAAATTGATAACATCTTTAAAACATTGATTCTGGCCAACGCTGATTCATTGTTTTTGCAATGATTATCAACTAAGAATTAAGCATTCGCCTTTCTTATACAAGTGTTTCTGTTTTGGCCAACGCTGATGAGTTGCACATGTATTCAGCGAACCTAACTTGTACATAAAGCTTATGGTATATCATTTCTGGCCAACGCTGATGTGATACATCACTTTATGTACATACCTTTCTTTAGTTCATAATGCTTAGATGATAGGCAAGTAACCAATGCGAAAGTTGATTCATTTAAGTAGAACCTTAATTGATAATCCTACAGAAGCTCTTATTTTCGTTTCTGTAAAAAGATGGTTATTGTTTAATTCACAACAACATATTCTAGCATTTAACCGAAACACCAAAGAAAATAAAGCAGAACGTCAAACGAACAACAATCGTGTCGATCTTTCGATACGCAGAGAAAGTTAGAAGTTGTGTTTATATCACTTCCTACCAACTCAAGGGGTTGTGTGTATACAAGTTGTGAAACCACTAAGGTCAGTTGGTTACACGTAGATTTTCAAGGCTAGAATTCTAACCTTGTGTCAGGACGACCAATTATGGCCCAATAAGGTGTGTTTAGTTGGGACCAATGAGTCCCATTCAGGTGTGTATATAACCAATACGTTAGTGTACAGTATAGATTCCCAAATGATGGACCAATCATTGGAATGGCGTATAAGGTGTATATAACCAATAAGGTATACATGACACGTCGCAATGGTGAGTATATAGCCTTATTGACCAACGGCGTTTAAAAATAAAACCCAAACCAACATGTTTTCCTGAAATCTTTTATTCAAAATGAGATGATTTATGTCAATTCTTCACGAGACGAGAAAATTCAGCTTTTATTTGAGCAACACCCTTCTGAGCATAGAAAATTGTCTCATGAATGTCATTATGAGAACTAATCATCTCAGTTGACCTAGCTGATTTCTCTTCTTCAGTGGACGAAGAACCAGAGACAACCGTTTGAACTTTAGAACTTTCAACAGTCTTTGCTTTCTTCTTGTCATTTTATTCTTCATCAGTTTTGGAATCAGCAAACTTAGAATAATCACAATCATCTACCTTATCCTTCACATCATTAACCGCTTCTTTGAGACTACCCGGCGGTGAAACTGTCTTGTCAAACATCTTTTCAAAATTTGCATCATTTGCTAAGAAACTTGTGAACGATTATGAATTGGTAACATTATTTAAAAGACGATTTGCATCAATTACTTGAATCTTCGAATCATAAATCTTTTGTTGAGCTTCAGCCAGTTCTTTTTCTATAGCAATCAACCTCTTAGCAACTTTGTGCATTTCATATTTTTGCAATCTCAAATTATCAAGCTCAGCAAATAACTCTTTCTTCAACTTATCTTCATTTCTCTTTTGAATATCAAGATTCGCATTTTGCAATTTATTCACTCTTACTAACTCCCTCTTTTCATCGAGTAACTTTTCCATATCATAATCACTCTGATCAATTTGATTCAGAACCACTTATTTCAGAATCATAATCACTCTGATCAATTTGAACCACAAATGCATGTTGCATTTCAGCGAACTCAGAATCAAATGAACCTGCAGGATTGTTACGAATTGCAGTCAAAGCAATAGGACTTTCAAAATGTTTAATATCATTTGACCAGTCATATCCTTGATTAGATTGTGAGACTAATGCCTTTGACTCTGAATTATTTGTTGAAGACTTTGATGAAGAAGCATTTAACTTTGAACATTCACAAGAAAAATGTCCAAAACTGAAACATTTGAAACATTTTACCTTTGATTTGTCTAATCCAACTTTACCATCTGGATTTAAACTTTTGAATCATGTTTTCTTCCTGAACAGTTTAGCTCTTTGGGCTATCATAGCAAGTTGCCAATTGATATCCATTTGTTGAAGATAATCTAGATCGATCTGATCAAAATCTTCTTCAATCAGATTAGCAGTTGGCAAACCACCATTCAACAACCCATAATATGAAGATAACAATGCAGCAATCAACGCTAAATGTTCATCAGGTGTTTTTGCAGAAAATAAAATCTGACTTGAATGATTTGGAATAGTGAAATTACACCCTCGTGATGAATTTTCGGAATTTCCCGATCCATGACTAGCAACAAAGGCTGTTGGAGCTGGATTTGATGAATCAAAACCAAATGATTTAGATTATGCATTGATACTTGCAGAATTTTGACCATTATACAACTTAGGATTTTAAAATTGAGCAGTTGATTTATGTGAAGTCATCATTTTCATTTCTCTAGCATGAAGCATTCCTATTAAATCATGAAATGATAATGCTAAATACTCTTTGTCACGAGTCAGCAACAACACATAATTCTCCCACTTTTCTTGTAATGCTTCCATCAGTTTCTCTTTCAATTCCTCCTCGATTTTCTCAATGTTAACCACTTTCATTTCACTGATTAGATGTGAAAATCTGGATACAAGAGCAGTGATGTTTTCTTTCTCATAGTGTTGAAAGTTTTCAAATTCGTTATTCAACACTTTTCTTCTACTCTTTTTATATTGATCATTTCCTTCACATCTTGCCGATAACGCATCCCATAATTGCTTACTTTTCTTGTAAGTACTAAATTAATGTAACAATTCAGTAGGTAAAGCCATCGTAAGATAACTATACACCTTTTGCTCAAGCTCATAGCTTTTTCTTTCAGCAGCATCAAAATTATGAACTTCTTTAAAATCTCCTTGATCAGTTGGATACATGTAAAGCTTTCGAATTGGAATCCATAAATCAATATCATTTGTGCTAATGTAAGTAGAAAATCTTTGCTTCCAATTATGATAATCTTCCAATTTCAACAACTTGGGAACTTTCTGGCTTGTTCCAATTTCGTTATCAAAGTTCAGGATAGCTTGCACCGTGTTTTGCATAACCGCAAATGCTTGGAAATCAGATATCTTGTGATAAACTTTCGGTATCAAAAACTTCAGATGCAAAAACGGAGGTCTTAGAAACGGATTTTGGGTGGTATTAGCTCCCGTAACTCTTAACGGTTATCAAGTTACATCAGTTTTAGTGAACGTCACTATTCTGCCAGCGTATCAAAGCTACATTCAACGTACCAAAATATCGACTTCCGTACCAAAAACCCTCACCGGACCAGCAACGTACCAACTGTCGTCAACGTACCAAGAAACGGACCAAACTAACTCGGCGTACCAATGAACAGTAGCGTACCACCTTGGTATGGCGTAACTTCCTGCGTACCAATCAGTAACCGTCACGTACCACCCGATGAAGATTGTCGTGCGTACCAACAACCAGCGTACCAAAAATATGAAGATTGCCTAGCGTACCAAGGAACGTACCATCCGGCGTACCATTACATTCATCGGGCGTACCAACACATATTCAACTGATATTTGCGAATTTTGACAATTTGGACTGGAATTTGGAACATTAAGCAACGAAAACACACTAGGAACGTTCAGAAATTAGTTTTAGCACCAGAAACACTCGGAGTTGAGAAAAATTTATGAAAAACCAATGAAACCAAACTTTCTCTCACTAGAAATCCGAAAATTGATCAAATCACAGCAGTAGAGCAACCTGGATTGCTCTGATACCACTTGTAAGTACACTGACGAATCTTACTACTGCATGATTCGATCAATCTAATGAACACGAGAAAATAAATAAGATATTTCTTATTGAATCACTTGAAGATTACAATTAACTCTCTCTGGTTTCTCTCTCTAGAACACACACACAAAGTGTAAAACGACTGAGCTGATAAGCTCTCTTTCTAACACGAACTATTTATAGTGTCCACATATTAACATGCGTACCAATGGGTACGGCGGACCATGGTGCGTACCAAAGGTATGCTGCCCTTGGTATGTTGACACTAAGACTCAAAATGACATGCTCACTTAGATACAATATACGAGATACTCTATAACATAGGAATATGCTCTAACAATGAGGCTAAACGTATCGCAAAACGCACAAGGTTGTATTATGCGGCCTCATTCTGAGGGTTGTGCCTGTGATTTCGCAATTGACACCCGTTGTCAGTTTGGTTACACAAGTTTGCTCCTGAGGCTCATTTGGCGGTCTCAACTAAATTTGTCTAATCAAATTCTCAATTTTCTTATAAAATAAATTTTATAAATTTATAATAAGAAAATATTTTACATCGAAAATACTAATATATTGTGCTTTGCTTATCATTTCATAAAAGCTAATGAAAACGAATCCCGTTTTCCCTTTAATCAGTCCTTGAGTAGGAAAAATCAAATAACACTGAGTTTCATCTTGTTGAAGCAAACTCAGAAGATGTTTTGACAATCTTTCATAAACTCTATGTCTTAAGTGCTAATCGCCATTGTTGTGTTCCTTTTAGGAATACAACACGCCGGGATTAATTAACATAACACTGATACCTCTAAAGTAGAAAGTTTTATGCATGCCCGCATGTTTCCTGATCTTCAGCAAAAACTTGAGTATCAATGACATAACAAACAAGCTTAACTGCATGTTTTATTACAAGATGGAGAAGAGCTTTATGCAAGGTTCTTCTGCACAGGGTCATGTCATTAAGATGAAAGGGTACCATAATCACCTAATCCAACTAGGGTACCCCACGAGTATCTAGGCTTATACCTTTTCACTTCTATATAATCGGTATATACTGTGTGCATTAGTGGAAAAGTTCAACCAGTTGATAGCATTATGCTCAATTAACACTTTACATGTCAGAGGTGATTGCTACCGTGTTAAGAAGCCCCGTACCAAGAAAGGAGTACTGAATCTAAGGGCATTAAAAGGCTGTTGATAATGCCATGATCATTTGGCATCAACGCCCATGGCAAAAGATTTGTGCAACCATTGCTGCCTCATCATTACAAGCGCCAGTGCTTTATGTACAACAAAACGGGTACTATACACTACCCTGTTTAGCTCAAAGAAGATAGAGAAGTGTTAGACTTCTCTGTCGGTATTGAAAGTAATGTTATTAGATTTCACGGGTTTTCCCCGACACATGCATGCATGATATCTAGAATGCCTTGCAGGAATGTGAAAATAAGAAAAGCTTAACCGAGGGACACATGATTCGAATTACCCTTTAAGGCCATTTTCTTTCAATCATGTCTTTCAATCACTGATTTTATATCAGACTAATAACATAAATTGAAGTTTCTTTATGAAACGTACCTGGTTCTAATGATTCTTGTTTGTGACTTATTCGTGTAAGCAAGACATGCATAAAAGGATACGGCCCAACTGGATCCTATGACCCACCATGTGATTAAGTTTCCTGAATGATTACGTGTCATGCTTTCACGAACTCACAACCAAATCCTTCACTCATTCGAGTGAACTGTTAAATGTTCTTCCTAGGCTTGGACACTCTTGTGTTGGCAAGCCTGAAAAGACCATATAACAAGAATCATAAAATTTACTTCATAACTATGACAGTAATCATAGTGAATGTACTTATGGCTATAAGCGTCAATGAAAATTCTTGATTTGTACAAGAACCTTTCATAATGAAGTCAAAAGACCAGTTTAACAAATACGATCACAATTCAAGGTCTGATCGTAATAATGAATACCTGAAGCTTGATAAATCCTAAAATCATCTTAAGATATGTGAAAGATGTTTTCACTAATCCGGTCCTACATGCACAACCTTGTGGCCTGATCACATGATAGGAATCAAACGATGCTTGTCAACGTTTGAAATATGATATATAGGAAATATTTGTCATACACACCCCAATTGAGTATCACTCTCTTCATCACCACTCACCTAATAAATCTATTATCGAATATCTTTTGACTATAAGAATTTATTCTCGTTAGCTACTACATATAACAATGGATAATACTTCCACCATCCATGTGGAATTCTAATTCCACACAGAAGAAAGAAAGTAGTATTCTGGCTTCTGAAATGGAAGGTTAAGTTCCTAAATTATTTAACTAGAACTAGAAGTGAAGGACGTTGATCTTGAAATAGTTCAAGAGTCACAAATCCATTGTTCACATATTTCATGACCAACAAAAGGTTGTTGCAGTAAGCAGGATATACATATTTTGAATTAGTATTTGGATGTACTAACTATAACAGTTATACATTATCATTCGGCTTCCTCTAAAAGGTTAGATGTAAAGGCTGAATTCTATAATTGGGTTCGATTTTAATACGTTTAAATCCATGAATAAATGCATATTATTTCTCACATTCGATCAGAATCGCGAACAGGAATCTGAGGTAAGACTACTTATGATATTTGACTCAACACATTGACAATCCAAACTCACGTGCATCATTTCATAATGACGCTGAGGAATAGATATATTATTTTAACTGTCTGTAGTCGCTCATAATTGTGGGAACAAATCTAAACTAAGACTATTATGACTCTGGACTCAAATGGTTGACAATCCAGACTCACAGACCTCATTGTGGAATGATGTTGGACGTAATTCGCATCAAACCATCTTCATTGATTCAATCGTAAGATGGATTTGATTAATGGTATACTCATTAGTATCCTTAGACCAAAGATACATGTACGACCTCCCCTTTACCAAAGACTATTATTTGATTATAGCTTAATGTTGTCACGTAATTTCAAGTCATAACGGCTACTTTTGGGAATGGATCTGAAGTTCAGTGGGAGTTGCATGTAGTTGAGATGGGATTCTGTACTTTTGCACTAATCATGCAACAGCTAGACATCGTGGTGCCCTCGTTGATTCTAAGTGTAAAGTGTAAGGCCTTACCCAGACCTACTGTGTGTATGTTTTAGACCACATTGAATCTATATCGAGAAACATAGTGATTGAACATCAGATGAGAATGAATTGAATCCATGTCCATCGTTCAATTGATGTCTTATTCGGAAGGGATGCAATGAATTCGAATTACCACAAGTCTAATATTAGTTGCTCTTCAACAAATATACCTTGGTTGTGGACTTGAAATGTCATAACTGGTTGGTACAGTCATGTGTAGCTAGAGCACATAAGATCTTGTCGCGATCAGTCCAAGTGGGAGACTATTGGATACTATGTGTCCAGACCCAACAAATCTTGAACCCGACCCGGTTACGACCCGTAAGAGTTACACCGGGTGCAACGAACTCTAAATACGCTTAAATGGTTAACCAGTCAAAGAAACAAAAACGTTTGATTATATATGAATTATACTAGGTATAAATAATTAATAATAAATAATATTATTATTAACGAGCTGAATAATAATGGGTGATCAATATTAAAATATAAGTTGTTTTATTTAAATTATGGTCGAGTTATTCGTTAGTGAAATATTTTTACTAACGTTGGCTCGTGGGCTCGCGTACGAGATGGGGCTTAAAATTCGAGAGGGCCCGATTATCTAATAAGTATTAGATGATTAGGGGTTAAACCCTAATCACCTAATTAAGAGTGTGCGATGGCAAGAAAAAAAAGGAGGACAAATCTCTCCTTTTGTTTTCCTCTCGAACAAACCCCAAACGAAGAAACGGCAGCGCCATTTTTTCGCCGATCTCCGCCACCGGCGTCCTCCGGTCGCCACCTTTACACCACCATATTTTTGTCGTCATTGCTAGTCAGGGTGTTCTGTCAGTCAACGCCCATAGACCACCTTATGGACTAGAGATCGTCGTCTTATATGGCATGATCCGCTGCCTGGTTCACCGCCAATCGCCGTCGCAAATCTGTCGACCAGCACCGTGGAACTCGTCGCGTCGCCGCTGTCGTCGCCGTCACCCACCGCCACTACCGTCGCTTGCTTGCCGCCGCATGACCGTCGCCCATCGACGCGAGCCCGACGCCTTTCGTCGTGCGACAGCTCCGGTTGTAATCAAACATGAATGTGATTGATCTCGTAGCCTCGTGAGACGCAACGTCCGTCAAGACGTACTCTCGCGATGCGTAATGACCACGGGTCATAAACGCAGTCTCGTAACGGTACGTGACACCGGACCACGAGTATCATTGAGATACGCGACAACCGTTAGAGCTCGAAGTGGTTCGTTTTTATTCCGTTACGATAAAGGAAGACGGTTGTTCAGCATAATGGTCCATCAAGTCTTAGGTTTGCAGGCAGAAATGTATTTTTGCTCTGTCTACTTTAGGTTTGCCCTAATCACACATTTCAGAGTCAGCAATATTGGTTATATACTCACCTTGTCGGTTAGGACCTTTATTTCCCCTAAACACACCAGTGGTGACTTATTGGTTATATACACACCTTACTGGGACTTATTGGTCCCAACCAACCCTCATTGCCTACTAAACACACCTTATTGGGCCATCATTGGTCCTAAACACAATGTATTGGCTATATACACACCTTAGTGGGAAACATTGGTCCCAAGTAAACACACCTCATTGGGCCATCATTGGTCCTCAACACAACTTATTGGTTATATACACACCTTATTGGGACTTATTGGTCCCAACCGACCCTCATTGCCCACTAAACACACCTTATTGGGCCATCATTGGTCATAAACACAACCTATTGGTTATATACACACCTTAGTGGGAAGCATTGGTCCCAACTAAACACACCTTGAAGTTTAAACACACCTTATTAGGTGTGTGTTCTAGGTACCCCCCTAAGTGATGGTCACTGTTTAAAACTCATGATGTTGGGACCAACCTTAGTAATGGCCAATTTACTATGAATATGGTATGGAAAGGTCCTTGTTGGCCATCTTTTCCCAACTTGATGAGGGTGCAAAGAGATCAATTATAAGTTGTGTATTAGTTATAACCAATACATTGATTGAACATTTACGGATAAATGATGGCCTACTATAAATATAGGACTTATTCATGAGAATTTACATTACTTATTGGTTTTATACACACCTTATAGGGCTGTATCCTCATTGCCTCTATAAGGTGTGTGTATATAACCAATAAGTTGGTCCTAAACAATGTGTGTTTAGAAAGAACTACTACCCTCATTGCCTGGTCCCATGCCAAGGTGGGTTATATGTCCGTTAGTTCATAAATTGGCCATTTCATGGCTATAATATATTGTGGCCCAAAAGTGTTTTGGTATGTTGTGTCAATATGGGCCATTATCTCCAACTAGTCCCACTTTTGCCATTATCAATAAGGCCCATTAGGGACCTATGATTACAATCCATAGGTCTACTATCTTCAAAGCATTCACGGTTCATATAAAGTGCTGGTCACCTTATTAAAATAAGAAGCCTATGGATTGTAATCATAGTAAATGGACGTAAGTTCGGTGACCATCACTTTGTAGATCCAACCAGATTAATCATGCACGCAAAGTGGTAATCGGAAAGAAAGATGTGATAATCTTGTCACTGTAGGCTGCTTGGCAGATACATGTCACTTACGTTGGCTTAGTCCCAAGAATCCGGGTATATCCCCAGTTTGGCTTAGTCCCAATGATTTCCCCTAAACACACCTTTTTGGGCCATCATTGGTCCTAAACACAACTTATTGGTTACATACACACCTTATTGGAACACATTGGTCCCAACTGACCCTCATTTCCCCTAATCACACCTTATTGGGCAATCAACAAGTAAATACAATTCCAATTATGGCCCAATAAAGGTTACGTGGCACTGATTAATAAAAGCCATGTGGCTACCACGTCAGCAAAAAACTAACGGAGTTAAGAAAAACTTAACGGGGGTCCAAGGAAATCCAACACCTTAATAATTGGGATTAATGTAGGCCAATTTTAAAATTAGGATTAATATTGGCCAATTGGTAATAACCTGGATTATTAAAATCCAATTTTCCTTATTTTTATAAAAAAAGGGAAACGAACCTAAGCCTTAGCATCTTTGGTTATATACACACAACTTATTGTACCCAGTGTCGACAGCTGATTTAGTGGATGAAACAGATTTCGAAGTATTCTATGGTTAGCTTGAAATTTTCAAGAATTGGTTACGGGAAGAAGATCAAGGCTCTTAATCGAATTCAAACATTATAAAGTGTGAATAAGGACCAATGATGGCCCAAAATATGGAACTATCCTGACAGTAATCTTTAAGCAAGTGATCAGCTCTGTAACAATTACCAGTTTTCTCATCTTTAACCATAAGGCCATTAAACTTATCAACATGACCAGAAGCTTTCAAGACGACCTCAGGGGTCACACAAGGACAGTCAACTTCTAGCATATCCTCTTCAAGCACAAAATGCTGACCAAAAAATTGAGCAACAGTATTAATTACCTTTATGTCCAAAAGATGGAACAGGTTCACAGATCGTGAATCTTATTAGGACGGTTTATAAAAATTATAATACCACCCAATACATGTAATTGAAAATATAAACACTTGACACCAGCTAATGTTGGGCCTATGGATTGTAATCATAGTAAATGGGCGGGTTCTAATGACCATTGGTCCCAATAATGGCCAATTTACTATGATCACGGTTGGTTTCATACACACAACCAAAGAATCAGGTATTTGGTTGCAATTAGCATGTGCTGGGACCATGCTCAGATAGAGGAGGTGACTATTATGGTAGACATACGGACTTAGGTCATCCTAAACACAACTATGTGACTTATTTTTGGGCCATAATTATGGTCTCTTTGACCACAGGCAACTGACCTTCTTATCAATGGCAGTACTAATGAAGGCCTACATGGTTATATACACACCTAATAAGGACTCATTTGACCATGGAGGGTCGGTTAGGACCAGTAAATCCTAGTAAGGTGTGTATATAACCAATAAGTTGTGTTTAGGACCAATGATGGCCTAATAAGGTGTGTTTAGGAGCAATGAAGGTCAGTTGGGACCAATGAGTCCCAATAAGGTGTGTATATAACCAATAAATTGTGTTTACGACCAATTATGGCCCAATAAGGTGTGTTTAGTTGGGACCGATGAGTCCCACTAAGGTGTGTATATAACTAATACGTTGTGTTTAGGACCAATGATGGCCCAATAAGGTGTGTTTAGTAGGAAATGAGGGTCAGTTGGGACCAATGAGTCCCACTAAGGTGTGTATATAACCAATACGTTGTGTTTATGACCAATGATTGCCCAATAAGGTGTGTTTAGTAGGCAATGAGGGTTGGTTGGGACCAATAAATCCTAGTAAGGTGTGTATATAACCAATAAGTTGTGTTTAGGACCAATGATGACCTAATAAGGTGTGTTTTGGAGCAATGAAGGTCAGTTGGGACCAATGAGTCCCAATAAGGTGTGTATATAACCAATAAGTTGTGTTTACGACCAATTATGGCCCAATAAGGTGTGTTTAGTTGGGACCAATGAGTCCGACTAAGGTGTGTATATAACCAATACATTGTGTTTAGGACCAATGATGCCCCAATAAGGTGTGTTTAGTAGGCAATGAGGGTCAGTTGGGACCAATGAGTCCCACTAAGGTGTGTATATAACCAATACGTTGTGTTTATGACCAATGATTGCCCAATAAGGTGTGTTTAGTAGGCAATGAGGATCGGTTGGGAACAATAAGTCCTAGTAAGGTGTGTATATAAACAATAATTGTGTTTAAGACCAATAATGGCCCAAGAAGGTGTGTTTAGGGGCAATGAGGGTTAGTTGGAACCAATGAGTCCCTGTAAGGTGTGTGTATATAACCAATAAGTTGTGTTTAGGACCAATGATGGCCCAATAAGGTGTGTTTAGGGGCAATGAAGGTCAGTTGGGACCAATGAGTCCCAATTAGGTGTGTATATAACCAATAAGTTGTGTTTACGACCAATTATGGCCCAATAAGGTGTGTTTATTTGGGACCAATGAGTCCCATTAAGGTGTGTATATAACCAATACGTTGTGTTTTTGACCAATGATTGCCCAATAAGGTGTGTTTAGTAGGCAATGAGGGTCGATTGGGACCAATAAATCCTTGTGAGGTGTGTATATAACCAATAAGTTGTGTTGAGGACCAATGATGGCCTAATAAGGGGTGTTTAGAGGCAATGAAGGTCAGTTGGGACCAGTGTGTATACAACCAATAAGGTGTGTTTAGTTGGGACCAATAAGTCCTAGTAAGGAGTGTATATAAACAATAATTGTGTTTAGGACCAATAATGGCCCAATAAGGTGTGTTTAGGGGCAATGAGGGTTAGTTGGAACCAATGAGTCCCTATAAGTTGTGTGCATATAACCAATAAGTTGTGTTTAGGACCAATGATGGCCCAATAAGGTGTGTTTAGGGGCAATGAAGGTCAGTTGGGACCAATGAGTCCCGATAAGGTGTGTATATAACCAATAAGTTGTGTTTACGACCAATAAAGGCTTAATAAGGTGTGTTTAGGGGTAATGACGGTTAGTTGGGACCAATGAGTCCCTATAAGGTGTGTTTATATAACCAATAAGTTGTGTTTAGGACCAATGATGGCCCAATAAGGTGTGTTTAGGGGCAATGAAGGTCAGTTGGGACCAATGAGTCCCAATAAGGTGTGTATATAACCAATAAGTTGTGTTTACGACCAATTATGGCCCAATAAGGTGTGTATAGTTGGGACCAATGAGTCCCATTAAGGTGTGTATATAACCAATACGTTGTGTTTTTGATCAATGATGGCCTAATAAGGTGTGTTTAGTAGGCAATGAGGGTCGGTTGGGACCAATAAATCCTACTAAGGTGTGTATATAACCAATTAGTTGTGTTTAGGACCAATGATGGCCTAATAAGGTGTGTTTAGGAGCAATGAAGGCCAGTTGGGACCAATGAGTCCCAATAAGGTGTGTATATAACCAATAAGTTGTGTTTACGACCAATTATAGCCCAATAAGGTGTGTTTAGTAGGCAATAAGGATCGGTTGGGAACAATATGTCCCAGTAAGGTGTGTATATAAACAATAAGTTGTGTTTAGGACCAATAAAGGCCTAATAAGGTGTGTTTAGGGGTAATTAGGGTTAGTTGGGACCAATGAGTCCCTATAAGGTTTGTTTATATAACCAATAAGTTGTATTAAGGACCAATGATGGCCCAATAAGGTGTGTTTAGGGGCAATGAAGGTCAGTTGGGACCAATGAGTCCCAATAAGGTGTGTATATAACCAATAAGTTGTGTTTACGACCAATTATGGCCCAATAAGGTGTGTATAGTTGGCACCAATGAGTCCCATTAAGGTGTGTATATAACCAATACGTTGTGTTTTTGACCAATGATGGCCTAATAAGGTGTGTTTAGTAGGCAATAAGGGTCGGTTGGGACCAATAAATCCTAGTAAGGTGTGTATATAACCAATAAGTTGTGTTTAGGACCAATGATGGCCTAATAAGGTGTGTTTAGGAGCAATGAAGGTCAGTTGGGACACATGAGTCCCAATAAGGTGTGTATATAACCAATAAGTTGTGTTTACGACCAATTATGGCTCAATAAGGTGTGTTTAGTTGGGACCAATGAGTCCCACTAAGGTGTGTATATAACTAATACGTTGTGTTTAGGACCAATGATGGCCCAATAAGGTGTGTTTAGTAGGAAATGAGGGTCAGTTGGGACCAATGAGTCCCACTAAGGTGTGTATATAACCAATACTTTGTGTTTATGACCAATGATTGCCCAATAAGGTGTGTTTTGTAGGCAATGAGGATCGGTTGGGAACAATATGTCCTAGTAAGGTGTGTATATAAACAATAAGTTGTGTTTAGGACCAATAATGGCCCTATAAGGTGTGTTTAGTTGGGACCAATGAGTCCCATTAAGGTGTGTATATAACCAATACGTTGTGTTTTTTATCAATGATGGTCCAATAAGGTGTGTTTAGTAGGCAATAAGGGTTGGTTGGGACCAATAAATCCTAGTAAGGTCTGTATATAACCAATAAGTTGTGTTGAGGACCAATGATGGCCTAATAAGGTGTGTTTAGGGGAATGAAGGTCAGTTGGGACCAATGAGTCTCAATAAGTTGTGTATATAACCAATAAGTTGTGTTTACGACCAATTATGGTCCAATAAGGTGTGTTTAATTGGGACCAAAGGGTCACACTATGGTGTGTATATAACCAATACGTTGTGTTTAGGACCAATGATGGCCCAATAAGATGTGTTTAGTAGGCAATGAGGGTTAGTTGGGACCAATGAGTCCCTATAAGGTGTGTGTATATAACCAATAAGTTGTGTTTAGAACCAATGATTGCCCAATAAGGTGTGTTTAGTAGGCAATGAGGATCGGTTGGGAACAATAAGTCCTAGTAAGGTGTGTATATAACCAATAAGTTGTGTTTACGAACAATTATGGCCCAATAAGGTGTGTTTAGTTGGGACCAATGAGTCCCATTAAGGTGTGTATATAAGCAATACGTTTTGTTTTTGACCAATGATAGCCCAATAAGGTGTGTTTAGTAGGCAATGAGGGTCGGTTGAGACCAATAAATCCTACTAAAGTGTGTATATAACCAATAATTGTGTTGAGGACCAATGATGGCCTAATAAGGTCTGATTAGGAGCAATGAAGGTCAGTTGGGACAAATGAGTCCCAATAAGGTGTGTATATAACCAATAAGTTGTGTTTACGACCAATTATGGCCCAATAAGGTGTGTTAAGTTGGGACCGATGAGTCCCACTAAGGTGTGTTAATAACCAATACGTCGTGTTTAGGACCAAAGATGGCCCAATAAGGTGTGTTTGGTAGGCAATGAGGGTTTGTTGGGACCAATGAGTCCCACTAAGGTGTGTATATAACCAATAAGTTGTGTTTAGGACCAATGATGGCCTAATAAGGTGTGTTTAGGGGACATGAAGGTCAGTTGGGACCAATGAGTCCCAATAAGGTGTGTATATAAACAATAAGTTGTGTTTAGGACCAATAAAGGCTCAATAAGGTGTGTTTAGGGGTAATGAGGGTTAGTTGGGACCAATGAGTCCCTATAAGGTATGTTTATCTAACCAATAAGTTGTGTTTAGGACCAATGATGGCCCAATAAGGTGTGTTTAGGGGCAATTAAGGTCAGTTGGGACCAATGAGTCCCAATAAGGTGTGTATATAACCAATAAGTTGTGTTTACGACCAATTATGGCCCAATAAGGTGTGTATAGTTGGGACCAATGAGTCCCATTAAGGTGTGTATATAACCAATACGTTGTGTTTTTGACCAATGATGGCCTAATAAGGTGTGTTTAGTAGGCAATGAGTGTCGGTTGGGACCAATAAATCCTAGTAAGGTGTGTATATAACCAATAAGTTGTGTTTAGGACCAATGATGGCCTAATAAGGTGTGTTTAGGAGCAATGAAGGTCAGTTGGGACCAATGAGTCCCAATAAGGTGTGTATATAACCAATAAGTTGTGTTTAGGACCAATTATGGCCCAATAAGGTGTGTTTAGTAGGCAATGAGGATCAGTTGGGAACAATATGTCCCAGTAAGGTGTGTATATAAACAATAAGTTGTGTTTAGGACCAATAAAGGCCCAATAAGGTGTGTTTAGGGGTAATGAGGGTTAGTTGGGACCAATGAGTCCCTATAAGGTTTGTTTATATAACCAATAAGTTGTGTTTAGGACCAATGATGTCCCAATAAAGTGTGTTTAGGGGCAATGAAGGTAAGTTGGGACCAATGAGTCCCAATAAGGTGTGTATATAACCAATAAGTTGTGTTTACGACCAATTATGGCCCAATAAGGTGTGTATAGTTGGGACCAATGAGTCCCATTAAGGTGTGTATATAACCAATACGTTGTGTTTTTGACCAATGATGGCCCAATAAGGTGTGTTTAGTAGGCAATGAGGGTCGGTTGGGACCAATAAATCCTAGTAAGGTGTGTATATAACCAATAAGTTGTGTTTAGGACCAATGATGGCCTAATAAGGTGTGTTTAGGAGCAATGAAGGTCAGTTGGGACAAATGAGTCCCAATAAGGTGTGTATATAACCAATAAGTTGTGTTTACGACCAATTATGGCTCAATAAGGTGTGTTTAGTTGGGACCAATGAGTACCACTAAGGTGTGTATATAACTAGTACGTTGTGTTTAGGACCAATGATGGCCCAATAAGGTGTGTTTAGTAGGAAATGAGGGCCAGTTGGGACCAATGAGTCCCACTAAGGTGTGTATATAACCAATACTTTGTGTTTATGACCAATGATTGCCCAATAAGGTGTGTTTAGTAGGCAATGAGGATCGGTTGGGAACAATATGTCCTAGTAAGGTGTGTATATAAACAATAAGTTATGTTTAGGATCAATAATGGCCCTATAAGGTGTGTTTAGGGGTAATGAGGGTTAGTTGCGACCATTGAGTCCCTAGAAGGTGTGTTTATATAATCAATAAGTTGTTTTTAGGACCAATGATGGCCCAATAAGGTGTGTTTAGAGGCAATGAAGATCAGTTGGGACCAATGAGTCCCAATAAGGTGTGTATATAACCAATACGTTGTGTTTACGACCAATTATGGCCCAATAAGGTGTGTTTAGTTGGGACCAATGAGTCCCATTAAGGTGTGTATATAACCAATACGTTGTGTTTTTTATCAATGATGGTCCAATAAGGTGTGTTTAGTAGGCAATAAGGGTTGGTTGGGACCAATAAATCCTAGTAAGGTCTGTATATAACCAATAAGTTGTGTTGAGGACCAATGATGGCCTAATAAGGTGTGTTTAGGGGAATGAAGGTCAGTTGGGACCAATGAGTCTCAATAAGTTGTGTATATAACCAATAAGTTGTGTTTACGACCAATTATGGTCCAATAAGGTGTGTTTAATTGGGACCAAAGGGTCACACTATGGTGTGTATATAACCAATACGTTGTGTTTAGGACCAATGATGGCCCAATAAGATGTGTTTAGTAGGCAATGAGGGTTAGTTGGGACCAATGAGTCCCTATAAGGTGTGTGTATATAACCAATAAGTTGTGTTTAGGACCAATGATTGCCCAATAAGGTGTGTTTAGTAGGCAATGAGGATCGGTTGGGAACAATAAGTCCTAGTAAGGTGTGTATATAACCAATAAGTTGTGTTTACGAACAATTATGGCCCAATAAGGTGTGTTTAGTTGGGACCAATGAGTCCCATTAAGGTGTGTATATAAGCAATACGTTTTGTTTTTGACCAATGATAGCCCAATAAGGTGTCTTTAGTAGGCAATGAGGGTCGGTTGAGACCAACAAATCCTACTAAGGTGTGTATATAACCAATAAGTTGTGTTGGGGACCAATGATGGCCTAATAAGGTGTGATTAGGAGCAATGAAGGTCAGTTGGGACAAATGAGTCCCAATAAGGTGTGTATATAACCAATAAGTTGTGTTTACGACCAATTATGGCCCAATAAGGTGTGTTTAGTTAGGACCAATGAGTCCCACTAAGGTGTGTTAATAACCAATACATTGTGTTTAGGACCAATGATGGCCCAATAAGGTGTGTTTGGTAGGCAATGAGGGTAATGAGTCCCACTAAGGTGTGTATATAACCAATAAGTTGTGTTTAGGACCAATGATGGCCTAATAAGGTGTTGGGACCAATAAGTCCCAATAAGGTGTGTATATAAACAATAAGTTGTGTTTAGGACCAATAAAGGCTCAATAAGGTATGTTTAGGGGTAATGAGGGTTAGTTGGGACCAATTAGTCCCTATAATGTGTGTTTATATAACCAATAAGTTGTGTTTAGGACCAATGATGGCCCAATAAGGTGTGTTTAGGGGCAATGAAGGTCAGTTGGGACCAATGAGTCCCAATAAGGTGTGTATATAACCAATAAGTTGTGTTTACGACCAATTATGGCCCAATAAGGTGTGTATAGTTGGGACCAATGAGTCTCATTAAGGTGTGTATATAACCAATACGTTGTGTTTTTGACCAATGATGGCCCAATAAGGTGTGTTTAGTAGGCAATGAGGGTCGGTTGGGACCAATAAATCCTAGTAAAGTGTATATAACCAATAAGTTGTGTTTAGGACCAATGATGGCCTAATAAGGTGTGTTTAGGAGCATTGAAGGTCAGTTGGGACCAATAAGTCCCAATAAGGTGTGTGTATATAACCAATAAATTGTGTTTACGACCAATTATGGCCTAATAAGGTGTGTTTAGTAGGCAATGAGGATCGGTTGGGAACAATATGTCCCAGTAAGGTGTGTATATAAACAATAAGTTGTGTTTAGGACCAATAAAGGCCCAATAAGGTGTGTTTAGGGGTAATGAGGGTTAGTTGGGACCAATGAGTCCCTATAAGGTTTGTTTATATAACCAATAAGTTGTGTTTAGGACCAATGATTGCCCAATAAGGTGTGTTTAGGGGCAATGAAGGTCAGTTGGGACCAATGAGTCCCAATAAGGTGTGTATATAACCAATAAGTTGTGTTTACGACCAATTATGGCCCAATAAGGTGTGTATAGTTGGGACCAATGAGTCCCATTAAGGTGTGTATATAACCAATACGTTGTGTTTTTGACCAATGATGGCCTAATAAGGTGTGTTTAGTAGGCAATGAGGGTCGGTTGGGACCAATAAATCCTAGTAAGGTGTGTATATAACCAATAAGTTGTGTTTAGGACCAATGATGGCCTAATAAGTTGTGTTTAGGAGCAATGAAGGTGAGTTGGGACAAATGAGTCCCAATAAGGTGTGTATATAACCAATAAGTTGTGTTTACGACCAATTATGGCTCAATAAGGTGTGTTTAGTTGGGACCAATGAGTCCCACTAAGGTGTGTATATAACTAATACGTTGTGTTTAGGACCAATGATGGCCCAATAAGGTGTGTTTAGTAGGAAATGAGGGTCAGTTGGGACCAATGAGTCCCACTAAGGTGTGTATATAACCAATACTTTGTGTTTATGACCAATGATTGCCCAATAAGGTGTGTTTAGTAGGCAATGAGGATCGGTTGGGAACAATATGTCCTAGTAAGGTGTGTATAGGACCAATAATGGCCCTATAAGGTGTGTTTAGGGGTAATGAGGGTTAGTTGCGACCATTGAGTCCCTAGAAGGTGTGTTTATATAATCAATAAGTTGTTTTTAGGACCAATGATGGCCCAATAAGGTGTGTTTAGAGGCAATGAATGTCAGTTGGGACCAATGAGTCCCAATAAGGTGTGTATATAACCAATACGTTGTGTTTACGAACAATTATGGCCCAATAAGGTGTGTTTAGTTGGGACCAATGATTCCCATTAAGGTGTGTATATAACCAATACGTTGTGTTTTTTACCAATGATGGTCCAATAAGGTGTGTTTAGTAGGCAATGAGGGTCGGTTGGGACCAATAAATCCTAGTAAGGTGTGTATATAACCAATAAGTTGTGTTGAGGACCAATGATGGCCTAATAAGGTGTGTTTAGGGGAATGAAGGTCAGTTGGGACCAATGAGTCCCAATAAGTTGTGTATATAACCAATAAGTTGTGTTTACGACCAATTATGGCCCAATATGGTGTGTTTAATTGGGACCAATGGGTCACATTATGGTGTGTATATAACCAATACGTTGTGTTTAGGACCAATGATGGCCCAATAAGATGTGTTTAGTAGGCAATGAGGGTTAGTTGGGACCAATGAGTCCCTATAAGGTGTGTGTATATAACCAATAAGTTGTGTGTAGGACCAATGATGGATTAATAAGGTGTGTTTAGGGGAAATGAAGGTCAGTTAGGACCAATGAATCCCAATAAGGTGTGTATATAACCAATAAGTTATGTTTACGACCAATTATGGCCCAATTAGGTGTGTTTAGTTGGTACCAATGAGTCCCACTAAGGTGTGTATATAACCAATACGTTTTGTTTAGGACTAATGATGGCCCAATAAGGTGTGTTTAGTAGGCAATGAGGGTCAGTTGGGACCAATGAGTCCCACTAAGGTGTGTAAATAACCAATACGTTGTGTTATGACCAGTAGGCAATGAGGATCGGTTGGGAACAATAAGTCCCAGTAAGGTTTGTATATAAACAATAAGTTGTGTTTAGGACCAATAATGACCCAATAAGGTGTGTATAGGTACAATGAGGGTTAGTTGGGACCAATGAGTCCCTATAAGGTGTGTGTATATAACCAATAAGTTGTGTTTAGGACCAATGTTGGCCCAATAATATGTGTTTAGGGGCAATGAAGGTCAGTTGGGACCAATGAGTCCCAATAAGGTGTGTATATAACCAATAAGTTATGTTTACGACCAATTATGGCCCAATAAGGTGTGTTTAGTTGGGACCAATGAGTCCTATTAAGGTGTGTATATAACCAATACGTTGTGTTTAAGGCCAATGATGGCCCAATAAGGTGTCTTTAATAGGCAATGAGGGTTAGTTGAGACCAATGTGTCCCTATAAGGTGTGTGTATATAACCAATAAGTTGTGTTTAGGACCAATGATGGCCTAATAAGGCGTGTTTAGGGGCAAATGAAGGTCAGTTGGGACCAATGAGTCCCAATAAGGTGTGTATATAACCAATAAGGTGTGTTTACGACCAATGATGGCCTAATAAGGTGTGTTTAGACGCAATGAAGGTCAGTTGGGACCAGTGTGTATATAACCAATAAGGTGTGTTTAGTTGGGACCAATAAGTCCTAGTAAGGTGTGTATATAAACAATAATTGTGTTTAGGACCAATAATGGCCCAATAAGGTGTGTTTAGGGGAAATGAGGGTTAGATGGAACCAATGAGTCCCTATAAGGTGTGTGTATATAACCAATAAGTTGTGTTTAGGACCAATGATGGCCCAATAAGGTGTGTTTAAGGGCAATGAAGGTCAGTTGGGACCAATGAGTCCCAATAAGGTGTGTATATAACCAATAAGTTGTGTTTACGACCAATTATGACCCAATAAGGTGTGTATAGTTGGGACCGATGAGTCCTATTAAGGTGTGTATATAACCAATACGTTGTGTTTTTGACCAATGATTGCCCAATAAGGTGTGTTTAATAGGCAATGAGGGTCGGTTGGAACCAATAAATCCTAGTAAGGTGTGTATATAACCAATAAGATGTGTTTAGGACCAATGATGGCCTAATAAGGTGTGTTTAGGAGCAATAAAGGTCAGTTGGGACCAATGAGTCCCAATAAGGTGTGTATATAACCAATAAGTTGTGTTTACGACCAATTATGCCCAATAAGATGTGTTTAGCTGGGACCAATGAGTCCGACTAAGGTGTGTATATAACCAATACATTGTGTTTAGGACCAATGATGGCCCAATAAGGTGTGTTTAGTAGGCAATGAGGGTCAGTTGGGACCAATGAGTCCCACTAAGGTGTGTATATAACCAATACGTTGTGTTTATGACCAATGATTGCCCAATAAGGTGTGTTTAGTAGGCAATGAGGATCGGTTGGGAAAAATAAGTCCTAGTAAGGTGTGTATATAAACAATAATTGTGTTTAGGACCAATAATGGCCCAATAAGGTGTGTTTAGGGGCAATGAGGGTTAGGTTGAACCAATGAGTCCCTATAAGGTGTGTGTATATAACCAATAAGTTGTGTTTAGGACCAATGATGGCCCAATAATGTATGTTTAGGGGCAATGAAGGTCAGTTGGGACCAATGAGTCCCAATAAGGTGTGCATATAACCAATAAGTTGTGTTTACGACCAATTATGGCCCAATATGGTGTGTTTAGTTGGGATCAATGAGTCTCATTAAGGTGTGTATATAACCAATATGTTAGTGTACAATATAGATTCCCAAATGATGGCCCAGTCATAACTATGGCCCAATAGTTATGCCCCTACGGCAAAACACCTGGTATATATATTATTGGGTTAGTGGGACCAGGAAATGTGTAGTGATTGTAGGGTTTACCTGTTAACTAACTTTATCTGGGCAGTCGCTGTTAATGAAGGTGTTCTCCCTCTTCATTAACAGCGACTACCCAGATAACCTCAAGGTCTGCCATGCTACTGGTTCCCTGACTAAGAACACACTGACCTGGTGGAATGGTGAGAAGAGAACTCACGGTGCTGAAACTGCTCTAGCTCTGACATGGGATCAATTCAAGGCAGCAATGACTGAAAAGTATTGCCCTTTAAAGTGAAATGAAAAATCTGGAAGATGAATTTCACAATCTGAAACAAGAAAGTGGAGATAATCAAGCGTACACTAACCGTTTTCATGAGCTAAGGCACCTAGTGCCTGACCTGTTCACTCCTGAGTTTAGGCTAGTCGAGCAATACATCGGTGGCCTACCTCAAGCCATCCAAGACACTATGTGGGGAAGTAGATCTCAACACTCGAGGATGTTATTCGTCTAGCTAGTAAGCTTAGTGATAACCATGTCAAGGTTGGAAGTCTGACCAGGAAAGGTTACAAGAAGGAGACTAAGACTGAGAAGACTGCGAAGGAGACTGAGACTAAAGCTGAATCATCATCTGCAAATGCCAACAAGAAGAAAAGGAAGGCAAAAATTTTTGCAGTGACTAACACCCCTACTGCTACTGCTCTTCCTGCAGTTCCTGTTTCTCAGATGGCCCCACCAACCAAGAAACCTTATACTAGGCCTCACCCTTTGTGCAACACTTGTTAATATCATCATCCTACTACTTTTGCGTGTCGGCGATGTACTAATTGCGGCCGATTTAGTCATCTCCTGACTACATGGCGATAAACCATCTAGTAGGCTAAGACTTATGTCTTGTACCAAAGCCCAAAAGTACTTACGCAAGGAGTACGTGGCGTTCCTGGCTCATATCGTGGAAGTTCGAGAGAAAGATAAGGGAATCGAAGACATCCCAGTCGTTCGGGACTTTCCATAAGTTTTTCCTGAAGACATCACGGGTCTTCCTCCCGTTCGCCAAGTCGACTTCCGCATCGACCTCGTCCCTGGTGCTACGCCTGTAGCTAAGTCTCCATATCGCCTCGCACCTACAGAGATGCAGGAGTTATCCAAACAACTCCAAGAACTTTCTGATAAGGGTTTCATTCGACCCAGTTCCTCACCTTGGGGAGCACCCGTTCTATTCGTCAAGAAGAAAGATGGTACGTTTAGAATGTGCATAGAATATCGCGAGCTCAACAAACTCACTATCAAAAACCATTACCCTCTGCCTCGTATCGATGACCGTTTTGATCAACTTCAAGGAGCCACTTGTTTTTCGAAAATCGATCTTCGTTCTGGATATCATCAACTTCGCGTCATTGAGGATGACATTCATAAAACTGCTTTTCGCACCCGTTATGGTCATTTTGAGTTTAATGTCATGCCCTTTGGGTTAACAAACGCGTCGGCGGTCTTCATGGACCTTATGAATCACGTTTGTAAGCCATACCTTGATAAATTTGTCATCGTCTTCATTGATGAAGCGAAGGCGAGAGGCACGGGGTTGCTGCTTGGAATTTATCACAAGTAAACAAAGACCGTTTTAGGTCCAATATACACACACCTAACATGGTTATATACACGGATTCTAAACAAAGACATCCTCAGTGACTGCATAATTATTTTTGATAGGGTATTATAAATATATTTCGGAAATATATTTGTGTTATACGTAAGGCCGTTTCCAATTGGGCCATGTACCAAGGGTTAGCTTATAGGGATACACCCAACTAAACTTGATTTCGTTATATATACACACCTTCTTATTGGTTATATACACACCTTATTGATGGGTACATCAGAAACTGTTTAGTATAACACTAGAGCCATTGTGACCAATTATGTGTATACACACCTTATTGATATGTGTTTAGTTGGTATATAACCAGTTGCCAACAAATGTATATACCATGTTTAGGTGAAATATATAACCCAAAAGTGTATATAACTACTAAGATGTAACACTGTCAATAAGCCTTATTGACAGTGTTACATCTTATATGGGCAATCATTGGTCTACCATGTTTAGGTGTTTTCTCTGCCATTCTATTAACGAAACTTGATTTCGTTAATAGAATGGCAAAATAAGGTATGTTTAGGGGCAATACTGTGATCGGGAATCATCCCTATCTGTTTAGAAGCTCGCACACTACAGTTATGGCCCAATAAATTATGGCACTGGGCCATAATTTATTCAAAGTTGTGTTTATATCACTTCCTACCAACTCAAGAACCTGTCTGAATCGATGGTTTTCTTTTTTCGTCTTTATTTGTCTTCTAGAAGCTTATACCGCCAGGCTGTTAGTCTTGCACCTCCAACCACATCTAAAAAGATGTCAGAAGTGATGAGAGATTCCTTTACATCTTATTCTGGAAATGATTGGTTAGAAAAAACTAAGAAGGATGAAGGCTATTTTTCTTGGATTTCCCAATCTTCAGGCTCACTTCTTTTCATTATAGACCAATGATGGTCCAATTTCTGAAATCTATATATAACCAATAAGTAGTGTTATATTGTTTATTTCGACGCGATTAAAATATATGATCGATCGAGCGAACTAAAAATAACTGCCTCCAAAATTTGGCTGTTTAGGGTCAGTTGTTATTAAAATAGTTATTCTAACTCGTCTAAATAATCTTATTAAATTATTACAAGTTAACGGTTAAATAATTTAAACACATGTTAGAAAAATATTGAAGTGAAAAGTGTGTTGATATTTAAAGTGTGTGTAAACCGGATATTCACTTTAATACTAGGATATTCACTTCAATTCAGTTTAGTTAATTCAAAAGTAAGGATTTCTAGGGGTTCAACCAGGAACCAATATCGGTTGGGACCAATGAACCATAATTGCTGAACAACCGTCTTATTTGCCAGCAGGGGCAACGCGTTCATTAGAATGTAGTCAAATGAAACTTTATCAAGTTATATAACTAAATAAGAGAGAAAGAGAGAGACGTGGACACATCAAGTCTTTAGTATAGAAGACGGTGTGTATATAAGGTCCAAATTTATATGTTTGCCTCTTGAAAATGTCAAGCCAACCTGAATACATCTTTCCCATTTTATTACAACTTCTAAATATTCTAAATTGTTTTGTGAAATTATAGTTATACTTAAAAGAGTTTTACAAGTTCTAATGCTAGGAATAATTCTTGCAAGCGAAATTGGAAATCAAAGTACGCCTCGATAAGTCAAAAGCCATACCATTATATTATTAACAAAAAAGGGGCAAGATTGAGCTCCCCAAGTTTTGTCCTGAAAATCTCAGGATCCCTCTGCTTGGGAAGCTCAGATGTCATTCTTCATTTGGTATTCCGGGTTTCGTCTTGTAAAACACAAGATCCCACTACCGGATCCCTACATTTGTTTGTATGTTGCTTGTTTGGACCAGGAAACCAAAAAAAAAGAGTTAATTGTTTCTACAACCACCACCATTCAAACCTAAAAACATATAAAAACTAAGCTTCATCGCCCGTCACCTTCCCATCTTCCCCAAGCTTCTCACCCTCGCCGAGCTTCAGCACGTAAGCCTCTGTCATCGCCTCTGGAGTTTTCGGAACCACCTTTGAGGAGTAGCCTTCGTTCCCATCCTTCCCAATTTCTGCTACCTCACCATCGCCTCCTCCCAAGGATTCCAAAATCAATCTCCAAGCCTCAGCATCCCAGTCAGGAACCTTAAAACCAGCCTCTCCAGCCTCGCCCACCATTTTGATTCGGCTTTCCAGGACGCTCCGGGCAGCTGAGAGTTTGCCGATTTCGGCATCCGAAGCTTTCTCAGCTTCAAAGGCCAGGCGATGTTCAGTGAGCTTCTGCTCATAATAGCGGGTCTTGCCCTTGGCGATTTCGGCTTGGGTTTTGATCTTATCCTCGGCCTTGGCCAGCTTCTGCTCCATCTCCACAGCGTAGGTGCTAAGCTTCTTAGTGCCCTGCATAAAAAAATCAGAATCCTAAGCAGCAGCCACAACATGTAAAAAAAACTAATATATGATTATTGAGCTTCTTACCAGGTTCATCATCGTTTGCATAGAGAGCAGTTTGTTGCTCACCTCGGCGGGAGCCAGTCCATCGAAGATGTCTAGGTACACAAGGGCTTCAGTACCCTTCCTCTTCTTGGAAGCAGAAGACTTGGGTCGGTTGGCAGGTGGCTTAGAAACAGCAAGGGGCCCCGATTTTTCTTTCTTAACCTTGAGCATGGAAACGAGATCCTTGAGGGAGAATGATGAGCTGGACTTGGGAACTGAAACAAAGAAAACAGGTTATTAACATTTGGGATTCTCAAATAAAGTGTATAGTTCAGAATCCTAAAAGGCTTACCAGACATATCGGGAGTGTGGTCGGCTGAGAAACTCTGCTTGCTGGCTGCTGCTTCGACAGTGACGGCTCTGTCGGCGGTCGGAATCTCAAGAAATCGCGTAAGCTTCTCAATGGAATCTTCGCCCACAGCTAAAAGCTTCTCGAATTTGGGAGCTGTAAAGACAAGGAGAAACAATCAATATCAGCAAAATTCGGAATCCTAATCAAAACTAAAAGACGGTATCCTACCCTTTCCAACCCATCTCAACGGCAATTCAGCACCCCCAGGAATGGATTCAAGCTTGACGAAGAAGAATTTATTCTTCCAATCGTGGTCAATGTGTGAAGATTGGGGTATCAATTGGGATTTGGAAGAGCGGGCCTGGAGGACAAAGCGGCTGCTCCCGTGGGTTCTCAGTTGGTAAGCAGAACAGACCTCAGGAATCCCCATATCAAGATTCCTGGAATGGTTCAAACTATCGAGGGAAAACAGGATTCTCCAGACCATTGGCATGGTCTGAGAGTAGCTGAGGCCGGTGATATCGAAGAACTCATTCACAATGTCGGGGAACGGGTATGACATTCCAAGAGAGAAAGGGTAGAAAAACAAACACACCCATGTAGTGGAAATACAGTCGACTTTGATTCGGGGGTCGAATTTGCGAAAAATGGCGGAAGGGGGAACTATCCGGAGTTTCTCAAAGCTTCGATGTCATTGTCATCAAAGGAACAAGCCTCTTCTTCATAAGGAATAATGTACCCCTCGTCATGGAAGTCGTCGACCACCGAAGCGATCGACGAAGAAGACGAGCATGTGGTTTTCTTAGCCATGGCCGAAAACAAGGGAGAAAGTAGAAAAAAGAGGAGAGGAAACTGACCTGAATAGCAGAGGAATCTCTAAGGGTTTTTGGAAGAAGGTGAAGTCAAATAGGGTCAATATGCTGGTATTTAAAAGGGGTAATGATGGCTATCACATCGCATGGGGCGTTGTAAAATACGTTCAATCTCAACTGAATTTACCATCAAGACGCCGCCGTGTTAACGGGATATTCGAATTTCGACAGTTGTTGATCTTATCGACATCTGTCAACATTCAGGGGAAACCGTTAAGGGTTAGTTTTCAGGATGCTCACTAGGAAGCTCAGACAGTTCAGGAATCCGAAAATAACTTGGGAATCCTACCAGTTCAGGTATCCAGATTAATTACCTTACGCTAATCCCTAGTTTTGCCTCGTGCTTAATTGATTGCAGGTCATGTTGGACTCTCTACTAGCTCCTGAAGACTCTGTGTAACTATCGAAGATCGTGGAACAAGTGGACGCGTAATGCTTTAACGGTCAAGTTAGTTGGAAAATAGGATCCCAGGAATCTCGGATAGTTTGTTAACTATGTAACTGTTATATAACAGGGGTATGATCGATATAGGAACAACACAATTTACTGCCACTTTAGCTCTGAAAGCAAACAATCATTGTAACACTTAGCTTGATCGATCATACTTCCAACACACTTGTATTTTTCGAGTTTTTATTAATAAAAGTGCTAGGAAGTAGGCTCTTCAGGCCGGCTTCCGAGGTTTTTTTCCAGGATTCCTAGAGGAAACTCAACGGATTCTGGATTTTCCCTCGTTACATCCTTGTGTCGATATTCATAACATGATATACTGTCATCCTCACCTTAAAGCACACTACCTCACTTACAAAGTTTGGATCACTTAATCATCTTGGTGATTTTTGACCAAAACAATTCTATATGCAATTTGAGCCTAAATATATATGTGGTTGTTTCCTTTTATTGTGCTTGTTTATTTTGGAATGTATGTATTCTATTTTTGGACATTTTGGGCCTAAAATGTAATAGTAGGTTTTGTATTTTATTTTGTAATAAATGTAAAACAAAGACATACAAGGAAGATGACGATTACAAGGAGATCAAGAGCAGATATGTTGAAGCAAGTGGGAGCATGATGTAATTTCCAGAATTATGTCATGCTTTTTTATTTATTTTGCTTATTTCAATTTCGCTCAATGGCTCGGTCGAAATCGAAATCTCTTGGCACAATTGCATATATATTTATTATTTTGAATGCATGTTGATGTTTGTCACGACATAGGCCCCTAAATCACAATCTAATAACGACATATATAAAATAAAACACGCTTTATTTAAAAGTTTCGAAAAAGATTTTTAGATTAAATAAGAAGTATATTTAATCCATATTTTCTTGAAATAAGTAAAATAATCTAATCCCGAAAGCCAAGATAAAGTTATTAATATTGGTTCGCGAACGACCAACCTAGTTTTAGTTAGGGATTAAAATTTAATCGGTTGAGTGATTGAAAGGAGTTTTTCAAGTCGTTACGAACCAACGTAATATCAGTTTACAAACTTATGAACGTTTTACGTCGTGCAATTGACCATACATAATATTTTAAATATGACCCTGATTGGTAAATTTAAAATATGGAACCCCAAGTCAAATCAATATTTCTGTGCCACCCTCAGCTTTGGACACTTTGACCAATCTATCCGAACCCCCGGTGTAGTGATAATCCTGCATCCGGGCCTACGGTTTTGGTTGAAGGTAGGACCACAATTTCTATGTAACATGGACCGGGACTACAGTTCTGGTTAGAGGAAAAAATATCACTTTGCGAAACAAAACTCAGGTGTTTAGCTCTGACCCTGCACCTGGGCGTACATTCGTGAAGTAGGGCGTAGATGGGAATAATGTACCCCTGGTTAAGCTTTAAACAAGTGTTTCCAGAATGAGAGTTGTGTAGTCGACACAATTGGTAATCGTTACCTACCTGCGTAGCCTAGCCGTTGGAGAGCTAAGTCATTCAACGAGTTGAAGTGAAACTGGATCTCACCCTAATTATAATTTGTTTTCTTGGGTCAAAATTAATTAGGTAATTTTTGCATAAAAATTTCTAAATCTTTTTTTATTTTATTTTAGATGTCATCAAGTAATTTCGATCCAGTCCCTACCTCCTCCTCCTTATTTTCCCTTAAGTCCATCCTTGAGAAGGAAAGACTCGACAACACCAATTTCATGGATTGGTATCGAAACCTGAAAATTGTTCTCACAACTGAAAAGAAGTTTTATGTCCTTGAGAACCCAATCCCTAAAGAACCTACTGATCATAGTAGTGCTGACGATGTGAGATGGGCAAGGCATGTTGATGATTCTCAAATTGTGACGTGTCTTATGCTGGCAATAATGATCCCTGAGCTTCAGAGGAACATTTTAACATCCCATATTGGTGGGGAGGTGAACTAAACACTCATTATCAGGGTCTGGATACCCCCCACCAAGACGCGTTTTAAATCCATGATGGGCAGATACCTGAGTGCATGATAGCTGCCAACGCAGAAAATATCTTGGTTGAGACGAGCCTAGGCTGTTACTGATGGTATCAGAGCCAGTTTTCGGCCAGTGTGCCAGCGAGGACGCTGGTTCCCTAAGGGGGAGAATTGTAACATCCCACATTGGTGGGGAGGTGAACTAAACACTCCTTTATAAGAGTGTGGATACCTCCTCAACAAGACGCGTTTTAAATCCGTGAGGGGCGGATGCGTTAGGGCATGCCGACTGCCAAAGCGGGCAATATCTTGGTTGCAACGAGCCTGTACAAACATGGTTGATAAGAAAGCATATGACATAAGCGAGAAGCTGAAAGGCATGTTACAGCAGCATGCTCGACATGAACGTTTTGAGGTGATAAGATCCCTGATCACGTGTCGTATGCAAGAAGTTTCTTCAGTCAGTGCTCACGTACTGAAAATGAACAGGTATGTCGATCATCTTGGATGTTTGGGAAATACACTAAGTGATGAGTTAGCTACGGGTATTATCCGTAACTCACTGCCCAAGTCATATGACCAGTTCGTCTTGAACTACTATATGAATGGTTTTGGTAAGACTCTCGCAGCTCTGCATCAGATGCTTAAGACTACTGAAATGAACATTCCAACTAAAACTAGAACTAAAACAATTCTTGTGCTGATGATTCAAGATGGCAGAATTGGTAAGAAAGCCAAGGGCAAAGTCAAGGGAAAGAGCAAGGGCAAGAAACAAGATTCTCTTAAAGGAAGTGCTTAGAAGGATGCCAAATGTTTCTACTGCAATGAATTAGGGCACTGGAAGAGGAATTGTCCTAAATACCTGGCTGAGTTGAAGCTTAAGAAGCTGACTATCGAAGGAGAGTCCTTATGTATATATGTTATAGAATCGTTTTCTTTATCTAGAAAATCTTGGGTGTTTGACACAGGATGTGGTACTCACATATGCAATGATTTTTAGGAATTAAGAAGACTTAGAGATCTGAAGCAGGGGGACCTGGATCTGCACGTTGGTAATGGGCATAAAGTTGCTGTGAAAGCCATAGGAGATTTTACTTTAAATTTACCTAGTGGTTTGAACATTATTTTGAGTAATTGGTGTTATGTCCCTAGTGTGACTAGAAACATTATTTCTCTATTTTCTTTAAAAAGACAAGGTTTTAAGTATGTTTTCAATGATAAAGGTGATTCAATTTCCGCATACTTGAATTATGTGTTTTATTTTGAGGCAAGACCACACAATGGAATCTATGAGATAGATACCAATGTTAACATGATATACAACATATCTACTAAACGTGCTAGGGCTAGTATCAATGACACGTTTAGATGGCATTATCGACTAGGATACGTAAACAAGAATCGCATCAAGAAACTCCAGACTGTCGGGATACTAGAACCTACTAATCCATAGTCTTTTGATACATGTGATTCGTGTTTAAGTGCAAATTTGACCAAGTCGCCCTTTTCAAATGTTAGTGAAAGAGCGAATGACCTGCTAGGCTCATACACACTGATGTATGCGGTCCTTTCAGGACGATGTCAAGAAATGGAGAAAGGTACTTCGTTATATTTACTGATGATTCCAGTAGATATGGGTATGTCTACCTTATGCGGCATAAACATGAAACTTTTAAAAAGTTTAATGAATACCAAAATAAAGTACAAAACCAGCTTGGTAATACGATTAAAGCACTTCGATCAGATCGAGGTGGCGAATATCTAAGTGAGAAATTTGACGCGCACCTCAAGTCTTATGTGATTGTATCCCATATTACTACACCAGGAACCCCACAGTTGAATGGTGTATCTGAAAGAAGAATTCGAACATAGTTAGACATGGTTCGATCCATGATGTGTCGTACAAACCTACCACACTCTTTTTGGAGATTTGCTCTTGAAACTGCCGCCCGACTCATGAACATCGCTCCTACAAAGAAGGTAGATAAGACACCATATGAGATACGGGGAACGACCCAAATTATCTTACCTAAAGGTATAGGGATGCTTTGCATATGTTCCAAGCGAAACTTCAAACAATTTGGATACTCGTGGTGACAAAGTTATTTTTGTCAGATATTCCCAAAAGGTTAGCTATTATTTCTACAACCCTATAAAAAACCGAGTTTTCATTAAACACAGAGGAACATTCTTAGAGGATGAGTTGCTTTAACAAGATGAAGGAAATAATCATATTGACCTTGAAGAAGTTCGAGATCAACCGGAGACCCAACCAGAAACCAGTGTGATAAATCAGCATGAGATGACTGAATCTGAAAGAATGACACAATCGTAGTAACACAAGGCCTTCGCAGAAGCACGCGGGATCGTCATGAACCAGAAAGATATCTGGGTATGCACGGAATTCTGATAGTTTATCAAGAGGAACCTGTGAACTATAAAACTGTGATCTCAGATACTGAATTTGAGAAATGGCTAGAAGCCATGCGTGCAGAGATGCATTCCATGTACGATAACCAAGTTTAGGATTTGGTTGAACTTCCACCTAATTGTCGCGTAGTAGTAGGTAAATGGGTTTTCAAATTGAAAACAGACATGGATGCTAATGTGCAACATATAATGCTAGACTAGTAGGAAAAGGGTATACTTGAACTCAAGGAGTTGATTATGAGGAAACTTCTTGCCTGTAGCTATTGCTTAAGTCAATTAGGATTCTACTCGCTATAGTTGCATATTATGATTACGAGATATGGCAGATGGATATCCAAAATTGTGTTTCTTAATGAGGATGTCTATATAAAACAACTTGAAGGTTTTGAGGATCCAAAGAGCCCTGAAAAGGTATGCAAGCTGAACAAATCCATTTATGGATTAAAATAGGCATCTCAAAGCTAGAATCTTCGTTTTGATCAAAAGATAAAAGAATTTGGATTTATCAAGAACGGAGATGAACCATGTGTTTACAGGAAGGCGAGTAGGAGCTCTCTTACTTTTCTGATGCTATATGTGGATGACATATTAATAATGGGAAATAACATACATATGCTTCAGGAAGTAAAAGATTGGTTGCAAAAGTGTTTTTCAATGAAGGATCTCGGCGAAGCTAGTTATATTCTAGGAATTAAAATTCATAGAGATAGGTCAAGAAAGCTAATTGGACTAAGCCAAAGTACATATATCGATAAGGTCTTATGACGCTTTTTGATGCAAGATTCCAAGAGAGGATCTTTGCCCATGGCACACGAAACCATTCTAAACAAGGAACAATCTCCTCAGACGGACTAGCAGATAGAAGATATGAAAGAGTTCCATATGCATTTGCTAATGGTTCCATTATGTATGCCATGCTATGTACTAGACCAGACGCGTCATACGTTCTGAAGATGTAGATATCAGCAGAATGCAGGTGAGAGTCACCGGATTGCTGGGAAGAATATCCTAAAGTACTTGAGAATGACTAAGGATATGTTTATGATATATGGAGGAACAAATGAATAACTTAGGTGGTGTTTGTTTTTCTGCAAAAGCTCTTCATGTCCTCTTCTGTCTGCGTCGCGCAGACCACGCGCAGACATTTAGGGGTGCAGACTGTTTGTTTTCTCGAAAACATTTCATTAAAAAATGTCTGCGCAGGCTCTTCGTGGTGCAGATGTGACCCAGTCACTTCTGACATCTTCTAACATCTTCTAACCTTCTCTTTAAACTGTTTTTACATTAAAAAAAACATTTTTTAAACAGTTATTTTTAATTCTTTTATAAAAAAACATTTTATTAAGTCCTTTTTAAAAAACTTTTTCTAATAAAATTTTTTTAAAAGTTTTTAATATATTAAAAAACTTTTAAGAAACTTCTTTAACCACTTTTTTTAAATCGTCTTTTAAAAAAGTAAAAAAAAACATTTTAAACAATTAATTTTAAAAAATAAATTTTAAAATGTTTTTTTTTAAATTAGTTTTTTTTAATTGTTTTTTAAAAAGTTTTTTTTTTAAAAAACCCTTTTAAACAATTATTTTAAGAAAAAATATTTTAAACAATTATTAAACAAAACTTTTTAAACATTTATTTAAAAACGTTTTTAAACTGTTTAAAAAACATTTTTTTGAACAGTTTTTATAAAATATTTTTGATATTTTATTTAAAAGAAAATTGTTTAAAAAACAATTGTTTGCTAAAATATACGGAAAGAAATAAAATGATTGAATTATGTATAAGTTTAAAGAATGATTTATTTAAATTTCAGTTTATTTTAGCAGTCTGCATAAGTTAAAAAACAAACACTCTTCTTCCTACAGACTGCAGAGGTTTAGTCCACCTCTTCTGCTACAGATGTCTGCAGATGTGGTCCGCAGACTGCAGACATTTTACCTCTTCAAAAACAAACAGCACCTTAGTGTAAGATGTTACACGGACACAAGTTTTCAGACTGACCAAGATGATTCTCCATCGCAAACAGGATATGTCTTTACCTTGAACGGTGTAGCGATAACCTTGAAGAGTACTAAGTAAGCAGTAGTGGTGCAGTCCACTACAGAATCGGAAAACATTACAGCATCTAAAGCTGTAAAGGAAGCTGCTTCGATGAAGAAGTTCATTGCCGGTCTCGGTGTTGTGCCTAGTATACAAAGGCGATCGATATATTTTGTGACAACGCTGGTGCCATTCCTCAAGAAAAGGAACCTATATCACATCGCAATACGAAGCATATTCTGTGAAAGTCTCATTACATTCGAGAAATACTAGAATGAGGAGATGTCATCATAAGCAAGATCCATATTGATCAAAATCTAGCAGATCCATTTATTAAACCTATGCCTCACGTCAAACATGAGGAGCATGCAGAGAA
Source organism: Deinandra increscens subsp. villosa (assembly GCA_039602395.1). Taxonomy (NCBI): domain Eukaryota; kingdom Viridiplantae; phylum Streptophyta; class Magnoliopsida; order Asterales; family Asteraceae; genus Deinandra; species Deinandra increscens. The sequence continues at coordinate 67,276,181 of JBCNJP010000009.1, read as the reverse complement.
AATAGGTCTTAGATTTGAGAGTCAGTGGATTTGATTTGTATTAAGAGATTTGGTGCATTCAAAAGTAGAGATAAAGATTCTTAGTATCTTCATAGTTACGGAGTTATATATAAACTATTTGTCCTCGATTATTAGTACATTAAGAATCCATGAATACTAATGTATTCTCAATGTCCATAGTTGATTAGATGCGTGGGGACGAATTTGAATGATAGACTATTCTTAGTTATGATCAGATTCATGAGATGAATGCTCAAGAGTGTTGAGAATCATATTCACAGATATTTTATTAGTTGAATAAATATTGGACGTAGCTCGCTTCATAATTATATTCATGGATCTAAGTCATAAGATATTTTAAAAATGGTACAATTAGGTTATCCTTAGACTTGTGGTGCAAACTAGAGCAAACGTTTGATGAAAGGTCACTATTTGATTTTATCTAACGTTGCGTCCTTAATATGGAAGTAATAAAGGTAATTAATTGGGAGTGATATGAAGCTCAGTGGGAGTTGTTTGTAGCCAAAGGAATCTGTTCTCTTATTTCATAAGAGCTGAACATTCTAGCGCTATCATTGAATTGAATAGTGAAAATGCATGGATGTGCTCGAACTATGATTAGTTCGTTAAGAATAATTCGAATTGGAAACGAAACTAGAAATTGTTAAACACTATATGAGATTGATATAAGAAATGCATGTATCATGTTTAACGAGGGTTCACAACAGAGGGATAAATGATCAGGCTACCATAGGTTATAGTATTTGGTTTGATCAAAGCAGTTGGTAAACACAAAGAATTAGTTGAGAATAATTTTGTCATACCTTGCTAGAAGGAGGAGGATGCAACTAGGCGTCCAATGCCTTACACGTTTTAGAACATTATCGACGAATCGTCCAAGTGGGAGTTTGTTGGATTATAATGTCCGATCGTCGGTGTGTGTTGTGGTGTATATATAATTTAGCAATATTATTAATACATTTTCAGCAATTTAAGCTTTTAAATTTATAAACATGATTTACTTGATGACTACTATTTCACCACATAACACGGGGAAGTTCACCATCGTGGAGCAGTATAGCAGTGGTAAGTTGAATTGGGATCGTTCAAGGACATAATGGAAAGTGAGGTCTCTGGATACTCAGCCCACTGTTATCATCTAACCATATCTAATCTTTTAGCTAATAAGTTAATTCTAACGAAAGTAAAATAAAATAAATCTAATTACTAATAAGATGGATTTTTACGAATGCAAATCGAAATTAGTATTACTTGGGAAAACGTACCAGTGGTTAAAGAAGGTGAAGCAATCATTTATATTCTTGCTTAAGATTATTTACTGACAGGCAACTAGACCGCCTCTCAGCCTCAAATCTAGTATCACTACTCTCCCAGGTGATCGTCCATGCGAGGTATGAACCCCGGAGAACTGTGTTGTCAGCAAAAAAAAATGCGAGGTGTAATGCCACTTAGTTGTAGGGCCCCCTCCCAGGAAACCGTTACACTCGACACGCTGTCATGAACCAGCAGGGGAACAACTCTGCGTGTCGGATTATTTTATTATGAAAATGGTCTTTTTAAGGGACTAAGATCCATCTCTTTCGCATACCACTCTCGCGCATATGCGTTAGTCGTAATCAGAGCCAAGTTTACCAACACGTACCATTCGGCTTCCGCGAGGTGATAAAAAATTACAAGCCATTTTTCCCAACCAGATACTTTCAGCTACGTCTGGTCAGTCGGGTTTGCTTACATAGACATAAGGATCCCGAACGTATCATGTAGCATGGGACGCGAGTCACTCGAAGGATCATGCATCATCCCCCAACCGGGTGTCACAAGTCCGGTTGATGAGATTTCGACTTTTTAAATGGTCTGTGATATGTAGAGCACGTTTGTTCAAAAAGGTTAATAATAAACTTTCAATCAAAAGGGTTTTCATAAAGTTATTAAACACACCTTAGACAAGTTTATAAAGTTGTTAACCAACCCACAAAGGTTTGTTACTTCCCAAGTAAGTATAAGAGTTTAGCCAATCATGGCTTCAAAAATTTGCTTAAGAGAAAGAGAAGAATTCATAGACAAAAACTTGCAAAATCTTACTTAAGTTAATGTTCTTATAAACTTGATTACAAAACATAAAAACACCAAATGACTCAAATAATTGCAAGAAGGAAGAAAGAAATGAGCAAATCTCTGAGCAAGTTGAAATGGAATGGTTGAGCTTCTTTTATAGGCAGGTTAGGGGTTGGGCACGGGGTCGTGCCATGTCAGGGCACGGGGCCGTGCTGGTCAGAGAAGAGAGAGAACCTTCGTCTTTCAGAGGACACGGGTCGTGCCATGTCAGTTAACAATGTCCTGCAGTCAGGAGGCAGCGACATAGGGTCATGCTAAGTCAGTGGCACGGGTCGTGCTTGTCAGGAACATGAGTCAGCCCTAATGGAATCTTCTTAAAGTCAATAATCTTGGAACTGGATAATTTTTATCTGATTTGGTCCATTTTCAACTCCTTTTGTTATTTTGAGTTTATTTAACCTGAAAATCTAAAAAGAAGACAAAATGGCTTTGTTTTGCTGTTAGTTGTCAGAATTAAACCGAATTGCAAAAGGTATTTGATGGAAAAATATGTATAATTTGAAATTGCGTGAGCATTGGATCGTCTACTCGATCTAGCTATATCGGATACGAAACACGTAATTGAGAGTTGTTTTATTGATCAAACGATCATCTACAACTCAGAAACACTTAGAACAGAGACTCAGAGAAACACCATGGAAAACACACACTTAAGATCAGATCTCACACCCTCAGTCCTTGATTAGAAAGCATAAACTCCTATATATAGTCGACTGGCCAAACCCCAGGTAAACTGGAGGTTCGCCTGATCCGAACCTCAGGTTCGGACCAAGTTCGGCTAGCAGCAAACCTTTGTCTTGATCTTCATATTGTCTTGACTTGATACTTCACACGACACACATAATATGTATCAACAAACTCCCCATCGTCGTGTGCAGTATCTTTAACATCATCAAAACTGTATCTTCAATCAAACTCCCCCTCAAGTGCAAAATCCGTTTATTCAATGAAATAAATCTTCAAACAAACTCTTCCTCAACTTGATAGAAGCTTGATCTTGAATACTTGACGATGTCCGATGTATCTCTGTCTCTATCAGCAGCTTCATAAGACTTGAAGTTGTGATATTTTTCACTTTAGCAACCTACTCAAAATTTAAATAATTTTGGCGCAAAACGTCTCTTTGAGACTCCAAGATATGATTTTGAAATTTTGATTTGTATTACGTGTTGATCAGCTCGTAAACAAATCAGAAACAAAATCTTTTTGGCTTTTAGAAAGTTTTTATCAAAACAAACCTAAAATCTTTTTGATTTTTCAAACTTATGCTAAAACACACCAAAAATCTTTTTGTATGTAAGGAAATGAATTTCTGAGTCAACCGGTTCAAGATGAAGATTTCCGGTTGAAGACATGTTCAAGCGGAAGACGCTCAAGCGGAAGATTTGTCAATGTTGGGAGCTAATGAGTCCCACTAAGGTGTGTATATAACCAATAAGTTATGTTTTGGACTAATGATGGCCCAATAAGGTGTGTTTAGTAGGGCAATGAGGGTCGGCTGGGACCAATAAGTCCTAGTAAGGTGTGTATATAACCAATAAGTTGTGTTTAGGACCAATGATGGCCCAATAATGTGTGTTTAAGGGCAATGAGGGTCAGTTGGGCCCAATGAGTCCCAATAAAGTGTGTATATAACCAATAAGTTGTGTTTCGACCAATTATGGCCCAATAAGGTGTGTTTAGTTGGGACCAATGAGTCCCACTAAGGTGTGTATATAACCAATAAGTTGTGTTTAGTACCAATGATGGCCCAATAAGGTGTGTTTAGTAGGGCAATGAGGATCGGTTGGGACCAATAAGTCCTAGTAAGGTGTGTCTTTTATAACCAATAAGTTGTGTTTAGGACCAATGATGGCCCAATAATGTGTGTTTAAGGGCAATG